>JASEVX010000005.1:91280171-91510171 GCA_031761405.1 Serripes groenlandicus | reverse complement strand
GAAAAATCTTTTTGACTCTCAAGAAGCTGCATGTGGAAGGTATTGATGTAGTAATAGAGGTGAACGTAACAGGTCCAATTTGGTCATCTTTAATACACCTTTGCTAATGGATGAACTTTCCCTGTGAGTTTTGATGCCTCTGCAACATAACTATTTTAGAAAACGATCAAACAGATGTTCCTCCAATCCCGATGTTTGCAACTTTATAGAGATTGTTCTACCAACTTCTCAGATGAAACATATTTTTTCTCTGAATTTTAATATTTTTTCAGAGAAAATGATTAAATTATCATAGAAAGGAAAGAAAGCTAAAGTATCCATTTGTTTGGTGGTTGGTTTTAATGATGTCTGATATTAAACAGGTCTGTTCAATGTAGTTACTTCACATTTAGGATTTTATCCTTAGAAAATTTAAACTGCTTTGAAAACATTGTGAGCAAAAACAAACACAACAAGAGGGCCATGATGGCCCTGGATCGCTCACCTGATTTTATTTATTTATTCACTTTAGCCATATAAGCCCCGCCCCCTGGCGGCCATGGTATAATCTGATAGAGGGTCACCCTAGGAATATTTCTACAAAAATATTTGAAAATCGGCCAAACGCTTTCGGATGAGAAGATTTTTTAAGTTTTCACTTTAGCCATATAAGGCAAAATAGATTCGCCCCCTGGCGGCCATGTTTTTCGACCAATCAACATGGCTTAAAGGAATCAAATAGTGGGTAACTTAAGAAACTTTCTGAATCTTTATCTTGAACAATACTGAGAGGTCGTTGACCTTCTCCAGGAGGAATGTAAAGGTAGAGTTTCTGATCATCCAACAATGTGTCAATATTGCCAATGTAAAGGACATGTGACAAATAAATGAAGTTTTTATCGTGTTTAAAAGGTCAATTATAACAATTTTACCAATTTTAAAGGGCCATAATCCAGTCATGTCTAAAAGGATCTGGCTGGTTTTCGAAAGGAATCGAGCTCTTATGTATATCTACAAGAAATTGTGGACAGACGACAGACGACGGACGACGGAAAAAGGGCTTTCACAAAAGCTCACCTTGTCACTACGTGACAGGTGAGAAAAATGCTCATAATAAACAATTTCTCCATTTGGTAAAATGTTCAATTGATACAAATATAGGCATATATATAATAATGCTCGATCTCCAACTAAATTGCGCTACACTTTCAGCATTGATTGCTAATTGCTAATGGTTGCACTGAGGTGACTGAGTCATCTCATTGTAAACATATTCAAAAGTACAGGTGTATAGTTTAAACAATGTGACATGTACATTGCAATGCTCAGGTGACCAAAAATTGTAAACTCACAATTGAACAGTGTTATATACCAATAGAGAGACGTGTACTGAATTTTCATCATAGTTTAATCATTTAAATATCAATTGTGTCAGAATAAAAGAACATATATCAAGTACATGTATACACATGTAATGTTAAAATCAATCAACAGGACCAAGATCATCCTAATTATATCACCTTATAACACCTTGACATAGTAGTTAATGGGTCCATAAAACGTAAATGAAATAAAAGCTGTTGATTCTTACAAGCAAAGAATGTCAACAAACCCCTAAACTGTTGACAATATTCAAATATTTTTATATTTACATCAATGCAACAGCTGGCAATTACTTTATGACGCTTTTCCAAGAATTCCATATATTGGCAGTCATAAGTGACTTTAAGTCTCCTTTTTTGTAAAAATTGTTTTCACTTCTGCAATGATCACCACATGTGTGCCTTGGAAACTTTATGATGCATGGTTTCTCATTTTGACCTTTGACATCTAAGTGTGACTTTGTTTGTCAGGTACAGGCTTGGGTCTTGTGCACGACCCGCCACCTCATCATGGTGATCATGTGTGCCCAGTAACTTGGAAATCCTATGATGCATGGTTAAGATGCAGGCCGGAGACATCAGTCCTATCACAAAGTACTCATTTTGACCTTTGATCTCTACGAGTGACCTTAACATTTGAGGTACAGGCCTGAATGTTGTGCACGACACACCACCTAATCATGGTGCACTTTTGTGCCAACTTTCTTAGAAATCCTATTATGCATGGTTCGGAAAGACAGCTTCATGGACGCACTGACCCGCCATTGTGACAGTTTTATGTCAAGCTCACCAAAAGCGGACTCGACAAAAAAGGGATTCCAGACATTAAAATGGTTATCAACAGTTATTAAACAACAGGATACTGAACAACCCTCTCCAACATTCAACGAATTTGCAAAGAAAGAGCTGCTCCTATTGATAAATTATTGTAGCATTATATTCTATAATGTTTTTCCTGGCTTTCTCACACCAGTACTGACTACTCCACAAAGCATTCTTTCCAAGCAACTGGCTGCTTTACCACAAAGACATTAAGCCCATTGGTGGAAGACGGATGCCGCTTGTCACAGTGATCTTTGTCAAACGTCGGAAAGAATGTTGACCGTGCAAGGGTTCGAACTTACAACCCCTGGATTGGGTTAGGAGTGCTCCAGTTAGAGATCAGACAAATCATATCAAACTAAATTACACTAATTAAGGGGATATAGCTCTGACATTACTTGAGAAAGTTGACTTGAAAGTGAGTCTGTCCCTGTAATTATTCTCATATACAGTCACACCTGTGCTAAAGTCAACCTTTGTTTAGCAATACCCTGTCTATAGCAACCAATTATTTATTTCCCAATTACTCAATGACTCTGTAATTAATCCTTTCCCACATACAGGCGCTTTTTGACGCCTCTGCAGCAGACCACTTTTGAAAACGAGCAATTTCTTCTTTTGCCACAATGTTTTTAATTCTTTTTAGTAATTACCTACATTTATAGAGCTTTTCCATGCTTTTGCCTGGATATTTCCAAATTCAATGCATGCTGTATTATTTTGATTTATTTAAAACAAATGTATTTGGCTATACATGAAGGTTGACAGAAATCCTTTAAAAACATGTACAATTAATTCCGTTTTAAAACATCTCTATTTTCCGATGTTGGTTTGCAAATGACATAATGAGAGCATAAGACCTTGACCTCACTGGTCAACACATTCCGAGCTGCAGGCACGTTTCGATGCATCTACAGCTAACAACTTCTGAAAAAATGTGACAAAAGGAGAAATTGCTCATAATAAGCAATTTTGCTTTTTACCACATTTATTAAATCCTCTATTCAATGAATAAAACAGATTTACATTACGTTTACCTGGATGTTTTAAAAGTCGTCTGCTGCAGATTTGTTATTTGCGGGAAAAGGTAAGTCATTATCCTGCCATCCTCGGTACCCAGGCTATTCATAAAATATATGATATATTTTATGAATAGCCTGGGTAACGAGGATGTATCCTGCTGAATTATCCAAACTATTAACACCTATCATTTTGGATGGATTATTGTGTATGCATGAAGGACTGAATAACTGAATATCAAATAGTGTTGACTGAGATTAGACTGCATAAAGGTGATCAGCTTTGTTTGCAATTGCCTTTTGCATATGAAAATCTCCATAAATAAAAGCAGTATTCTCTAATAGTGTTCAAAACATTATGGCAAAAAGGAGAAATTGCTCATTTTCACAAAGTTTTTTAACAGTCATCTGCTGTAGAGGCGTCAGAAATCACCTATATGTGGGGAAAATAAAATGCTGTTTAAAGTTGGGTATAGACAAATAAGGGTTAAAATCACTTAACAAATGCCAACATAAAAACTATATGAGCCTCATTAGGTTTATTGTTTCACAATAGGCTGACATAGCTAAAGAAACAAAGGCTTTTTCAGATCTCGAGAAGTTTAGACAATGATTAAAGGATAACATATTCAGCGCCAAAATTGATTGTTTGAGAAAACCCTTTCCCTCATACGACAATTCTGCAGCAGACGACTTTGAACATATTTTGTCAAAAAATTAAAAATCTCTTTAATTGAATAGATAACCTATGACTTCAGTGGAAAACGTTGTGGCAAAAGGAGAAATTGCTTGTTTTGAGCAATTTCTTCTTTTGTCACTATGTTTTTAAGAAGATGTCTGCTGCAGAGGCGTCAGAAAAATCGTTCGTATGAGGGAAAGGGTTAACCATTAACCTTAGAGAACATATTTACAGCAGATGACTCTGAAAATATAGAGACAAAGTTATGGACATTTTCTTCAATGACAAGAGTGGAAATCAGTGTAGCAAAGGGAGAAATCGCTCATTTTTCAAAAATGTTCTGCTGCCGATACATCAAAATGCATCAATTTTCTGAAACGTTATTTTAATTGTCAGATATTTCCCAAATCACATGACACTTGAAACATCTTTCTCAGTTGAAGGGCTTAACCATTTCATACATACAGACGCCTCTGCAGCAGACGACTTTTGAAAACAGTGTGGCAAAAAAAAGAAATTGCTCAAGATGAGCAATTTTTCCTTTTAACCCTTTCCCTCATATAGATGCTTTTTGACGCCTCTGCAGCAGACAGCTTTTTGAAAACATAGTGACAAAAGAAGAAATTGCTCAAAATTTCTCCTTTTGCCACAATGTTTCCCACTTTTAGTCATAGGTTATCCATTCAATTATAGAGATATTCTATTTTTTGACAAAACATGTTCAAAGTCGTCTGCTGCAGAATTGTCGTATGAGGGAAAGGGTTAACTCTATTTAATGATTATATTTTTATTTCTTATAGATTTTCCATATTTAAGCATAGATGTTTTTAAAGTCATCTGCTGCAGATTTGTTTTATGTGGGAAAGGATTAACAATAGCACATAGGGTAGAAAATCAAGCACTGCATGCGAGAATGTAATTGCTTGCTTATTAAACTGGCGGGTACCTGATACAAATTCTCTGCTTAATATATCTTGGATATATATCTTAGTCTAAATTCGTCTAACTATATTATATTAGGTAATATCAAAGCAGCTACAAATGTACACAATCTTTCGCCGAGTCTTCACTGTTCCTAAACATGGTCCGCTATAAATGTCATCTTAACCATTTTCAGAAGACAACTTTAGAAACCATTTGTGCCATATTTCCTTATGTTAAATATCAAATGATATTTTCAAGTTTCCAGATGTTACATTACTTTTAACTGTTTTCAAAGCAGACGACCATTAAATGGGGTGTAATTTAACCCTTTCCCACTTACAACAAATCTGCGGCAGACGACTTTGAAAACATAGTGACAAAAACATGATAAGTCTTAAAAGTTAAATAAAGTTGAAAACATTGTGGCAAAAGGAGAAATTGCTCATCATGAACCATTTGACCTTTGGCCACAATGTTTTCAAAAGTCGTCTGCTGCTATTGCGTCAAAATGCGTCTGCATGTGATAAAGGGTTAATAGGGTACAAACCTTATTTAGGATGGGTTTTAGATAAATATCCTTAACCCTTTCCCAAATAAAATAATTCTGGAGCAGACGACTTTGAAAATATATGGGGACAAAAGTGAAAAATCTCCATAATTAAGATTTTTTTTATAAAATAGAGTTGAAAACATTGTGGCAAAATGTTACCACAATGTTTTCAAAAGTCGTCTGCTGCAGAGGAGTCAAAAACCGTCTATATGTGTGAAAGGGTTAACTATTTGACTGCTGTAAACAATTTTGTCTACTCGGTTTGACCAGGTTCTATCAGTTTTAGTCTTGATATTACTAACTTTGGCTAAGGACTGTTTCAAATGCAAAGCAGGACAAGTTCATTTTAAAAATTTGGAAAGGGTTTACGATCAAAATGCATATTGTAGGTTTTATGCATAACCGTTGTACATACAGTTTGTTACAACATATAGTTACAACCATTTTGCATGAAGACATTGTTGTTCATGTTTTTTTTTCTTTGTTGATTACCAATGTTCTTCACTGTCTTCTTGTATGCCTATATGGAGATCAGAGTAGATCCTGATCAGACTTCACAGTTATACAGGCTGATCTGGATCTCTGCTGTTGTCATGATCTAATGATCGGTTTTCAAGTTTTCAGGGCCCAAACCAGGACAAGATCGATCTTATAAGGCTTGGTGATTCCAATATATTCTTAAACCCTTTCCTACACAAATCCATTCTGCAGCAGTTGACTGAAAACATTTAATAACAAGAGGGCCATGATGGCCCTATATTGCTCACCTGATTTAGAACTTCAGTAGTTTTCAAAGTTTTATACTCTATACATATAAGGAAAACAAGCAACCCTCCCTGGTGGCCATGTTTTTCAACGGATCGGGTTTATTTGAACATCCTTGGTAGAAAGTCACACAAGGAACATTTGTGCCAAATAATTTTTAAATCAGGCAGGTGCTTTTGGACAAGAAGATTTTTAAAGATATTACAATGCACATATTAGGAAAACAAGCCCCGCCCCTGGAGGCCATGTTTTTCAATGGATCGGATTAATTTGAACAATCTTGGTAGAAGGTCCCCAAAGGAACATTTGTGAAAAATTATCTTTAAATCGGGCCAATACTTTTGGACAAGAAGATTTTTAAAGATTTTACAATGCACATATAAGGACAAGCTCCGCCCCCTGGCGGCCATGTTTTTCAACGGATCGTAAATATTTGAAAAAGCTTTGTAAAGGGTGCCCCAAGGAACTTTTGTGCAAAATAATTTTTAAATCGGGCCAGTACTTTTGGACAAGAAGATTTTTAAAGTTTTAACAATGCACATATAAGGAAAACAAGCTCCGTCCCCTGGCGGCCATGTTTTTCAACCGATCGGAAATATTTGAACAGTCTTTATAAAGG
Source organism: Serripes groenlandicus (assembly GCA_031761405.1). Taxonomy (NCBI): domain Eukaryota; kingdom Metazoa; phylum Mollusca; class Bivalvia; order Cardiida; family Cardiidae; genus Serripes; species Serripes groenlandicus. The sequence continues at coordinate 91,503,432 of JASEVX010000005.1, read as the reverse complement.
GTGCGCCAAGGAACATTTGTGCAAAATAATTTTCAAATCGGGCCAATACTTTTGGACAAGAAGATTTTTAAAGTTTTAACAATGCACATATAAGGAAAACAAGCTCCGCCCCCTGGCGGCCATGTTTTTCAACGGATTGGAAATATTTGAACAATCTTGGTAAAGGGTGCCCCAAGGAACATTTGTGCAAAATAATTTTTAAATCGGGCCAGTACTTTTGGACAAGAAGATTTTTAAAGTTTTAACAATGCACATATAAGGAAAACAAGCTCCGCCCCCTGGCGTCCATGTTTTTCAACGGATCGGAAATATTTGAACAATCTTGGTAAAGGGTGCCCCAAGGAACATTTGTGCAAAATAATTTTTAAATCGGGCCAATACTTTTGGACAAGAAGATTTTTAAAGTTTTAACAATGCACATATAAGGAAAATAAGCTCCGCCCCCTGGCGGCCATGTTTTTCAACCGATCGGAAATATTTGAACAATCTTGGTAGAGGGTACCCCAAGGAACATTTGTGCAAAATAATTTTCAAATCGGGCCAGTGCTTTTGGACAAGAAGATTTTTTAAGATTTGGCAATTTTCCCCTTTTCTGATGCCGACGCAACCAAAGTTCTACGTGGAATTAAATTCTTTGAACAACTTTGAAAGAGGACCACCTAAGGACCATTCCTGTGAAGTTATTTTGAAATCTGTCAATTGGTTTAGTAGGAGAAGTCATTTGTAGGAAATTGTTAACAGACACCGACGACGACGACGCCGGACGGTGAGTGATCACAAAACCTCACCTTGCACTTCGTGCTTAAGTGAGCTAAAAAACATAGAAAATCTCTATGAATGAAAGGATATTTATTCAAATAAGTTGAAAATATTGTAACAAAAAATATATTTTTTTCATTTTGTGAAATCTTCCTTTAATTTGTTTTCAAATGTCGCTACTACAGGTGCGTCAAAATACATCTGCAAGCGTGAAAGGGTAAGCTCATTGCACCATACTGTCAAAATGAACCTTTGCCTTTGTTGTATCTAACTGTCTTATTAATTTCACATTTGGGTTTTTCCCTAAACGGTTATGCCAATCCACCACCATCATTCCCCTTGTGTACTTTCCCTGTAATTCGACAGTCGCAAACACTTCTGTCGTTTCCGTGACAACCTCAGGATCAACAATCGTTACCATTGCGTTCAAATCACAAGATCTGAATATGGGCATTTTTCTGACAACTCTCTGTTTGTGAAGGGCAACTTGCATAATAGCTTTGTTAAATCGTCCCTTTTTGGTGTCTGTCTCTATCCACTTATCAAACCAGTCCTGGAGAAAACAAAACCAATCAAAATTGAAACATATCCAACCAGGGTCTTTCAAATAGTACTATTTGAAAGACCCTGATCCAACCAAACAACATAATAAATTGATATCCGGGCAATTCAATATCTCCGACAATTAACACTTTCCGACATACAACAAATCAACAGCAGGCGGACGACATTGAAAACCTCTCTTTAACCCTTTCCCTCATATAGACGCTTTCTGACGCCTCTGCAGCAGACAGCTTTTTGAAAACATAGTGACAAAAGAAGAAATTGCACAAAACGTGCAATTTCTCCTTTTGCCACAATGTTTTCCAATTTTTGTCATAGGTTATCCATTCAATTATGGAGATTTTGTTTTGACAAAATACGTTCAAAATCGTCTGCTGCAGAATTGTCATATGAGGGAAAGGGTTAAATGAAAATTTATTTATTGAAAAATTTAAAAAAAACATCGTGGCCCAAGGAGAAATTGCTCGTTTTGATCAATTGCTCCTTTTTCAAAAAGCTTTCAAAGGTTGTCTGCTACAGGCGTCAGACAGCGTCTATATGTAGGGAAGGGTAAACCCTTTCCCTCAAACGTCAAATCTGTAGCAGACGACTTTAAAAACATAGTGACAAAAACCTGAAAATCTCCATAAAAGATAGCTTAATTGTAAAATAAAGTTGAAAACATTGCGGCCAAAGGAGAAATTGCTCATCATGATGTTTTCAAAAGTCTGTTGTTATTAAAATGCGTCTACAGGTGGGAAAGGGTTAAAATTGTCAGGTCACCTGCATTATTTGAAATCCATCAATTGGTCAAAAGTCTGTCCCTTTCCCACATACAGATGCTTTCTGAGACCGCTGAAGCAGACGACTTTTGAAAATATTGTGGGGGGACTGGTGCATGTTGTGTGGGGGACCGGTGCAAACCAGCCAGAAAATGTGGGGACTGGTGTAAAACAGCCAGAAAATGTGGGGACTGGTGTAAAACAGCCAGAAAATGTGGGGACTGGTGTAAACCAGCCAGAAAATGTGGGGACTGGTGCAAACCAGCCAGAAAATGTGGGGACTGGTGTAAACCAGCCAGAAAATGTGGGGACTGGTGCAAACCAGCCAGAAAATGTGGGGACTGGTGTAAACCAGCGAGAAAATGTGGGGACTGGTGTAAAACAGCCAGAAAATGTGGGGACTGGTGTAAACCAGCCAGAAAATGTGGGGACTGGTGCAAACCAGCCAGAAAATGTGGGGACTGGTGCAAACCAGCCAGAAAATGTGGGGACTGGTGCAAACCAGCCAGAAAATGTGGGGACTGGTGCAAACCAGCCAGAAAATGTGGGGACTGGTGCAAACCAGCCAGAAAATGTGGGGACTGGTGCAAACCAGCCAGAAAATGTGGGGACTGGTGCAAACCAGCCAGAAAATGTGGGGACTGGTGTAAAACAGCCAGAAAACACATGATTATGTCATAGGTTATCCATTCAATTATAGAGATTTTCTATTTTTTGACAAAATATGTCATCTGCTGCAGAATTGTCTATGAGGGAAAGGGTTAACTTAAAAAAATTACCCTTTTCCCATACACAACAAATCTGCAGCATACGATTTTGACAATTTTGTAAAACACATAGAAACTCTCTATGAATGAACAAACTAAAATTGAATAAAGTAACAAACATTGTGGCAAACAGAGAAATTGTTCATTATGAACGTCTGGAAGTGGGTAAGGGTTGCACATTCCAATTAAGTTTCATGACAAAAGATTTAATACTTTTTGATTTGTGAATGACACATATTTTTATAGTAAGAACCATAACTCTGGGATAACTGAATGGATACAGGTGTACATTTCTGATAAACATTGTTTTAGGCTTTCCCACATGCAGACACATTTTGATACATCTGCTGCAGATGACATTTTGAAAGAATTGTGACAAAAGGACAAATTGCAAAAATTGAGTCAACTCCAATAATTATACTTTCAATCAGGTATCTAGAACTAAAGTATACACTACATTCCTATACACCAATTTCGCAAATTCAGTCGATTCCTGACACCTCTGCAGCAGATGACTTTTTAAAACATTGTGACAAAAGAACAAATTGCTCATAATGAGCATCTTTTCCCTTTACCACTATGTTTTTAACTCTATACAATTATCAAACTAACATTTGATTGTTTGTTGTCTTACGCCACTTTCAACAATTGTTCAGTAATATCACGGTTTTTCCTTGGTAGGTTACCAGTTCTACCAGGACATTTATCCTGACAGTCAGTCGTAATGCTAACCCCGCAACCCTGAGCACCAAGGAGGGCAGCCATTACTACCATTTTTGAAGTCTTAAACCTTTCCCTCATATAGACGCTTTCTAACGCCTCTGCAGCAGACAGCTTTTTGAAAACATGGTGACAAAAGAAACAAGAGGCCCATGAGGGCCTATGCTCTACTGGTATGGTTCTTTGGTCATTTTCAATCCAGAGCATATGTATGTATGGTGAAAATCGGATAGTAAATGGAGGCTCTTTTGTGTTCACAAGCTGTATTATAGCAATTTTTACAATTTCATGGGCCATAATCCAGTCTTGCATGGGCGGATCTGGCTAGTTTTCAAAAGGAACCAAGCTCTCATCAATATTTAACTACTACCTAAGTTTGGTGAAGATCAGATAGTAAATAGAGCCTCTATTGTGTTCACATGCTCAATTATAGCAATTTGGACAATTTCAAGGGCCATAATCCAGTCTTGCATGGGTGGATCTGGCTGGTTTACGAAAGGAACCGAACTCTCATGGATATCTAACTCTGTATAAGTTTGGTTGAGATACAATCAAAAGTGAAGACTGTATCGTGTTAAAAAGCTCTTTTATAGCAATTTTGACCATTTCAAGGGCCATAATCCAGTCATGCATGGGCGGATCTGGCTGGTTTAAAACAAGCAATTTCTCCTTTTGCCACAATGTTTTCGTGTTTGAGTCATAGGTTATCCACTTAATTATAGAGATTTTCCATTTTTTGACAATATTTGTTCAAAGTCGTCTGCTGTAGATTTGTCGTATGAGGGAAAGGGTTAACTAAACTTTGAAGAAATCTTCTAAATTTCGCCTAGATGTTTTCAAGTAGTCTGTAGTCTGTGTTAAATGTGGGGAAAGGGTTTAAGACTTTTTCAAAAAAAATCCCAGAAAGATTTCTGTCGTCTGCTAGAGATATGTTGTAAGTTGTAAATGTATAAACGTTCCCAAAAAGTCATGACATATAATAAATCTTCAGCAGACGACTTTGAAAACAGTTTTGCATAAACGTGAAAATATACCATTTATCAGAGATTAATAATATGAAAAGAGTTCAAAACATTGTGGCAAAACGATAATTTTCTCATAATTTTCAATTTCTTATTTTGCTGCTATCTTTTTAAATGTCATCTTCTGCAGAGGGGTATGTGGGAACAGGTTAAATTCTTTTTGATGTGTAAATGACAAAACATTTAAAGTCAAGGGATATAACTCTGATTATACTGAGTGCATCCATCAATCATATCAAAGGTGCTTAACTAAACACAGGTTTCCCTTTCACATATACAACACATCTGCGGAAACATCAAGACAAGGCTATGTTAAATTGTTCTCAATGAATGTATTACTATTGAAAACAGTTCAGAACATTTTGAAAAAAAGGACACACTGCTTGTTATGAGCAATTTCTTCTTTTGTCATAATGTTGTCAAAATTCATCTGCTGTTGATGCATCAAACTGCGTCTACATGTGGGACAGGAACAATAAATGTTTGTTTGTTTGGTGTTTTAGTCTTGTTAAAGGACCACTAGACAATGCCACACACCAAATATTTAAGCTCTAGGGCTTTCGGTTTTCGACAAGAAGATTTTCAAAGTTTTCTCTATATATATCTTTATGTAAAACAGGTGAGAATAGAGTTAATTCAGTGTAAAACAGTTGAGCATATATAGTTAATTCAGTGTAAAACAGGTGAGAATAGAGTAAATATAGTGTAAAACAGGTCAGAATATTATGAAAACTAATGCCCCTGCCCTTTATTGTACTGCTTGAACAAGTTTTCCCTCTAAATAACCAGAAGCACGGCCAATTTTAACCTCAACGGCATAATTTCACCAATTTTGGTAGATTACCAAGACACAATACTTCATATCAAATACTTAAGCTCTAGAAAAGAAGATTTTCAAAGTTTTTTAAAGGTTTTCCTTTTAGTTTCAATGGCAACCAGATTTATTCATGGAATTAATTTCTTTGAACAACTTTCAAAGAGGATCACTCACGAATCATTCCTACTAGGTTTAGTCAAAATCCAAACTGCAGTTTAGGATATGTCATTTTAAGAAAATGGTGACAGACGACATACAAAAACCAGTCACAAAAGCTCACCATGAGCACTTTGTGCTCAAGAGAGCTTACAAGATTATAAACATTTCAAAGACATTAGGTCTTGAAAATATAATTAACAAGAGCTGTCGCTTAAGATAACTAAACCCTTTCCCACATACAGACTCTTTCTGACTCTCTGGCAGCAGACTTTTGAAAACCTTGTGGCAAAAGGAGAAATTAAGCAATTTCTCCTTTTACCTCAATATTTTCAACTATATTCAATAATTATTATCACATTTATATATTTTCATATTTCTCATCAAGTATTTTCAAAGCCATCAGCTGCAGATCTGATGAATCTGGGAAAGGATTAATACCCAAGCAAACTAATCGGATGTTCAAGGGGATATTAAGCCTAAATGGTAAGGATCCAAAATCACGTCTTGCACATCTATATTTCTGGATTATCTTGTGTGCCATGTTTCATTTTAATAATTTAAAACAAGTAATAAGTTCAAATGTCATATTCCTGGACCAGAAACCCAACAGACACACGGACGACCATGCAGCATAGTGATACTAGTAAACCAAGATTTCTAGATAGAGTCATATGGGCCTGGAACACTATTAAAAAATGTATATAGTGAAACCTGTGTATAACAACCAACCATGGGAACACAACAATATGGTCTTTGTTCACAGGTGGTCTTTAATTGCAGGGTCAATTATGCAGAAAATGAGTAATTTGGAAACTAATAGTGTGTTTGCTATAGACAGGGAATCACTGTTGAGGTGGTCTTTAGCACAGGTTTGACTGTATATTCTATCATATATACACTAGGGGGTGTAACCTCCTCGTCAGCCAGACTTGACCCATGTTTGCATTTTGGTCCGATACAGAATAAACAAGAAAATGTGTCCATGGAACACGGATGCCCCGGTTGTTAATGGACGAACAGACACACGAACAGACGAACGGACAGACGAACAGTTGGTCCAACCTCAAATTGATACAATTTTTTAAACAATGATATGTTGATTGTCATTTGTGTGAAGTTTCATAATGATAGGACATCAGGTTCACTAAAATCTAACTTGACCAAAAACTTTAACCTGAGAATGGAATGGACGAACAGACAGACGAACAGACGGACGAACAGTTGGTCCAACCTCAAATTGATACAATTTTTTAAACAATGATATGTTGATTGTCATTTGTGTGAAGTTTCATAATGATAGTACATCAACTTCACTAAAATCTAACTTGACCAAAAACTTTAACCTGAGCGGGACGGACGAACGGACGGACGAACGGACGGACTAACAGACCGGAAAACTATATGCCCCTCATACTTCGTATGCCGGGGCATAAAAAGACGACGATCGAGTAAAGTGCTATGTGCAAGCATGAAGCCCAATATCAACCCTAAACTGAACGATCGGTTTGCCAGGTCCCTCTGGATAAGGTGTATTTTTCACATTCTAAAATCCTTATTTGACACTCAATATTAAGCAGAGGGCTACACAATGAAATTAACCCTTTCCTTCATACAACAAATCTGCAGCAAACAACTTTGAAAACATACCTGAACAAAATTGGAAAATCATTTTAAATGAAAGTACAATAATTGAAAAGAGGTGATAAAAGGAGAAATTGCTCGTTTTTAGCAATTTCTTCTTTGGTTGCCATGTTTTCAAAATGCCATCTGCTGCAGAGGCGTCAGAAAGCGTCTATATATGGGAAAGGGTTAAGGGGGAGTAAACATGGTTTTGCAAGACAATGTCTCTCTTATGGAGCAAGTGAACCCTATACTGTAGGTAATCAATGAAATCGTCTCAACGAGACAACTCTTTTGAGTACTGGTACCCACAACACAGGGTTTGATTGAGTCATACATGTACAAGCAGAGTTTTTCAAATTCTAAAATCCTTATTTGACACTCAAAGCTTATGTTGAATGAACTCAAAAGGATCGTCTCAGTGAGACAATTCTTTTGAATACCCACAACATAGTGTTTTGATGAGTCTAAATAGGGATATTGCATGGTTGGGAAAAGACCAGTTTACTCTTCCTTAACTAGTCCTCCACAAACTATGTCCTCGGAAATATAAAAATAAAAGACAGCATACCCATGGTTGGCCTGTTGCAGAGGTTAAATTGATTTCCCATGTATGTAGATCGATCATAGTGCCAAGTTCATTTAAGACAACAAAGGCTGCATCGGGATCAGAGGCAAAATTGAATTCCCCACACAAAGTGCTGTTTCCTTTCCCTATCAAAATAGTAACTCATATTATCCCAAAATGAAGTTTGCCTTACACAAAACATGTCTTTTCTTTTCATCCTCATCTTCTCTTCTCTAGTTTATTTACTCTTCAGCCTTTTCCACATACAACACATTTACAGCAGATGACTTTAAAAATTATATTAACAAAAATGTTAACAATCTCTGTAAATGAGGTATAATTATTGAATAGAGTTGAAAACATTGTGACAAATGGAGAAATTGCTCATTATTTGGCACAATGATTTCAAAGGTTGTCCGCTGTAAAGGCACCAAAATGCGGGTATTTGTGTGAGAGGGTTAATTATTTACCAATTTTAAGCATCCTTGCAGAAACTGTCATTTAAAAATATTGGATGATGATAGCTTTGCCTGTTTCATGAAGTCTCAATCTCCTACTCATACAGCATTTATTTGCTTCAAAAGCGAAATGTTGTTAAAAGTTGTAAAAGAAATACATGAAATCAAATGTACATATTATGTTTCCTATGAACTATTATTGAAACAACAACATGAAAAACTTTATCCCTTTATTTAATACAGACGACTTTATACACCTTTGAAGTGGTGTACTGTTCAAATATCTAAAAAGTGTGAAATAAAAGAGAAGAGCAATTTTTTCCTTTCCATAAACAAACTCTTTATCAAGCATATGACTTGAATTTTTCAATTTTCTTTCAGATATAATGCTTAATTCCTAAGATATGGCTAGAAAAATAGCTTTTCAGATTAAAATTCTGAGGAACTAAAACATTTTTATTCTGAAATGAACTTATTTCCTACATCAAGCAAAGACTACCTGTCTCCCAATATATTTCAAAAGCAATTAATCTGCAAAGATGCAACTTTATCATGCACATAACTATCCATGCATTACAATATTTATAAAACCTATACCCAGTTTGGTCCATCTTTATTTTCATAAGGCAATAAATTATTGTCCGACAATTCCTGAAGGACAACGCAAGCAGCCTCTGGGTCCGTGTAGAAATTAAAGTCAGCACACATTGCTATTCTACCCCGGGCTGGAATAATAATCAGAGGGCTATAAAGTGTGGTTAACCCTTTCCCAAATAAACACACTCTCTGATGCCTCTGCAGGAAACAATATTCTGACAAAAGTAGAAATTGCTCAAAACAAGTAATTTCACCTTTTGCCACAATGTTTTCAACTTTTGTCAGTAATTTTAAAACTTTAATATATAGAGATTTTTCGTGTTTTTGATGAGATGTATTCAAATTCGTCTGCTGCAGATTTGTTGTATGTGGGAAAGGGTTAAGTGGTAGTGAGCATGGTTTTGCAAGACAATGTCTCCCTTATGGAGCAAGTAAACCCTATACTGTAGGTATTCAATGGAATCGTTTCAATGATAGAAATCTTTTGAGCATCCACAACACAGGGTTTGGTTGAGTCATTAGAGAAATATATAAGCTGAGTATCAAATAAGGGTTTAAGAATTTGAAATACTCAGCTTATATATTTCTCATATGACTCAGTCAAACCATATGTTGTTGGAACTCAAAAGAATCGCCTCAATGAGTACTGACAACATAGGGTTTGAGTATGATACTTTTGAGTACCAACAACATATGGTTTGGTTGAGTCATATCAAATAAGTATTTTAGAATTTGAAATACTCAGCTTATATATTTCTCATATGACTCAGCCAAACCATAAGTTGTTGGAACTCAAAAGAATCGCCTCACTGAGACAAGTCTTTTGAGTACTCACAACATAGGGTTTTAGTATGAAATTTCTGAGTACTGACAACATAGGGTTTGAGTATGATACTTTTGAGTACCAACAACATATGGTTTGGTTGAGTCATAATTGAAATATATATAAGCTGAGTATTTCAAATATTCTAAAGTTCTTATTTGATACTCATACTCTATGTTGTGAGTACTCATCAGAATAGTCTCAGTGAGGCGATTCTATTAAGTACCCACAACAAAGAGTTTGGTTGAGTCAAAATAGATATATAGGTGGGAAAGTACCAGTTTACTCCTCCTTATCTACTCCTCTGCCCACAATATAGGTTTTGGAGGTAACATAAAACAAGCCTCTTATCTATCTAGACATCTGAAGCACATACACACACTTTTTATTTCTAGCCATATTAAACCTTTTCTACATATCGAAGTTTTTTACACCTTTAAAAACATTGTGAAAAAAGGAAGAAATTGCTCAAAACGAGCAATTTCTCCTTTATCCACAATGTTTTCAACTTCTTTCAATAATTATACCTTTATTAAGATTTGTAGAGTTATTTTCGTGTTTTTCCCTAGATGTTAATTTGAGAGTTGTATGCACCTCTAAACACATCATGATTGCAAAATATGAAGCAGACAACTATGAAACATTGAAAATGTTTGCATTACCAGTAAATTCTCCTTTTCCTACAATATGTGTCCTCTTTATATATTCATACATGTCAATGTTTAACCTTTTCACACATACAAGAAGACAACTTTGAAAATATCCAGGACAAAATATAGAAAATCTCTAAAAATGATAGAATAACTATTAAATAGAGTTGAAAACATTGTGGCAAAAGGAGGAATTGTTCATTATAAACATTTTCTCCTTTTGCCACAATATTATCAAAAGTCTTCAGCTGCAGAGGCGTCAGAAAGTGCCTCTATGTGGGAAAGGGTTATATGTCAATACGTATAATTGTTAAGAGTTAAGATTTAGCCCTTTCCCTCATATAGAAGCTTTCTGACGCCTCTGCAGTAGACAGTTTTTTGAAAACATTGTGACAAAAGAAGAAATTGCTCAAAACGAGCAATTTCTTCTTTTGCCACAATGTTTCCACTTTTAGTTATAGATTTTCCATTCAATTATAGAGATTTTCTATTTTTTTTACAAAATATGTTCAAAGTCGTCTGCTGCAGAATTGTCATATAAGGGAAAAGGTTAGTACATCAGATTACGGATAACAGGTTATAAATAATATGCAGCTACAACTCATAGGAATGGAGCCCTTTGAGATTTAGATGTAGAGAAATCACAATGTTCCACAAGGAGTTAATCCTTCCTAGTAGTATTTGGAACAATCTGCAGCAGACGACATACACTTAACCCAAATACAGACGCTTTCTGGTGCCTCTGAAGCAGACGACATTTGAAAACATTGTGGCGAAAGAAGAAATGATGAGCAATTTCTCCTTTTGCCACAATGTTTCCCACTTTTAGTCATTGGTTATCCATTCAAGTATAGAGATTTACCATTTTCAAAGTCGTCTGCTGCAGATTTCTTGTATGTGGGAAAGGGTTAAAAACTTTGTGACAAAAAGAGAAATTCTAATTTTACCACACAATTTTCAATATTCTATACTTCTATTTATAGAGATTTTTCCTAGTTTTGCATAGATATTTTCAAAGTCGTCTGCTGCAGATTTGTTGTATCTGATAAATGGTTACAATCTCAATACCTTCAACATTTCCACCCATGATTGTCACAGATTTCAACTTTTTACCAAAGTCTGGGTCCTGCCTTATAGCTAAAGCTATATTAGTGAGAGGTGCCAAGGCTACAAGAGTTATTTCCCCTGAAACATATTGTAAAAGAGATAGAGAAAAGGTGATTGTTGAGTGTACAGATTTGTAGAACTAAGCGTTGGTTGTATAGTGCGATTTCATTTGATTAAACAATCGAGTCCTTGCCAATGAGTGTTTAACCCTTTCTATCATATAGATGCTTTCTGACGCCTCTGCAGCAGACGGCTTTTTGAAAATCTAGTAACAGAAAAAGAAATTGCTCAAAACGTGCAATTTCTCCTTTTGACACAATGATTTCCACTTTTTGTCATAGAAAATCTGGATTTTCTAATTTTTGACAAAATAATTATATGTCCAAAGTCGTCTGCTGCAGAATTGTCAAATGAGGTAAAGGGTTAAACATTTCGAGCACTTGCCAATGAGTGTTTAAGTGTAAAAGTGTTGTCAGATCCAATATATGTACAGCAAAGTAATTTGGTCTTATTTTAATAACATTGAGTATAAACCCTGACCATGTCCAAATTGATTGTGTTCAACCTTCTGTAACGCTGCCCATCAGAGGTATTGTCCTAATAAATTGTCAAACACTAACCAATGTACTGCTAAAATAAATCGTTGAGGGAAAATCAATTTTTTTTTCTAATTATTAATAGAAATGACTGGTTTTCCGTAATGTTTTCAAAAAAACAGATTGACTGTACACTATGAGGTTAAAACATCTTTTCTTCATACAATCTGTGGTGTGTGTCAGATTTATTTGCATTTTCTATAAAACTCTCAGCCTATTAGTCTGAGACAAAACTTTTGTTAATTGTTAGAAAAATTGTTTGCCAATTGTTGATATGTGAGATTGATAGGGTTTACGAAGAGGATCATGCACATTATCCAAGATGGAAACGTTAACCATTTCCCACATACAACACATCTGCAGCAGACGATTTTGAAAACATACCAGAATAAATTTGGAAACTCCCTTTAAATGAAAGAACACTTTTTGAATAGAGTTGAAAACATGGTGACAAAAGTATAAAATGCTCGTTTTGAGCAATTTCTTCTTTTGTCGACATGTTTTCAAAAAGCTGTCTGCTGCTGAGAAAAGGGTATATATTAGGGAAAGGGTTAATTAACAATTTCCTACATATGCAGCAGTTCACTTTGAAAACATCAAGATGAAAATATGGAAAAACTTCTAAAATTGTAAGCAAAATTATTGAGATAATTCTCCTTTTTGCTGCAATGTCGTCTGCTGCAGATGTATCAAAATGGGCCTGCATGTGGAAAAGGGTAAATGTGTTACCTGGATTTTCATTGACAAGCCTGACCAAAGTGTAAATGTGTTACCTGGACTTTCATTGACAAGCCTAACCAAAGCATTAACAGCATATTCTTTTTGTATTTTATCCGTGGAGACCTCCATGTCCGGTGTGTTGTCTCCCAAACCATCCGAACCATGGTAGTGAGTGGCCTCCAATCCTTCCCCAACAAGCGCTGTACTGGCACCTTTATAAACTGGTACCTGCAATTATTGATTGATTGATTGGAATTTTACCCTGTTTTTAACATTTATTCAGTCATATTACGGCGGCTAGTTCATCTTCTGATATGTTTCCTCATCAGTACTCCACACAACAAACTTTCCGAGCAAACGGCTTCTTTTCTACATAGACTCAGTCTGTTAGCCCATTGGTGGAAGACGAACGATGCTTTTCACAGTGACTTTTGTCAAATGTCAGACAGAATATGTTGGCCGAGCTGGGGTTTAAGCCCTGATTGACAGCCTGCATCACTACTGACTAAGCTATCGGGGCTTGGCAGTACCTGGAGTTGTTTTCTGCAGCAATAATTATCTTTTCATTACAGAGATTTTTAATACATGTACCTAGATTGTTTTGAAGTTGTTTGCTGCTGATTTGATTTACAAGATAGAGAAAACCTGTCATATCTAACTTACATCAAGCCTATCACAGGCGGTGAGAACTTTGAGAGTGTTGAGACACACTTGGTCCACATTACAGTTACCGGCCACACATGTTATCCCGACCACTTGTATGTCGGGTTTAGACAGGGCTAGCATTATAGCCTGGGCATCGTCCACCCCAGTGTCTACATCAATTATATACTTGTGAACCATTCTGCAACTCTGCAAAGAAATATTTTATTCAACGTCACTTTTGACAACTTAAGCCGAGATAGATTTCACCATGCAAATCTCCTTTTCCCATTATGTTAAGAACTTAACACCGGTCAGATGATCAGATATATCTAACATGTAGTTTTTCTGCAATTTTTTAAGGGAGATTATAACGATAAATATAGAGACTCTGGTCTTTTTTACTACTTAACCCTTTCCCACATACAACAAATCTGCAGCAGACGACTTTAACATATAAATCAAGTTCTAAATAAAGAAAATCTCTATAAATAATAGTATGATTGTTGAATAGAGTTGAAATCATTGTGGCAAATAAAGAAATTGCTGATCATGAGCAATTTCTCCTTTCGCCACAATGATTTCAAAAGTCGTCTGCTGCAGAGGCACCAGAAAGCGTCTATATGTGGGAAAGGGTTAAATAAACCCTATCTAGTGGGAACTCAAAACAACTATCTGACTCTGAGGATTCATTTAAGTACCACAATAACCCTCATTTCTAAATTTCTCATTTTGTCACAATGATTTCAAAAGTCATCTGCTGCAGAGGTGTCACAAAGTGTCTGTATGTGGGAAAGGGTTAAAAGTGTTTGGTAAAGCAAACATAGACCAAACATAGATGTTCCTAAACCCTTACCCCCATATGAAAAATCTGCTGCAGACATTTGAAACATCATGGCACAAGAATGAATACAAATCTTTATGAATGAAAGTATAAATTAAAGAGTCTAAAACATTGTGACAAAAGGAGAAAATTCTCAATAGGTGTTTTCAAATGGTTGCTGCTGCACTTGGGAAAGGGTCATTAAGATCAGTATCCTAGTTTTAATTTGACATGAATATTTAAAGAACTTTTAACCCTTTCAAACATTATGAGGCTTTCCGACCATGATGACTACAGCAGAAACCTTTGAACACATTGTGGCAAAAGGATAAATTGCTCATCATGAGATCTTTCAGAATGTTGCCTAGATGTTTTCAAATTCATCTATGACTGATTTGATGTATGTGGGAAAGGATTAACAAAGGCAGGTAGGAAAGCCTATAACTAGATGTAAACATTTGATACTGGCATGTCAAAGGTCAGATCTTCAAGTCAAATTGACCTTTCATACGGAAAGGTCAGAAATTTCATGACATCTAATAATAATTAGATAATCACCTATACAAATTTTCCTTTATTACCTGTGTTATTTAACCCTTTCCCACACACAGACACTGTCTGACGCCTCTGCATCAGATGACTCTTGAAAGAAAAACACAGATTGTGGCAAATGATGAGCAATTTCTCCTTTTTCCACAATGTTCTCAACTCTATTCAATGATATAAACTTTCATTTATCAATAAAGGTTTTCCATATTTTAACCAGATGTTTTATAAAGTTGTCTGCTGCAAATGTGTTGTATGTAGGAAAGGGTCATAAGACAATGCATAAGACTTTACTCACTCCTTTATAATATCCTAATGAATATTCAGCATCATGTTTTATTGAACAATTCATGAATATTAATTGTGTATAGAGTATTCAGCATGATAGAAAAGCAGTAGTTTGATTGGCAGTTTACGTTTCATCAGCATTTTATTTATACCAATGCAATAGAACACTTATCCACTATCCCTGGGTGATAATCTAGTAAAAGCCTAGGAAATAGGTTTTGTGCATACCACCATGACCACCTGCGGATCGCACCCGGGACTTTTGGTCCCAAATACTCACACTTCTTGATATTTAGCTAGTTTATCATAGCATAATAATCATAAGAACACGAAATCACAAGTTTTCATTACGCTAGATACAATGGGCCCCATTATAATTAAGGTTTTTGTTATTGCCTTGTTGTGCAAACAATAAGTACCGCGATAGTAGCGGAATCTGGTAGAGTCCGGTAGAGTCTGATGGTCAAATATCCCATTATATCGATGCTTTGTTGTGTTTTTGTATTTTGACAAAATATGTTCAAATACGTCTGTTGCAGAATTGTTGTATGAGGGAAAGGGTTAACTCCGTGAAGGACCCGTGTAAACAATAAGTACCGCGATAATAGTCACCCATCTTACAAACATTTATGAAAAGTTTAAAGTACATAAAATACTGTTACCTGCGTGCTGTAAACACAGGTTTGTGTTAGATCTGTAAGACAATAGTTTACTCTCTCGAGATGAAGTCTACAAAACAGGTGTTGTTGCAGTAGTGTGGGTTTCAACCTAAAGATTTTACGTGCACCTCTGATAGCGGCCATCCATTCTTATCTAACGGAATCACAACGTCTAAGTGGTTGTTTCCCTTGAACTACCGTAACAAGGGAGGAAACCGTGTTTAAACGGGTTAGCTGATATGAGCCGTTCAATGATAAAACTAACATTATTGAATTTCGGTAATGTATCGATACAGATCAGCCTGCGATCCGCGCAGGCTAATCCGGACCGACACACTAGGTATCAGGGGGATAGAGAAATGATTCCTGAAACAGAAAATCCACTGGAGGCGAATAGTGTCTGTCTGGGTTAGCCTGCGCGGCATGCTTAGGCTGATCCGAGCAGATAGCCTACTTAACGCAGAGTCCACAATGTTGATTTTCTCGTAATTCGGCTCATATGACTTTTTAGAGACTTTCCTTTCGAATATATCAGAGAGGATGAATATTGAATATCTGAAAGATTGAAAGTAACTGTTGTGATAATCCTGAGGGTAAAGAAACTGATGTGTTGTTTTATGAATTCGTCTGCTAAAAGGGCGCAAATTGACTTCAGTATCTGCAGGGATTATATGATTCCTTCCTTAGGGAACTAACTAGATACAAATTGACTTTTATTATCAGTGTAGATCAACATCAGACTGTCCTTCCGGACAGGATATTTACTGTTCATATGTATTTTCTTACGCAAGCCTGTTAGAAGCTCAGTCGGTATAGAGACGCGGGTTGTCAATCCAGGGGCTGAGTTCGAACCTCAGTTCGGCCAACATTCTTTCTGACGTTTGTCAGAAGTAAATGCAACAGGCGTGATTCGTCTTTAACCATAGATCTCACAAGCACTGCAAACTTATACCACCGCTCATCTGATTTTTAAGAATTTTCATAAATCATTTATGGTAAAGTTGTAAAGGCCGGCTACATCCGCTTCAGAACAAGTTGACCTTCCTGCACTTCCTTGAAGCGAATGTATTTATAACATTATTAATGTCGACGTCCATGTCCTTGTGAATATGCATTAGTGCCAACGATGACATCCTGTCTTTGCTCATGGTCGACCGGAAATTGTTCTTGATTCGCTTCATAGCACTAAACGATCGTTCGCATGATGCTGATGTCGGTGGCATTGTCAACAGTACTCCGAGAATGCTATACATACACGGGTACAAATCTTTGCTCGTCTGTCGAAGCGTATCTTGGAGCCGAGGCGGTCCATTCTCCGCGATATTCCACCGAACTCTCCACCTCGCAACTGCGGTACCAAAAGCTTCAAATGAATGCTGGAGAACTGGACCATATGCGGCATATATGGACGGAAGCAGTTCATCTTGTAGACCTGGCAATCGGTTTGGCAGGAGATACTGTGCCGCGAAGCGGTCATCATTGCTAAAGATGGTTTCTCCATATCCTGTATCAAATGGTCAAATAATTTATTGAACAGTATTCTTCTCCAATAGTCGGAAAATGTATCTACATCTGGGTTAGCGCGGTGATTTTGCCTACCAGCTCTTTTTGGTCTCGACGGGATTATATCATATTCCGCGGCAACGTTTGTAGCTTTTTCATAAAGAGCGCCCCACACGTCTGGGTCGTTTTGCTCATTGTACATATATATTATGAGTGTTTGAATTCTTTATTCTAATAATAAGCAATGTATGTTTCTAATGTGTTCCTGTTTCGAAAAATTCAATTCATTGCAGAACTTTGGTTGCTGCGGGATCCGAAAAGTGGGAAAATGCCAAAACTTTAAAAATATTTAAGTCCATAAGAACAGGCCCGATTTAAAAATTATTTTGTACAAATGTTCCTTGTAACCTACCAAGATTGTTTAAATGATTCTGATCCGTTGAAAAACATGATATGTGTGAAATGAAAACTTATTTTTAACAAATCTTCTTGTCCAAAAGTACTGGCACAAATGTTCCCTGGGTGACCCTCTACCAACATTGTTCAAATCATTCTGATTCTGATTCATTGAAAAATATGACCAGTTTTCCTTATGTGCTATATAGTGAAACTTTAACAATTTATTTTTACACAAACATAATTTATAGTTCTGATTTTTAAAAGAGTTGTGCACATATGTTCCTTGGGTGACCCTCTACCAATATTGTATTTAGTTTTAAAATGAGATCTTGTTGGTGGAAAAAAGTTGGCAATATAAGTTAAGCCAACACATATGAATTAGCCAGTGGCGATATAGGTTTTCAAATTTTAGCCATCCTAATAAGATACCATCTTGTAAACATTTGTTATACAGTTAGTATTGTACA
This sequence comes from Serripes groenlandicus, assembly GCA_031761405.1. Classification (NCBI taxonomy): domain Eukaryota; kingdom Metazoa; phylum Mollusca; class Bivalvia; order Cardiida; family Cardiidae; genus Serripes; species Serripes groenlandicus. The sequence goes on along the minus strand of JASEVX010000005.1, from coordinate 91,485,397 downwards.
TGTTGTATGACCGTTTGCATAAACTTCTACAAAAGCTAGAAAATGTTGATGACAAACATTTTTATTTAAGATTTCGTTTTTATAATCATTGCTTCAAGTGAACAATCTTGGTAGAGGACCACTAGACAATGCTACATACCAAATATCTAAGTTATATGCCTTTCGGTTTCAGAGAAGAAGATTTTCAAAGTTTTTCCCAGTACATCTCTATGTAAAACAGGTGACCCCTTGGCGAGGCTATTTGACCCCAGGGGAATAATTTGAACAATCTTGGTAGAGGACCACTAGATAATGCTACACACCAAATGTCTAAGCTCTAGGCCTTTCGGTTTCAGACAAGTTTTTCCTATCAGTTGACATGGCAGCCGGAGTTCTACATGAAATTTATTTCTTTGGACAATTTGAAAGAGGACCACTCAAGGATCATTCCTACCAAGTTTAGTTAATTTTTTTAAATTCCAAAAAGCCTTTCAGGAGATGTCATATAAGGAAAAATTTGATGTTGGTTGAGCAGACAACTAGACGATTGAAATTAGGTCATCACAAAAGCTCTAAATATAAAGCAGTACAGCATAAAGGAGTGTATGCTTAAACCCCTGTCCCACTTAAGGTCCCATTTTGACCTATACTTTTGACAAATATTTCTTTCATTTATGAAGATTTTCAAAAGTCATCTGCAGCAGAGTTGTTGTTTGTAGGAATAATAATAATAATAATAATAATACTTTATTTATAGATGGTGACTCATTTAGCCATTGGCTATTTTACAATGAGGCCATCTTAATAGCTATCATAAAGAAACATACAATGATTAAACATACAATGAAAGGATTAAACCGGCAGGAATATGCTTTTATTTATTTCCTATACTACATCTTGGAATGTTTGCATGCATAGTGTGAAGTGTTAAAACATCTTGTTTATGCCAGTTTTTTATCTTTGATATACATACATCAATTATGGTTTTTGAATGGAACCGAGCTCTCATGTATATCTAGCTATTGTATAAGTTTAGTAAATATCGAATAATAAATGATGACTTTAACTTGTTCACAAGGTCAATTATAGCAATTTTATCAATTTTAAAGGGCCATAATCCCGTTATGCAATCACGGATCTTGCTGGTTTTCGAAAGGAACCGAGCTCTCAGGATATCTAGCTACTGAATAAGTTTGGTAAACATCAGATAATAAATGAAGACTTTATCGTGTTCACAAGAAATTGTGGACAGACGACGGACAAAGGGCGATCATAAAAGCTCGCCTTGTCACTATGTGACAGGTGAGCTAAAAACACGAGTACTTTATGTATTTTATAGCTTTATTATTCTTGTAATTAACTTTACAATCTGTTAACAACGTTCTTAATTTCTAACAATACATTTTGTTATAAACATTTAATAGACACTTTCTGATGCATCTGCAGATCTACGACTTATGAAAACATTGTGGCAAAAGGATAACGTACTCAAAATGTTTTCAACTGTCAATAATTAAACTTTTATAAATATTTCCCTATTTTTGTTGTCAAAGTCATCTGATTAGTGCTCGGGAAAAGGTCAACTGATAACAAATGTACTGCCAAATGTGCTTCTCTAGGAGATGGCGATCCATGATATGGTGTTCTACATGAAATGCTTAGAAAGTGTGACAATTGAGTACTGAAACTGGTCGACTTACATGGAAACAAAGAAGGTGTTCTACATGAGAAATGCTTAGAAAGTGTGACAATTGAGGATAGAAAACTGGTCGACTTACATGGAAACAAAGAAGGTGTGACAATCGAGAAATGCTTAGAAAGTGTGACAATTGAGGACTGAAACTGGTCGACTTACATGGAAACAAAGAAGGAAATTAGTTGGTGCATTGTAACCTATAATATCATTGAAAATAGTTACCTCTAAGCTTTAAAACAATCAAAAGAAAATTGGGGAAAATCTTGGAAGAAAGACAAAACAGGTGTTTAGCATTCTCTACTTCACTTTCAAACAAGATCAAAATACTAAAAGTGATCAAATCAATTATATCCAGTGCATCCTATACACATTTACAATGATTTTTAAACTCGATGTCATACATTCAATGCATTCTGGTGATGGTATACACTAATTTCTATGCAAACTAAGGTTTTTTTTAGGGACTATATGGGTGTAGATCAGCATGTCAGCGGATGTATTTGGTGTATTTTGACCTATAGATGTCCAGGGCCTATGATCAATCTACTGGCAGGGCTGTAAGTGGCATTCAGAGAATACATAAAGAAATGTTTTACTTGTATGCAGTGATGACTCTGGTAAGACCATAAGATGAGCATATAAACAAAACAGGTTCACCAGATCAGTCTTCACTGTTTCTTAAATGTAACAAGAACCTTTCCACCTTATACATAATTATATACCGGTACATAACATCGTAACTGAAAATGTGAAGGTATAATTATGACTCTTGAGTTGAAAAGATTGTAGAAATTGATTCAACGTTTTAAACTCCTTTCAATATACTTTCATGATAAATACTTTTGTCATTTTTTCACCTTATACATATATATCGGAAAATTATATCTTCTTTTTCTACAATGCTACATAATGACCAATTTCTCCCTTTGCCACAATGATTTTGACTCAGTTGTATTATAAAATTTAATTCATAGAAATCAGAGGTCTAGATAAGGAGGAGTAAACAGGTCTTTTCCCACCAATATCTCTGTTATGACTCAACCAATCCCTATGTTGGGGGTAGTCAAAGGAATTGTTTCACGAAGATGATTCTTTTGAGTACCCACAACATAGAGTTCTAGTGTCCACTAAGGATTTTTGAATGTGATATATGCATCTTATCTAGCTCTGTAGAAATGTTTCATAGTATGGCTTAAAATATGTTTTCGAAGTCGTCTTCTTCAGATGCCATATGGTGGTGTATGTAGGAAAGGGTTAATGTTTTATGGTTCAATTATAGCAGGAAAACTAAAACATGTAAGTTAACCTTTTCCCTCATATAGACACTTTCTGACACCTGCAGCAGATGACTTTTGAAAACAGTGATGCAAAAGGAGTAATTGCTCTATTTAATAATGAACTTTCATTTATCGAGATTCTAAATGGTTTTGACAATATATTTTCTGCTACAGATTTGTTGAATGTGTATGATTAAAATAATCATCTCAGAAACGTAACTCTTTTGCTTACCTACAATATAGGGTTTCGCGGTCAGATGAGGATTCAACCCTTTCCCTCATGCACCATATATACAGCAGAAAACATATAGACAAAAATATGGAAAATCTCTATAAAAGGAAGTATAATCACTGAAAAAAGTTGAAAACATTGCGGCAAAAGGAGAAATTGTTCATATTGAGCAATTTCTCCTTTTGTCACAGTGTTTTCAAAAGTGTTCTGCTCTAGAGGCATCATAGAGCATCTGTAAGTGGGAAAAGATGAAGAACATCAAATGTAGCTTCAACTTCAGCTTTCCACGATTTCTTTCCACAATTTTTCAGCCTTCTTCAGGTTTTATTTGTGAAGCAAGTCTTTGAAAATGTAAAGCATCCCCAGGTTGGTTGATTTCCTTCATTATTTTACCCATCAGCGAATACAACTCAAATTCTAATGTCAATGATTTCGAATGACTATGCAGCTTATCAAACAATGTGTTCATCTGACTGTGGCTTGTAGACTGTGGGTCTCCACTTAACCTTGGTTTCTTTGACACTGGTTGGCTAGATGAAGATGTTTGACTTGATAGAATTGTAACTGCTTTCACAGAGAATAGTTTCTTCTTGTATGCAGATATACTGTCAACAGCCCTGAAAAATAAAATAAATATTAATCTCAAAGCAACAGTAACTGGTTTAGCTTTTTCCTTTCTGTTGGGAGAAAAAACAAGAGGACCGTGGACTGAATGCTAACACTCATCTGTTATGTGACTTGGCATTGACATGCTTATTGTTTCTAGGAACGTGTGTACCAAGTTTCATTTGAATATGTGCAACTGTTTTTGAGTTATGGGTTAAGGTTAAAGTTTTGTGAAAAAACGATGCAAGGGGTATCATACTAGACTTTTTTTCTTCACAGAACAGACAAGCTAAAAATAGTAACAGAATTTTAAATCCCTAAATTTGGGTTTGGTTAATAGCATGCTATTGTGTCGACCTTGAACAAATTGCTTTTACACACGCTTTTGGGGTTATAAATGATCATTGATATAGAAAAAAATTGTTGATAAGAGAATGGACTCGAAAGGACTTTTTTTATGGTTAATTGATTAGATGTTGATAAGTGCATCCTGTACCGGCTCTGCACTGTTTGTCAGTCAGTCATTATTAGAGTTCAAGACAATGCTGTAAATCAGTATCTATATTGATCCTTAGCATGAATGTGCAGGCAAGGATTTATCTTTGCGTGTAATAATAATGTTAGGGTTGGTTTTTGCAGAGCACCACTAAAATATACCTTTGTGCACTAGCTATTGCCGAATCATGCTGGCCCAGTTTATACAGCACCTCCGCTTTGTATTTGCACGCCACCACATCCTCTTCATACAATAAAACTTGAGAAGTTGAGTCCATGTTTATACTAGAAGCCTGGCTAGCATCCTCCGTTAAACTTTCACTAAGCTGTCGCTTTCTTTTCCTAGTGCTGTGAGTGTTTGCCAAGAAGTCTAAAGTAGGTTGATTCACACTAGAGTTAATCAAGGAACTGTCCGGACAGTTCCCACTGAATGTAAGACTGAGGTCCAGCACCGATTCCTTGGTGTGGTAGCATGCAATGACTTGATTACAGAGACTAAGACAATCTGTAAGCTGGTTTGCACGAAGAAGAGCTAGTATCGCCTCATGATGGACTTGTAAAAGTGGTGGTATTCTGGTATAATCCTACAAAAGAAATGAGATGTTGGTCCAACACATTATGCTAATGCTCGTTTTCTTCTTACAAAGTTAAATAATACATGTTGAGAAAGATCAGCTTACATAGAAATATATGGGTTGCCACATGATCTTAAAAGCAATTCCTCCCTTTCAACATGTTCAACACTTTGTAAAAAGTATACTTCTACATTTCAAATTCTGAATTAGAAAAATTAAATCTGCAAAAATGGAAGCATGTTTCGAAATAAATAAGAATTGAGGAATTTCTCTTCTTCCCTATATGTTTTTCTCTGCTACAGAGGCATAGAAATATGTCTGTATTTCAGCAAGGATAATTGTTTTATTGTGGCTTTACTCAGTTTTCAACATTATTTCAGCTATACAACTGCAACAGTTCACTTATTCATGATCCCTGCATAAACAAACCAGTACTAGGCTAGGAAATCTGACTTGCTCAAGGGCACTCTACCATGACCGCCGCAACTGGTGACCGAACACGGGATGCCTGGTTCTCAAATCCTGACATTAACCATTCGCCCATGGTGGATTCCTCAGCAAGGATAACATCAGAGACCCAGATGAGCAGGAGTAAATAGGTTCTTGGCCCACAATATCTCCCTTATACAATATAATCAATCCCTAAAGCATAAAGCTTGGGTACTCAAGGAACGTCTAATGTCAATGATTATTTTGAGTACCGTAACAAAGGGTATTAACCCTTTCCCACATACAACAAATCTGCAGCAGACTACTTTGAAAATATCTAGGCAAACACTATTGCTTGTTACGAGTAATTTTTCTAATTTTGACACAATGTTTTCAAAAGTCTTCTGCTTCAGATGCTTCTGCAAGTGGGCAAGGGCTAAACTAACCCACCTGTGAATTCCACGACTGAAGATGTGTTATGAGGTGCTTATACTTCTCAGCAGCTACTGTGTACCTACAATATTTCAATGTAAATGAGCCTGTTCACGCTAAAAGCTACATGTTGGCCCTTTCCCACATACAGCAAATCTGCAGCAGACGACTGAAAAATATCTAGGCTCAAGGATGAAAAATTTCTGTAAATGAAAAATTAACTAGAATTGTTTTGACAAAAACATATGTCTCCCCCTCAAATATCTGTCAAAATCTCTCAAAACATTCCAACCTATAAAGCAGACAAACAAAAATTTGACCAAGTTGGACAGTACTCAATTTTTAATTACTAAGGTTTTGTCTTGACCTGGTACAAAGTGGACATGATTTAAAATGGTTTACAGAAACACATATTTTTACTGCAGCTGTAACATTCAAGACTGAAGTATTCTTCAAAACAGTTAACAACTGTTGCTAAACATAAGCAAGCCGTCTTGGAGATATTGAGTGGACAGGAAATAAAGCCTAAAACCTTTGAGCTTCAAGCGTGACCGTGACCTTGAACCGGTATGGTCGAGACGCGGGTTCTGCACGTCGCCTTGATGAGGTGAACATGTGACCCAAGTTTCATGAAAATTCTTTAAGCTGTTTTGGAGATATGGAGCGGCACAAAATAAAGCCTCAAACCTTTGACCTTCAAGCGTGACCTTGACCTTGACCCAGTATGTTCGAGACGCGGGTTCTGCACGTCGCCTTGATGAGGTGAACATGTGACCAAATTTTCATGAAAATCCTTCAAGCCGTCTTGGAGATATTGACTGGACACGAAATAAAGCCTAAAACCTTTGACCTTCAAGCGTGACCTTGACCTTTAACCGGTATGGTGGAGACGCGGGTTCTGCACGTCGCCTTGATGAGGTGAACATGTGACCCAAGTTTCATGAAAATCCTTTAAGGAGATATGGAGCGGACACAAAATAAAGCCTCAAACATTTGACCTTCAAGCGTGACCTTGACCTTGACCCAGTATGGTCGAGACGCGGGTTCTGCACGTCGCCTTGACGAGGTGAACATCTGACCCAAGTTTCATGAAAATCCTTCAAGCCGTCTTGGAGATATTGAGTGGACACGAAATAAAGCCTAAAACCTTTGACCTTCAAGCGTGACCTTGACCTTGAACCGGTATGGTCGAGACGCGGGTTCTGCACGTCGCCTTGATGAGGTGAACATGTGACCCACGTATCATGAAAATCCTTTAAGGAGATATGGAGTGGACACAAAATAAAGCCTCAAACCTTTGACCTTCAAGCGTGACCTTGACCCAGTATGGTCGAGACGCGGGTTCTGCACGTCGCCTTGATGAGGTGAACATGTGACCCAAGTTTCATGAAAATCTTTCAAGCCGTCTTGGAGATATGGAGCGGACACGAAATAAAGCCTCAAACCTTTGACCTTCAAGCGTGACCTTGACCCTATTTTGTCGAGACACGGGTTCTGCACGTCGCCTTGATGAGGTGAACATGTGACCAAAGTTTCATTTAAATCCTTCAAGCCGTCTGGGAGATATGGAGCGGACACAAAATAAAGCCTCAAACCTTTGACCTTCAAGCGTGACCTTGACATTGACCCTATATTGTCGAGACGCAAGTTCTGCACGTCACCTTGATGAGGTGAACATGTGACCCAAGTTTCATGAAAAACCTTCAAGCCGTCTGGGAGATATGGAGCGGACACGAAATAAAGCCTCAAACCTTTGACCTTCAAGCGTGACCTTGACATTGACCTTATATTGTCGAGACGCGGGTTCTGCACGTCGCCTTGATGAGGTGAACATGTGACCCAAGTTTCATGAAAATCCTTCAAGCCGTCTCGGAGATATGGAGCGGACACGAAATAAAGCCTCAAACCTTTGACCTTCAAGCATGACCTTGACCTTGACCCTATATTGTCGAGACGCAGGTTCTGCACGTCGCCTTGATGAGGTGAACATGTGACCTAAGTTTCATGAAAATCCTTCAAGCCGTCTCGGAGATATGGAGCGGACACGAAATAAAGCCTCAAACCTTTGACCTTCAAGCGTGACCTTGACCTTGACCCTATATTGTCGAGACGCGGGTTCTGCACGTCGCCTTGATGAGGTGAACATGTGACCCAAGTTTCATGAAAATCCTTCAAGCCGTCTGGGAGATATGGATCGGACAATATTTTGGGGACGAACAGACAGACAGACAGACAGACAGACAGACATCAAGGACAAAAACAATATATCTCCCCTGTATACAGGGGGAGACATAATTATTAAACAGAGTTGAAAACATTGTGACAAAAGGAGAAATAGCTCATTATGAGCAATTTCTCCTTTTGTCACATTGTTTTTAATAACAGTCTGCTGCAGAGGCATTAAAATGCATCTTTATAAGGGAAAGGGTAAATGAAGTTTACAATCATAAATTTATAAAATAGTTGATCTTGATCAGACTGCACTCATGTTAACAAAGGTCAGGCAGAGAGTCCAATCTAGGAGGGGGCATTGTGCTAATTCTCACACTGTTTTGAATATTACCCCCTAAATTTGTATGAAACGGGGGATTTTTTTTACATAGACAAAGAAGGGAAAATGCCTCACTTCGGGGAGCTTACTGACCAAACAACTCCATATAAAACAATTAATTAGTCTGCCAGTAAGCTCCCCGACTTTAAAGTTTAAACACAACAAATAGCCAACTAAATCAATTATCGGATGATTGGCGATGACCTCACCGACACACATACCAATTAACGGATAAGTGTAAAAATGTCCTGTGTTCTGTGTGGAGCATGTTGAGACCAGCGTCCCATACAGGCCAATAGCCTACTTATAGTTTTCGGTTTGTTAAAATTTACGGGACAAACGTGCGTCCCTCCGGGACTATCCCAGACGTCCGGGACGATATGACATGTATGTATAAGGAGAGATATTAAACCATCAATCATTCAGCAAGTTTGATGAAGATCAGGAGACAGCTGTTCACATTAGACGGCAGACTTCTGTGCAGGAGTTGACTGACAAAATAAATTACATGAATTGCTATCATTTGCGACAATGTAGACCCAGCTGCTAGGAGATAGTGGAAGTATTGATCAGACTTTAGGAATATTTAAGCTAAAACTTATTTACCTTTGTAACTGTAAAGATCTGTTAGCAAAACAATACAAGGCCTCCAGGTAAGATATGTCAGAATCATGAATGGGTAGAATATATAGTAAATCAATCCCTTCTTCTTCAATGTCATCCCCTTTCTCTTTCATCTCTAGAGCCTAACAAGAAAGACAAAGAGTGGTTTATGGTGAAAAATACAGTTAAACTGCCAAGAGTAGATATCATCAGCCTAGTCTCTGTCTATCAATGAAATGTATCAACCACTCTTGGTACATTCTTGGTGATCAATCCCTACCCAATCTACATTGGCAGCCAAGTTTGGTTATTAATTCTTTAATAGTCAAGAGCCAACTGGTCCAACCTTTTCATGAGCATCCTATCTAATTGCAACTGTTTTTACTAATAAATTACAATAGATAACTTCAGGGTATAGGAGTTTTTCACATAAATTAAAATTATGACTGGCTACTGTTGTCTTCGATAGGTAATGACATATTAGGACCATATTAACAAGAGCTGTCAGTATATGCAAGAAAGAGTTATCCAACTTGATTATTTATTTGTGATAGTTGGGAAGGGCTGCATACAGTTCCAGAGCACTGCATCAAGTAGTTACTGAGATAGGGACTCTTAATGTAGTTCCACACAAAACAAGAGCTGTCGGAGGACAGCGCGCTCGACTTTTTCGTGCTTGCCATTAAAAAAAAAAAATTGGGGGGCGTTACGGAAAAAACATAAACAAGTACTTTATCATATTATTTATAAACAGAGTACTTCATAAGTCAAAAAAGGGTAATAATTCTTACAAAAACCTTCACTGAATTAAGTACTCTTGGCTGTTGGTTGAGGTAATGATGGTTAATACATATTGTAAGTGTTTAAGCTATATCTCTAATGGTTTTGAAAACATTTGATTTGGTATGATTAAACAAGAGATGTTTGTCAAACATTATGCATTCAGTTTTAAGATTATGAACAATGTTCATTCAAAGTTTGAGGATGGTGAGGTACAGTTTTTAATCCCATTGTGATGATGACTGATATTTGCAGATATTATGTATCCTCCAGGTCCAGGCATTGTTGAGTCATCACTCAGACAAGCTTAAAAAATATTTTTGTGTTCAAGGTCACTGTGACCTTGACCTTTGACCCAATGACCTCAAAATAAATAGGGTTCATCTACTGGTCAGGCCCAACCTCCAAGTCAAGTTTGAGGACCATAGGTCAAGGCATTGTTGAGTTATCACTCGGACAATCTTAAAAGGGGTTTTCGTGTTCAAGGACAATGTGACCTTGACCTTTGACCCAATGACCTCAAAATAAATATGGTTCATCTACTGGTCAGGCCCAACCTCCAAATCAAGTTTGAGAACCATAGGTCCAGGCATTGTTTAGTTATCACTCGGACAAGCTTAAAAAGGGTCTTTGTGTTCAAGGTCAATGTGACCTTGACCTTTGACCCAATTACCTCAAAATAAATAGGGTTCATCTACTGGTCAGGCCCAACCTTCAAGTCAAGTTTGAGGACCATAGGTCCAGGCATTGTTGAGTTATCACTCGGACAAGCTTAAAAAGGGTTTTTGTGTTCAAGGTCACTGTGACCTTGACCTTTGACCCAATAGTCTCAAAATAAATAGGGTTCATCTACTGGTCAGGCCCAACCCCCAAGTTAAGTTTGGGGACCATAGGTCATTGTTGAGTTATCACTCGGACAAGCTTTGGTCTACAGACGGACCGACAGACATGTGCAAAGCAATATACCCCTCTTCTTCGAAGGGGGCATAAAAAACCTTGACAGATTTAGGTACTCTTGTCTGTTGATGGAGGTACTGATGATAAACAGGTATTGTAAGTTTCAAAGTTATATTTGTAATATCTAAAAAAGTGCGGTGATACAAAAAACATAACCAAAGTGTGACACCAACAACAAAACCGAGGCGAGTATAATAGCTAGCTTTTTCTTTGAAAAGTCGAGCTAAAAATGGCCATAATTTGCATTGTATGCAGGACAGAGTTATCTATTTTGATTTTTTACAGGTGTGATGGTTGGGAAGGGTTGTATACAGTTTCAAACTTTCAATGCAATACATAGTTACTGAGATATGTCTAAGTCAAAAAAGGGCCATAATTTGCATTATATGCCAGATAGTTATAGGTGTGATGGTTGGGAAGGGTTGTATAAAGTTTCAATGCAATGCATCAAGTATTTTCTGAGATACGGTGTAATATATGTACTTGCATGCAAAACCTTAACCAAGGTGTGACATGAACGCCGACGGTGAGTAGCATAGCTCTCATATTCTCAGAATAGACAAGCTAAAAACTGAAAATATGCCTTTTTAATATACTATAGGTCACATTCTTTATTGCTTAAAGAATGTCTTCATTTATAATGTGCTACAGACATGTAAAAAACAACAGTATACGGTGAATTATCCAATGTGATTTCTAATGCAAAACACATCAAGACAATTATTCTGACAAAGATTCAAATGAAACCTCCAGTCTTAACAAGATTTTCATTCATTTGGACTAGTGACCTATTTTTTTTACCTAATATGACCCATATTCGAACATGGACTAGATATCATCAAGACAAACATTCTGACAAAGTTTCAACTTGCTCAAAGAAAACAAAATGGCCTCCTGAGTTTTAACACTATTTTACTTCAAGTTGGCCTAGTGACCTATAGTTTTTAACTTAATATGATCCATATTCAAACTTGGCCTAGCTATCATTAAGACAAATACTCTTGACAAAATGTTAAGCTGCTGAAGTGTTAACAAGATTTTCCTTCAATTTGGCCTAGTGCCCTACTTTTTGAACAAATATGTCCAAATTAGAACTTGACCTACATATCATCAAGACAAAAATTCTGATAAATTTTCAATTTGCTAAAGTTAAAAATACAGCCTCCAGAGTGTTAACAAGATTTCCCTTCAATTTAGCATAGTGACCTAGTTTTTTACCCAACATGACCCGTATTCAAACTTGACCTACATATCAAAAAGAGAAACATTCTGATAAAGTTTCAACATGCTCAAGTTAAAAATGCGGGCACCAGAATGTTAACAAGATCTTTCTTCAATTTGACAAAGTGACCTATTTTTTTGACCTCATATGGTCCAGTTTCGAACATGTCTAAGATTTGATGGAGATGAATGTCTGATAAATTTTCATGAAGATAGGATGCAAATTGTAGCCTGTAGAGTGTTAACAAGGCAATTGTGACGCACGACACACAGACGCCGGACAAAATGTGATCACAATAGCTCACCTTGAGCATTTTGTTCAAAGGTGAGCTAAAGAGTTGAAAACATTGTGGCAAATGGAGAAATTGCTTGTTTTGAGCAATTTCTTCTTTTGCCACAATGTTTTCAAAATTCATCTTCTGCAGAGGTGTCAGAAAGCATCTATATGAGGGAAAGGATTAACTCACAGTGACAAGTAAATTCAGGCATTCTAATTCAACATCACTGATGCCCAGATTTCTGTACTGAATGGATGTGTTATAAAGTGGACGCAAGAACGCAAAATCTGCCGATAGAGCTTCCCTGTACATCTAAATAGATAGCTGTAGCTTACCCTGCAAGAGAAAGCCATATCAACATCTTGTATTTCACACGTTTTAAAAGGGTTTGTTTATTATGTATATCAAAACAAAAACAGTGATTGCATGTGAATTAGTTGGTTAATTCATTTTACCCTTTCCCACATACAACTAATCTGGAGCAAATAACTTTGAAAAGGTCATATAGACGCTTTCTGACGCCTCTGCAGCAGACAGCTTTTTGAAAACATAGTGACAAAAGAAGAAATTGCACAAAACGTGCAATTTCTCATTTTGCCACAATGTTTTAATCCACTTTTTTTCATAGGTTAAACTATTGAGATTTTCTATGTTTTGACAAAATAAGTTCAATAAGCTGCAGGATTGTCGTTTGAGGTAAAGGGTTAAATGAGAAAAGTAGAAAATGTTATGATAAAAGGAGAAATTGCTCATCATAAGCAATTTCTCCATTTGCCACATTGTTTTCAAAGGTTGTCTGCTGCAGAGGCGTCAGAAAGCGTCTGCAATTATGAAAGGTATAATAATGTACCTGCGTACCTCTGTGGTTTTTATCTTTCCACAATGATTTCAAAAGATCACGATATGGCACACTGCCCTTCATGAGACATAAAAACTAACCAGATTTTCAAAACACATCCCAATCCAGTTGTAGATTCTTGCCTTCAGTCTCTGTGTAGTTTTCTCACAAGATCTGATAGTCTCCATAAAGACAGATATAGCCTCAGTATATCTTTTCAGTTTGTATAAACCATAGCCTAAAAGATAGTTTAAAACAACTCATTAGAAAAAAACACCTGTAACTAGAATTGTTTTTGCAAAAAACAGATGTCTCCCCCTCAAATATCTGTCAAAATCTCTCAAAACATTCCAACCTAAAAAGCAGACAATGGGTTCTGCTCATCGCCTTGATGAGGTGAACATGTGACCCAAGTTTCAGGAAAATCCTTCAAGCCGTTTTGAAGATATGGAGCGGACACATTTGGGACAGCCAGACGGACAGACAGACAGACGAGACATGGGTTCTGCACATCGCCTTGATGAGGTGAACATGTGACCCAAGTTTCATGAAAATCCTTCAAGCCGTCTTGGAGATATGGAGTGGACACGATTTCGGACAGACAGACAGACAGACAGACAGACAGACAGACAGACCCCAAGGACAAAAACAATATATCTCCCCTGTATACAGGGGGAGACATAATTAATGCTAAACAATTAATATTCACTAACTATATTTAATTTTTCCACATCAGCAAACAACTTTGAAAACATTGCAGCAAAAATATGATATATCTCTATAAACAATCCATTAAAATATCTTGCATCTGCATGTTGGAAAGGGGTAACGCTTATTTTGTCAAGTGTTTGAGCAACTAAAAATCATATTTTAACTTAACCCTTTCCTACATACAGCAAATCTGCATCAGACAACTTTGAAAACATGGTGACAAAAACCTGAAAAATCTCCATAAAAGATAGCTTAGTTAAATAAAGATGAAAATATTGTGGCCAAGGGAGCAATTACACCTTTGGCCACAATGTTTACAAAAATCGTCTGCTGCTATTGCGTCAAAATGCGTCTGTATGTGGGAAAGGGTTAATTTCATTTATATCACAGATGGTAAAAGAATGACAACAGGATGCGTACCATTGTAAATTAGGGTATAGGTCCAGAAAGGCTGATTTCCTAAAAGGCCTGGCCCATAAAGGACCTGTCCAAAAAGGCCGATTGTGAGAAAGAACCTATACCACAGGTGCATGTACTTAAGGCTAGTAATATAGTGTAACATGAGCAATGATCTATATCGGTACATGCACCTGCGACCTATACCTATCCATAACATTATACAAATGAAAAAGTAGGCCTGTCTGGACAAGGCCTTTCTCGTAAGCAGCCTTTTAGGAAATCAGACTTTTTGGACCTGAACCGTAAATTAGTACATCTGGCATGAACCAAAAATGGTGACTAGATTAGTCAGCTCCTCATATATATCGCCATCGCATATATAGTAAATAAGTAAATAAACAACTGATTTTTTGTAAACTCTACAGTGGACCATTGCAACTTGATGTTTGAAATCAATACATAAATAATGAAGACATACAGTAAGTAAACTTCACTCAGAGCTTGAAAGGTTAAACAGTTGACATTTCACCTTTTAACCCTTTCCCTCATATAGAAGCTTTCTGACGCCTCTGCAGCAGACAGCTTTTTGAAAACATAGTGACAAAAGAAGAAATTGCACAAAATATGCAATTTCTCCTTTTGCCACAATGTTTTCCACTTTTTGTCATAGGTTATCCATTCAATTATGGAGATTTTCTATGTTTTGACAAAATATGCTCAAAGTCGTCTGCTGCAGAATTGTCGTATGAGGGAAAGGGTTAAAATATACATATTGATAATTTTTAAAAACAGCTATGCATTAAAGGGCATTTGATCAGGAAATATTTGCGTACAATAAAACTTGTAAGTGAAGAGTGGGTTATGATTGTGTAGTAACAACATTTGTATTAATAAAGGCGATACAATTACACCAACTAACCTGACAACACATTTGCAGCTACTTTCAAATCTGTGTTGGTGCCTGCATGGTCCATGAATTTGATACCTTCTTCCCATTGGTCCGCCATACAATGAAGACAACCAATCAAATATGAAGTAAGAACGACTCCCGATGATTGTAGTACGAACAAATATTTATGATCACATGCAAACTTCAGAGAAAGGTTTGTCTCACACTGTACCTGAAAATAATTTAACCCTTTTCCCACATACAAAAAATCTGAAGCATATGACTGAAAACATCTAGGAAAAAATATGAAAATCTCTGTTAATAAGTATAATAATAATTGAATGAAGTTGAAAACATTATGGCAAAATGATAAAATGCTTGTTTTGAGCAATTTCTACTTTGTCATAATGTTCTAAAAAGTAATTTGCTACAGAAGTGTCAAAATACGTCTATACGAGGGAAAGGGTTTATCTTTTTCTTGGAACAGATTTTAATTTGATGTCAGTGCAGCAAACAACTTTTGTTACTATTATGGAAACAGGGCAAATTGCTCAAAAAGAAGTAAATTATCTTTTTTTCACACAACTCTTTATCAAAATTATACTTAAAAATGTTCTTGATACTACAATTTCTTTCGCAGAAGTCGACAAAGCAGATTACGTTTGAAATAGTATATAAAGTATGAATTGTTCAACAACTGCCACAGTCAAACTCAAACTATAGTCACTTACATGTAATGTACCACAGTCAAACTCAAACTATAGTCACATATATGTAATGTGCCACAGTCAAACTCAAATTAGAGTCATATACATGTAATGTGCCACAGTCAAACTCAAACTATAGTCACATACATTTAATGTGCCACAGTCAAACTCAAACTATAGTCGCATACATGTAATGTGCCACAGTCAAACTCAAACTAAAGTCGCATACATGTAATACTATGTCCCTTTCCCTTTTACTAATTTTTGAAAACTCATTTTACATTTGAGCCGTCCCGCGAGAAAATCAACATTATGGCCTCTGCGTGATGTATCGATCCAGATCACCCTGGGCAGTCCAAGCAGAGTGACCAGGGCCGACACATTCAGTCTCAGGGGGATAGAGGTAAAGAGTAATGATTCCTGAAACAGAAAATCCACAGGAGGCGAAAATTGCCTGTCTGAGTTAGCCTATGCGGCATGCTTATGCTGATCCGGTTCGTTAATTTACGCAGAGTCCACAATGCTGGTTTTCTTGCAGGACGCACATTTATAGAAAACGATCATAAAATTGAAGAATCAATTAATCATAATACATATATCATTTCCTTTTCTCAATTGTTATTTTTTATGTCTGTCTTATACTAACGTGTTAATATAACTTGTCAAGAAACAATATTTCACATGTCTAATGTTACAAACGGTGAAAAAGACAAACAGGAGTATATGAGGAAAAATAAATTTGTATTACTATTAAAGAAAGCAGTTTCTGCGGCAGACAAAAAGGGAGTAAGAAAATACTGTCATAAGTGTCCCACTACAAACTTGAAGCTTATAAATTGACGCTAAAAGTGTAAATGTAAGCTTGGTATTTCTGAACAATGTACAGTCAAACTTGTGCTAAAGACAACCTTGGAATATTTATTTATTTAGCAACTACACTTTTGGTGTCCCAATTAGTCATTTTCTGCTTAACCCTTTCCCTCATATAGATGCTTTCTGACGCCTCTGCAGCAGACGGCCTTTTGAAAACATAGTGACAAAAGAAGAAATTGCACAAAACGTGCAATTTCTCCTTTTGCCACAATGTTTTCCACTTTTTGTCATAGGTTATCCATTCAATTATGGAGATTTTCTATGATTTGACAAAATACGTTCAAAGTTGTCTGCTGCAGAATTGTCGTATGAGGGAAAGGGTTAAATGAACCTGTAAATGTAGACTATCGTTTGGTGTTCCGATATGTGGTCTTTATACACAGGTTAAACTGTCTATATCTACTCCGTCTTGATGGAATCTACACAAGTTTACAGAAGCTTCTTACAAACTAATGTTAGCAATATGTGAACAGTGTAGATCTTGATCAGACTGTGCTAACCCTTTCCCACATATAGACGCTTTCTGACGCCCATGCAGCCGACAACTTTTGAAAACATTGTGGCAAAGGGGAAATTGCTCATTATGATTTCACCATTTGCCACAATATTTACAACTGTATTTAATAAATAAACAGTCATTAATAGAGATTGTTAATATTATTGCACAGATGTTTTCAAAGTCATCTGCTGCAGATTTGTTGTATGTGGGAAAGGGTTAATGCCAACTTGTACCTTCCCATATGGACAGGCTCAAATGTAACATATATATCCGATATATTCCTTACCTTGTCAATAGCTGAATGATTAATATTTTGCTCGATTTCTTTAAGGTTCTGCATGAGGTTACATGCCAGGGTGTTGTCTTTTTCCTGTGCTGCCAATACACAGATCAGACGACAGCAGTCCGAGAAAGGTCAAAAAATGCCTCTAAAATCTGACGAAGTAAAAGCAAAACATATTTCATGTATTTTAAGATGGAAAACATTTAAAGAACAGAATAAAAAGTCATAGCAGGTGAAATTTTGTTTACAGGACACATTGTGGGAAAATGGAGAAAAAAGTAATTTCTTTTTTAAGTTTTCAAAAGTTTATGGCTGTAGAAGTGTATAAAATAGTGGTCTGTATCAGACAGAGCAAGGGACTGTCCACTGTGTGAGCCTGTACATGGAAAAAGTAATAGTTAGCTTTTTTAAACAGTGTAGATCTAGATCAGAATGTGCATATGTGTAGTCTCATCAAAACATACGCTACTCTCATAAGGTTGTAAGAAGACATGTCAACTTGTGTAGAACCTGATAAGACTGACCAGAGGTACACACTGATCAGAACCCACAATGTTCAGAAATACCAACTTGTATCTTTTTACATGGACAGCTTCATAAGAAATTTTTTAATAGGGAAGCCTGTTTTAACCCTTTCTCTCATACAGATGCATTTTGATGCCTCTGCAGCAGAAGACCTTCGAAAACTTTGTGACAAAATAATAAATTGCTTATTACGAGCAATTTCTCCATTTCCCCATATCTTTCTATGTCTTTCCGATTAATGTGGGGAAAGGTTAACCCTTTCCTACATACAGCAAATCTTTGAAATCATAGAGACAAAAACCTGAAAAATCTCCATAAAAGAGAGCTTAATTGTAAAATAAAGTTGAAAACAGGAAATTGCTGAAAGTCTGTTATTGTCGGCTGCTATTCCGTCAAAATGCGTCTGCAGTTGGGGAAGGCTAAAACATAATGATGACTGAACAATACTCACTGCCGTAATCAAACTGCAGTAATTTACAACAAATATCCACCACTGTATAACATGTTGATTTGGACCCTGGGTTTAGTTCTAACAAGGACTTTTTCCTTCTTTCAAATCCCGGTAGTATACTGCACACTTAAAACAGAAGATTATATTGATGGCATCATGTCGTCAATCAAGCAGATCTCAGAGGACTAGATAAGGTGGAGTGAACTGGTCCTCTCCACACAATGTCTCTCTTATTACTCAACCAAACCCTATGTTGTGGGTACTCAACAAATAGCCTCAACCTAGGTTTTGAGTGTCAAATAAGGATATTAGAATATGAACCTGAAAAATCTCCATAAAAGATAGCTTAATTGCTAAATAAAGTTGAAAACATTGTGGCTAAAGGAGAAATTGCTCATCATGAGCAATTTAACCTTTGGCCACATTGTTTACAAAAGTTGTTTGCTGCTATTGTGTCAAAATGTGTCTGCAGGTGGGTAAGGGTTAAACAGAATCGCATCACTGAGGGTGAAAGTCAATAAAGGGTTTGAGTGTCAAATAAGGTTTTTAGAATATGACAAATGCCTTATATCTAGAGCCCTGATCTGATCTGAATCCATCTAGCCAAGAATGCATATAAGTAAATGTACTGGAGCAAAAACTCTACTTCTGACATGCCCTTAACCGTTTCAAACATACAACAAATCTGCGCCAAGTAATACCTAACCCTTTCCCTCAGACGCCTTTGAACATATTATTATTGCTGCAGAGGCATCAGAAAGGGTCTTTATGAGGGAAAGGGTTAAACCTTGATTAAATAAGCTTCGAAAACATTAAATTATTCTTGTATTACAAACTATTTTATTAAATGACTAAGTTGACATAAATATTTACCTTGCTGACTAACAATACTTGTTCAGAAATGAAATCTTTAGGCATTTTTATGAGGGAAACAAATATGCTTTTAACCCTTTCCTTCATATAGACGCTTTTTGATGCCTCTGCAACAGACGGCTTTTTGAAAACATAGTGACAAAAGAAGAAATTGCTCAAAACAAGCAATTTCTCCTTTTGACACAATGTTTTCCACTTTAAGTCATAGGTTATCCTAGTCATCTGCTGCAGAATTGTCGTATGAGGGAAATGGTTAGATCTCACCCTCCTCCACATACACATAATTAATAATGTAAAATGATTTTTATACCGTCACTTCTAATGAAAGGGTCAGCAATTTCTGACACCCCAGCCAGTTTAGGTCCGGATTCCCATATTTTTACAAGATTCAAGACAGACTAATCAGGACCAAACATTTGACCTTCCACTCCAAACTTTTGACAAAGTTATTAAAAAAGAATAAATTGCTAAAGAAGAGCTATATCTCCTTTTTTCAATTGTTTTCAAAACCATACTTCCTACTTTTCTAGATGTTAAAATTGTTCCCACTGGCGTTTTAAAACTGTCGACTCCATAAAACATCATATATATATATATTCAGAGCTCTAGATTAGGGGCGTTTTGAATGTTCTAAATTCCTTATGTGACTCTTTTACCCTATGTTGTGGGTACTCAAAATAATCGTCTCAGTGAGATGATTCTTTCAAGTACAAACAACATAGGGTTTGCTTTAATAGTAAAAGAGAAATTGTGGAAAAAAGAGCCGAATCCCCTCCATATCTGTCGTCTGCTGTGAAAACACTCCAGGAAAAGTACATCTTGAAAATTGGATGTATAATTTAGAAAGAAATAAAAACAGCGTGGAATAAGGATAAATTGTTCATCATGAGCAATTTCTTCTTTTCCAACAATGATTTAAGAAACAAGAGGCCCAAGAGGGCCAGTATCGCTCCATAAGGCAAAAATCAAATCTCCAAACAGCCCTGCGACCTAGTGGCCATGTTTTTTACCAACCACCATGGCTTAAAGGAATCTTGTAGAGTGTCACCCAAGGAATGTTTCTGCAAAATTATTTGAAAATCGGCCTGACACTTTCGGAGGAGAGGATATTTTAAGTTTTCACTATAGCCATATAAGGCAAAACAGCCCCACCCCCTGGCGGCCATATTTTTCAACCAATCAACATGGCTTGAAGGAATCTGATAGAGGGTCACAGCCTAGGAACATTTCTACAAAATTATTTGAATATCAGCCAGACACTTTCGGAGGCGAAGATTTTTTAAGTTTTCACTATGGTCATATAAGGCAAAAAAGCCCCGCCCTCTGGCTATGTTTTTTTACCAATCAACATGGCTTGAAGGAATCTGATAGAGGGTCACCCAATGAACATTTCTACCAAATTATTTGAAAATCGGCTGAACACTTTCGGAGAAGAAGTATTTTTAAGTTTTCACTATAGCTATATAAGGCAAAATAGCACCGCCCCCTGGCGGCCATGTTTTTCAACCAATCAACATTTCTTGAAGGAATCTAATAAAGGGTCACCCAAGGAACATTTCTACAAAATTATTTGAAAATCGGCCTGACACTTTCGGAGAAGAAGATTTTTTAAGTTTTCACTATTTTTTTCTTTTGGTTGCCATGGAAACCAGAATTATGGATAGGTAAAAAAAAAATTGAAGGAATTCAAGAGAGGACATTGAGAGGATGCTTCCTATGAAGTTTCAACCAGATTGGCAAAGTGGTTAGTGAGAAGAAGTTGTTTAAAGGGACTGAATCCCATATGAGAAAAAAGCGAAAAAAAAAAGAAAATTGTTAAAAATTGCTATTACCTTTATGTTTTTGCATGTAAGGCATTGAGATTTGCTGACTGATGTACTACAATATATGCACACTATTAATATTGCGGAGATTTTTCGTTATTTTGCATTGTAAAATCTACTGGGTTAGTAACCCAGTAAATCTAAAAATATCTCTGTATATTTATCACGTGATCACTACAACCGAATTGACAATCTCCTTCGCAGAGTTGTCGTTCCTTACACTCACGCATACATGAATGTAATGAGTCGATAGTGTTAGAGAATGCCGAATTGAATCCACAAATTCAAATGAGCAAGAGGAAATTCCACGGTATTTTTAAACAGGAAACACGGAGCGGACGTTTTTTTAACTGTTTATTTCCTATAAAATAATGAAAAACAAGACTTGCACGACCTTCTACAACATTCCATTACATATATATCGACGTATTTTGGATTAATTACAATAAGTATAAAATATATCGATTTTGGACCATTATGGTGTTCAGTCCCTTTAAAGGAAAAGGTTAACGCACGCACAACGGACAATTTGCCATGACATAAGCTCGACTGTTTTTAAAAGCGTCTTAAAATGGCTGCATCAGGTTGAATGTTAAGTTTACCTGCCCTTACCTCTATAAAACGTCCTATTGACAATCGGATAGACAGACACATGCTGGGTAAATTGTTCATGTCTATGTTTTACATGAATGTATAGGTAGTTCCACAGTACTGTAAGTTCAAGTGACAATATGGCTTGTTTACTAGAAACGCCTGAAATAAGACAATATCTGTAAAACAGATGCATGCTCTGCGAAATACGTTTCTTTTTTTTGGTCAGAATTAACCATTTTACACTTAGTCTTGCAAACAAATTCTTCAGCATCTTAACCCTTTCCCATATACATCAAAACTGCAGTATACGATTTGAAAATAAATTGACACAAGAGCGGCAACTGTCACAAAAAAAAGCCTGTCCTGTTTTTTTGAGACCAAGTATGGTGATAATTGGTTGTACGTCAGCCAAATTTAGAGAGCGGACATTGTTAATACAGTTTTGGCCTTTTCGAGGGACATAAGTGTGGAGTGACTAAGATAACGTGGTTATTTATCGAACCTGACCAAGATATTCTGCCCATCAACATACTGTCTAAATTTGGTATTGAACAAATAGAACGTTTTTGAGTTACAGAACGGACAGGACCGATTTTAGGTAATTTCTATAATTAAATGGCAATAACTCCCGAGTGACTAGAGCGATATGGTTGGTTATCAAACTTGTCCCGAGTTATATACATACACATTCTGACCAAATTTCATGATGATTGGATTAAGGCATGTAAAGTTATTGATCGGACAAGACCGATTTTAGGTAATTTCTTTCATTAAAGGGCAATAGAGTAACACGAGCAATATGGCTGGTTCTAGAACTTGTCTGAGATATTATGCCCATACACATTCTGACTAAATTTGGTGGTGATTGGATAAAGGCTTCTAAAGTTATTGAGCAGACAAGACCAATTTTAGGTAATTTCTATAATTAAAGGGCGATAGCTCTAGAGTGACTTAAGTGATATGGCTAATTATCAAACTTGTCCAAGATATCATGTCAATACACATTCTGACTAAATTTGGTGATGATTGGATAAAGGCTTCTAAAGTTATTGGGCCGACAACATATTGTATGCCACAGGTTTAAACTATATTACGTCCCGTTTTAAAATACCGACGTATAACAATCTTGAAAATGCTCCATAAATGAGTGTTATACATGTATTATGAAAAAAAGTTGAAAACATTGTGGCAAAAAGAAAAGTTGCTCTTCATATTTTCAAAAGTCATCTGTTGCAGATCTGTCATAAAGCGTCTAGCTGTTTGAGGGAAAGAGTTAAGCAGATAACTTTTGAAATCATTGGGCAATAAGTGAAATTTCTCATAATTAACAATTTCTCTTGTTTAATCGCAATGTTTTCACCGCTTTTCCGAAATGTAAATAAGATTTTCCATATTTTTGCCTAATTTTTCTAAGTTGACTGCTGAAGTTATGTGTTCAAGCCAATATCGACTGCTGAAAAATTGTTGTAAGTGGGAAAAGGTTTAAAGCTCCAACACATCACCAAACAAGATCTCTGCAATCGCTCATCAGATTATATTAATTCCAACAATGGCAATGTACATGCGTTTCTTGAAATCTTTTGTGACTCATTCAGAGGACTAAATAAGAAGGCGGACATAGGTCTAGCTTCCACAATATCTCTGTAAGCACTCATTTAAACCTATGTTGTGGGTACTCAAAAGAATCGTCCCGCTAAGACGATTCTTATGAGTACCCACAACATAGGTTTTGGAGGTCAAATAAGGATTTTAGAATATGCATAACGCCCCTTTTAACTAGCGCTCTGCTCATTGATGAACAGTGCAATGACTGAGCAACCTGGGTACATGCCTATGGTTGATTTTCCCAGAGTTCACCTGCTCACATGTCTCTTAACCCTTACCCACATACACCAAATATGTAGCAGACGACATTGAAAGCAGCAATGTTAAAATATGGAAAATCTCTGTAAAGGAAAGTAAAATAACTGCATCGAGTTGAAAACATTTTGGCAAAAGCAGAATTTGCACATGATGAGCAATTTCTCCTTTTGCCACAATGTTTTCTAAAGTTGTCTGCTGCGGAGGTGTCGAAATGCATCTATGTGTGGGGGATTGGCTAAAAAGTTTCTGCAATGCACCTATACAGTGATACAATTGAACCATTGTTAAAAGATAAATTAAATATGTTTTGTTTGATTTCAGTTATATCACAGCAACTTATTCAGGATCCCTGGGTAAACAGACCAGTACTAGGCTAGGAAATGTGCCTTGCCTAAGGGCACTCCACCATGACCGTAGTGCCGCGACAGGGGATCAAACCAAGGATGCCAGGTTTCAAATCCACGACGCTAACCACTCGACCATGGTGTATGACTCTCTGTAAACATGCTGTGGACTGGACTGGACAACGTTATATCAGAAAAATTTCTTACAAAGATTCTAGATAAAGATAATGCTATTTTTGGTAGACTTGCGCATGCGCAGAGGCTGCCATAGTCATAGTGAGTTTGAAGTCACGTGATGTATATGCCCTTCACCACCAACAATTAAGTGCAATTTTTGGTTTGACTAATTTACGAATGCTCACAAAAGCAAACATAGAGTAACGAAAAAAAATCCGATTATTCAAGCTTATAATAGAAAATAACAAGTATTGTAAGTGTAAATATCATATTTAAAGTGTACACAATTATTTAGATATCACTACGCCAATATAGCACTGCACCGCGCAATTACCCTTTGTAAATTGTAACCCTTTTTTCACTCTCGGCAGAGATGTAAACATCCACTCGCCCGCTAGCATAACCGAGTGGAATGAAGGATCGGCTAGTACGAGATTCTAGGCGCTAGTCCATACATATTCGTTCATGTCCTTATTCATAAAGATAGTATGCATTGCTAAGCATTTTCTTTCTCTTTCTCTCAGTCCATCTATTCCTTCGACAACGATTAACGATGACTTGCATTTTGGATAGGTGCTTTCGACAAGGTCCGCGTCTAAAGAAACAAATTTCATCAAATGATTTGAGCGCTTTAAATCACTTGTTTATAAAGCGTTTAGAATAGTTTGATTATAACATGCAGAACGAATAACGAATAAATCTTGCAAGAAATCGATCATTTCTTTCGGCCAAAATCAGGTAAATGACCCGCGGATATTGGTTGTTACAACATAACTGATTCATCCTTTTATTCTAAATTTGTATTACACAGTTTAAAATTAGATTTTGACAGTTTGTTCGTTATGATTTTGACGCGATTCAAGATTTTGACGCGATTATTTCGTTCATAGAGTTGATTACTAACAGATGACTAAGTTGATGATGGAAAGAACATTAACAAGTTAAGTTAAGCTAAAACATGCACAGGCAGGCGAGTGTTTCATTAGGATAAGTGCAACACTCAATTCCCAATCCTGCTTGCCCTTTAACAAATCACAACCCACCCCACAATATAAAAACTCTGCAGCAGACGAATTAAAAAAAATCTGAGCAAAGATACAGAAAATCACATTTATTGGAAGTGTAATCATAGAATATAGTTGAAAACATTGTTGCAAAAGGAGAAAGCTTGTTATGAGCAATTTCTTCTTCTGCATCAATGTTTTCAAAAGTCGTCGGCTTTAAATAAGAAACACTTTTTCAAATGATAGTCAGTTGGCTATTCTAGTATATAATGTCCGTCTTAAATAATAATGACAAAACTTTCAAAAAACAAGAAAAAGATTTTTTACAATTTAATTGAAAACATATTTAATCAAAGTTGGGAAAGTTGTCCCTTTTCCGTGCTTTTTTTATGAGAGTTCAAATCACAAGCAAAACTTATGGCACAGAGTTGACAAATAACACATTGACACAATTTCAGATTTAGGCTTTGTTTAAGTGCAACACTCAATTCCCAATCCTGCTTGCCCTTTAACAAATCACAACCCACCCCACAATACAAAAACTCTGCAGCAGACGAATTAAAAAAAATCTGAGCAAAGATACAGAAAATCACATTTATTGGAAGTGTAATCATAGAATATAGTTGAAAACATTGTTGCAAAAGGAGAAAGCTTGTTATGAGCAATTTCTTCTTCTGCATCAATGTTTTCAAAAGTCGTCGGCTTTAAATAAGAAACACTTTTTCAAATGATAGTCAGTTGGCTATTCTAGTATATAATGTCCGTCTTAAATAATAATGACAAAACTTTCAAAAAACAAGAAAAAGATTTTTTACAATTTAATTGAAAACATATTTAATCAAAGTTGGGAAAGTTGTCCCTTTTCCGTGCTTTTTTTATGAGAGTTCAAATCACAAGCAAAACTTATGGCACAGAGTTGACAAATAACACATTGACACAATTTCAGATTTAGGCTTTGTTTCCGTCAAACTGCTGAAGAAAACAACACTGAGACACACATTTTGATTAAAAGTTTATTTAAAAAAAAGGAATAATTTTATTTATGATAAACAACATTACAATGATGGTGTAGAAAATACATGTCAACAATACATTTTTCAATTTGTACATTCATTGCACAGACCAAATCTTAGCAAGTTTGAAATTATGGACCTCTCAGCACATTTTTTTCTCAATTCATTACTTCTTGGCAGGATTTTACTGCTAAAATTGATGATTTTTTTTTATTTTTGGCCGGATTGCTTTAGCAATTCCGGTCTATAGATTGGCGATGTCTGTCTCTCCGTCTGTCTGTTCGTCAACATTTTGGTTAAAGTTTCAGGTTGAGGCAAAATCTCAGCACTGGAAAAGGTTACACACTTGAATCTTTGCGTAAAATAAATATTCATATATGCACTTCTACCTTCAGTACTTTGTACTTTGATTTATTTCAGTATTTCATAGGTTTTAACTCACTAGACAGCTTGAAGAGGATATTGGCGAAGTTCTTATAACAAGTATCTGCTTCAGAGAGATCTCTGTGATTCTGCAATGATAAGAATTAAGCAACAACTCTTTTTAAAAACCTTTCCTACTTACAACAAATCTTTTAAAAACCTTTCTACATACAACAAATCTGCAGCAGAGGACTTTGAAAACTAATATATATGTTAAAAGATGGAAACTCTCAATAAATGAATGAATGAATAAACGTATAGTGTTTTATGGCGCATCAACAGCGCATTAAAATTAAGTAGTACATGTAGTATTATTTAAAATTGAATATGTTTGATAGAACTATATAATGGGAAATGATGGTAGTAGAAACTAGTTCTAGGTAATGGAGAAGAATGATGTAATATAAATAGGGGTGAATATATGTAAAGGAGATGGTCATACAACAAGAAATTCCCCATCAATAAATGAAAGTATACTTATTGAAAAAAGTTGAAAACATTGTGGCAATAGGCAAAATTGCTTGTTTGGAGAAATGTCTCCTTTTGTCACAATGATTTTAAAAGTCATCTGCTGCAGATACATAAGAATGCATCTACAAGTGGGAATGGCTTAAAATGTTTCCTACAAACAACATATCTGCAGCAGATTACTTTGAAAAGATGTAATTAAAAGTAATGAGAGACAGTGTAATTATCAAATACAGTTGAAAACATTGTGGCAAAAGGAGAAATTGCTCATTATGTTTTCAAAAGTTGTCTGCTGCAGATGCATCTGCAAGTGGGAAAGGGATAACTGATAAGATACTTTTAGATTCATCTGCTTTTGAAACATCTTAGAAAAGGAACACTTTAGAATTTTAAGTTTGATACATAGTTTATTAAAATAAATTCGGAAAAAGGAGAAATTATTAGATTTTCTTCATGTGATGACCAATTATTATTCTCCAATGACTGTTTCATACTTTAACATGTCCTCAGCTGAAGCAATGTCAAATATTTTCTGTATATATGGGAAAGTATAAACAGCTTTATAGACAAATCAGCATCTGCTTGACTTTTAATTCACCCATTCCCTCATATTGGATGCCTCTGCAGATGATGACTTTTTGTAAACATGGCTAGAAAAGAAATTGCACAAAACGTGCAAATTCTCCCTTAAAATTTATTTCTAGAGCAATTCAAAATAAAGCAGATGTTAACACACATTTTAACTCTTTCCCCTTATATGACAATTCTGCAGCAGACGACTTTTAACATATTTTGTTAAAAAATAGAACATCTCTATAATTGAATGAATAACCTATGACTAAAAGTGTAAACTTTTGTCACTATGTTTTCAAACATCTGTCTGCTGCAGTGGCGTCAGAAAGCGTCTATATGAGGGAAAGGGTTAACCTTTTCCAACATACAAAATTCTGCAGCAGTTGACTTTGAAAACATCTAGGCCAAAATCTCTCTCTCTCTCTCTCTCTCTCTCTCTCTCTCTCTCTCTCTCTCTCTCTCTCTCTCTCTCTCTCTCTCTCTCTCTCTCTCTCTCTCTCTCTATATATATATATATATATATATATATAAGTAAAATTATTGAAAAAGATTAAAAAAATAAGGAAGAAATTGCTAATAATTATGGATAGTTTCTCCTTTTGCAACATTTGTTTTTAATGCTGTCATAATGATCTTGTTTTCCTTTCCAAACAACGTTCTTAACACTACATCATTACACTTTTACCAGCTTCATTGATGCTATATTTCAAAGCAACATATTTTTAAAAGATCATATCAGGTTACCGGGTAACCCTTTCCCATATACAACAATTCAGCAGACAACTTCAGAAACATCTGGTTAAAAATATGACAAACCTGTATAAATGAAAGTTTAATCATTGAATAGAGTTGAAAACAATTTGTTGTGATGTTTTTTAGAAGTCGTCTGCTGCAGACGAGTCAGAAAGCCTCTAGAATGTTGGAGTAAAGGTTAACAATAACCAGAAGTTAACATCACTAGCCTTGAATAATAACTTACTTTTAAATATTCACAAACAGTAATGTTATTCTGTCCCGACAGCTGTTCAAGAAGACCATTTTTGGTTGTTGAAAGTTCCCTCAGTTTGTCGATGATAGTCTCATATTTTCCGTTTTCAAACATTAAATGTATTTCCTCCATAACGATTTTTTCTTCAAATTCAAATCTATTATTTGTTTCCAACTACATCTTTCCAATATAGATATTTCTGAAAAAGAAAGATTTTTTTTAAAGGTTTCATTTATGATTCCTTGATTTTATTTAATTGGGTATACTTTTTGAGTTTCAATCAGAGCTCTAGATAAGGTGCATTCTTCATATATTTCTAAAATCCTTGTTAAAACAAGCCTGTCTCCATAAGTATTATAATTTGCCCTTTGTGAACAGTGTATATCAGGTTTTATCACATGACAATGCTTGTATCCCATGTAATATACCCATTACGTATTTCTTTATATACAACGTGTGTAATATAACATGACCTAATACTAGGAAAAAAGGACGTCACGTCATCGTTTTGACGTCATACGTTAGTCACTTTGGCGCCAAAACCTGTAAATTTCATCTAGAAATATTGTAAATGTTAAGTACATTTTTATCGAAATACGCCTCATAAGTCACTTTATGTGATAAATATTTTATCTCATGAGTGTTATTTATTATACCTTTTAATAAACTAAGCTGAATATGACCTCGGAATAATTATTTGTGGCATTGTTATACGGTTTACTGACGAAATTAAAATAGCTTTGGAAAACCCGATTTTCTGTGTGTGTTTCGTCATGTGATAAAAAGAATCTGACATTCGTTGTCATTTCATAAACATAAACTCGTCCAAGATATTTGTTATTAAGCTCGCCAGAGGCTCGCTTAATAACAAAAAATCTTGAACTCGTTTAATAAATCTTTATATGAAATGACAACTCATGTCAGATCCTATATTTACATGTATAATGATCCCTTTCCCTCATACGACAATTCTGCAGCAGACGGCTTTGAACAAATTTTGTCAAAAAATAGAAAATCTCTGTAATTAAATGGATAACCTTTGACTAAAAGTTGAAAACATTGTGGCAAAAGGAGAAATTGCTTGTTTTGAGCAATTCCTTCTTTTGTACCTATGTTTTCAAAAAGCTGTCTGCTGCAGAGGCGTCAGAAAGCGTCTATATGAGGGAAAGGGATAATTATGTTTCTTACATAGTTAAAGGTTGCTAGAAGAGTTTGTCAACTTACGCAGAAATGCCAACTTAATTGAACTTGTTTTTATCTCTTCCCATGGCAAGATCATTTGACAGGCTAAGCCTATGTTCTGTAAGTCTTATTCAAAATACATTCTTATATGGGAATTACTGAGACTTTGTACCTCTGTAATATTGTACCATTCGGCTGGAGACTTCGTACCTTATAAAGAGTATATACATGTAGTAATATATATATTTGTTATAATGAATGACATTTAGGATTACGTTTATTCGACTTTAATGGGAATTCGTTATAGATCGGGTTATAATCGTCTATATGGAAAATGAATTACTTCCCTTTGACCTTAATTCTGCTTCTAATTTAAAAGATTTGAATTTACATTTTGTGCAGTCTGACACGAAATGCTCTTACTTTATTTACGTTAGTTAATACCTTATAAAGTTGCATTTGAAAACATTCCTTTAACTGTTTCATTTAATTCCGCGAATAAATCCAAAATAAAAGTACTGACAGTACTTATAGTAGGTTTATTCGTTTTTTAGCAGGTATTTAACTACAAACAATAACAAGAAAACATTGGCCACTTAAGACATTTATTGATGGGAAAAGGTATTGGAAACTATAACGTTCTTTGGTTTGTTATCAATATGGAGATGCAGGTGTAATGCATTCATTGGGGAACGTAGATAAGATCTGATTCATTCCAATACGTGGTGTGTTATACACACAATGTATAGGCGGCCTACACGTGTAAAAGACAGATGAAAAATAAAAAATCTCAGGCAACGTTATGCATTTATTCACAGATTCACGTAGCGTTGCAGATGTAACGTTATTCATGGGATGCTACATTCCCAAACTTACGTAAAGTGACAGATATAACGCTATTCACGGGATGTTATATTCCCAATATTATGTAAAGTGACAGATGTAACGTTATTCACGGGGATGTTACATTCCAAATCTTACGTAAAGTGAAAGATTTAACGTTGTTCATGGGATGTTACATTACCAATCTTACGTAAAGTGCCAGATGTAACGTTATTCACAGGAATGTTACATTTCCAATCTTACGTAAAGTGACAGATGTAACGTTATTCACGGGATGTTACATTCCCGATCTTACGTAAAGGGACAGATTTAACGTTGCTCATGGGATGTTACATTCCAAATCTTTCGTAAAGTGACAGATGTAACGTTATTCACGGGGATGTTACATTCCCGATCTTACGTAAAGGGAAAGATTTAACGTTGTGCATGGGATGTTACATTCCAAATCTTACGTTAAGCGACAGATGTAACGTTATTCATGGGATGTTACATTCCCAATCTTTCGTAAAGTGACAGATGTAACGTTATTCACGGGATGTTACATTCCCGATCTTACGTAAAGGGAAAGATGTAACGTTGTTCATGGGATGTTACATTCCCAAACTTACGTAAAGGGGAAAGATTTAACGTTGTTCATGGGATGTTACATTCCCAATCTTACGTAAAGGGAAATATTTAACGTTGTTCATGGGATGTTACATTCCCAATCTTACGTAAAGGGAAAGATTTAAAGTTGTTCATGGGATGTTACATTCCCGATCTTACGTAAAGGGAAAGATTTAACGTTGTTCATGGGATGTTACATTCCCAATATTACGTAAAGTGACAGATGTAACGTTCCCGATCTTAAGTAAAGTGACAGATGTAACGTTATTCACGGGATGTTACATTCCCGATATTACGTAAAGGGACATATTTAACGTTGTTCATGGGATGTTACATTCCAAATCTTACGTTAAGCGACAGATGTAACGTTATTCATGGGATGTTACATTCCCGATCTTACGTAAAGTGACAGATGTAACGTTATTCACGGGGATGTTACATTCCCGATCTTATGTAAAGTGACAGATGTAACGTTATTCACGGGGTTGTTACATTCCCGATCTTACGTAAAGGGAAAGATTTAACGTTGTTCATGGGATGTTACATTCCAAATCTTACGTAAAGTGACAGATGTAACGTTATTCACGTGGATGTTACATTCCAAATCTTACGTAAAGTGAAAGATTTTAACGTTGTTCATGGGATGTTACATTACCAATCTTACGTAAAGTGACAGATGTAACGTTATTCACAGGGATGTTACATTTCCGATCTTACGTAAAGTGACAGATGTAACGTTATTCACGGGATGTTACATTCCCGATCTTACGTAAAGGGACAGATTTAACGTTGTTCATGGGATGTTACATTCCAAATCTTTCGTAAAGTGACAGATGTAACGTTATTCACGGGGATGTTACAATCCCGATCTTACGTAAAGTGACAGATGTAACGTTATTCACGGGGATATTACATTCCCGATCTTACGTAAAGTGACAGATGTAACGTTATTCACGGGGATGTAACATTCCCGATCTTACGTAAAGTGACAGATGTAACGTTATTCACGGGGATGTTACATTCCCGATCTTACGTAAAGGGAAAGATTTAAGGTTGTTCATGGGATGTTACATTCCAAATCTTACGTTAAGCGACAGATGTAACGTTATTCATGGGATGTTACATTCCTAATCTTTCCTAAAGTGACAGATGTAACGTTATTCACGGGGATATTACATTCCCGATCTTACGTAAAGTGACAGATGTAACGTTATTCACGGGGATGTAACATTCCCGATATTACGTAAAGTGACAGATGTAACGTTATTCACGGGGATGTTACATTCCCGATCTTACGTAAAGGGAAAGATTTAACGTTGTTCATGGGATGTTACATTCCAAATCTTACGTTAAGCGACAGATGTAACGTTATTCACGGGATGTTACATTCCAAATCTTTTGTAAAGTGACAGATGTAACGTTACTCACGGGGATGTTACATTCCCAATCTTTCGTAAAGTGACAGATTCAACGTTATTCACGGGGATGTTACATTCCCGATATTACGTAAAGTGACAGATTTAACGTTATTCATGGGATGTTACATTCCAAAACTTACGTAAAGTGACAGATGTAACGTTATTCAAGGGATGTTACATTCCCGATCTTTCGTAAAGTGACAGATTTTAACGTTATTCACGGGGATGTTACATTCCCGATCTTACGTAAAGTGACAGATTTAACGTTGTTCATGGGATGTTACATTCCAAATCTTACGTTAAGCGACAGATGTAACGTTATTCACGGGATGTTACATTCCCGATCTTACGTAAAGGGAAAGATTTAACGTTATTCATGGGATGTTACATTCCCAATCTTTCGTAAAGTGACAGATGTAACGTTATTCACGGGGATGTTACATTCCCGATCTTACGTAAAGGGAAAGATTTAACGTTGTTAATGGGATGTTACATTCCAAATCTTACGTTAAGCGACAGATATAACGTTATTCACGGGATGTTACATTCCCGATCTTACGTAAAGGGAAAGATTTAACGTTATTCATGGGATGTTACATTCCCAATCTTTCGTAAAGTGACAGATGTAACGTTATTCACGGGATGTTACATTCCCGATCTTACGTAAAGGGAAATATTTAACGTTGTTCATGGGATGTTACATTCCAAATCTTACGTTAAGCGACATATGTAACGTTATTCACGGGATGTTACATTCCCGATCTTACATAAAGGGAAAGATTTAACGTTGTTCATGGGATGTTACATTCCCAATCTTACGTAAAGTGACAGATGTAACGTTCCCGATCTTACGTAAAGTGACAGATGTAACATTATTCACGGGATGTTACATTCCCAATCTTACGTAAAGTGACAGATGTAACGTTCCCGATCTTAAGTAAAGTGACAGATGTAACGTGATTCACGGGATGTTACATTCCCGATCTTACGTAAAGTGACAGATGTAACGTTATTTACGGGGATGTTACATTCCCGATCTTACGTAAAGGGACAGATTTAACGTTATTCACGGGGATGTAACATTCCCGATATTACGTAAAGTGACAGATTTAACGTTATTCACAGGGATGTTACATTCCTGATCTTACGTAAAGTGACAGATTTAACGTTGTTCATGGGATGTTACATTTCAAATCTTACGTAAAGTGACAGATGTAACGTTATTCACGGGGATGTTACATTACCAAACTACGTAAAGTGACAGATGTAACGTTATTCACGGGGATGTTACATTACCAAACTATGTGAAGTGACAGATGTAAGGTTATTCACGGGGATGTTACCTTCCAAAACTTACGTAAAGTGACAGATGTAACGTTATTCACGGGGATGTTACCTTCCAAAACTTACGTAAAGTGACAGATGTAAGGTTATTCACTGATGTATTACATTCCCATTTGAGTCTTTATCATACTCTTACTTTTCTAAAACATTCTGCGCTAGTTCAGTCAGAAACGATGCGGGCTTTCAAACTAGGGGTCGTGTGTTCGAACACCGACTCGGTCATTCATATTTTCCGATAATTCACAAACGTTATTATGACTAGCGTCATTCGTTTTCTACGAATGTACTCAAAATAGTCTCTTTGGGAAGATCATAGGTTGTATGGGGGAGAATAGTGTGTGGAAGGAGTAAGGGTGCGGAACATCAAGGAAGCACGTGGTGGTTCCCGTGATATAAGTGAAATAAATAATGTTTGACTCGAACCAGCTAAAATGGACCCAGGTTGACTGTACTCCCGCCAAAAGCATAGAATAATCGTACTTAGGCGAATTTGGATCTTATTGCATTTGAAAAAAAAGTTAAGACTAAGGTGAGTTTGTGCATATGCACTGTTTCAACTTCAGACCAATATTTTGTAAAGGGTAGCCCGAGTTGTTATACGCTAATGTATCATTAAATGAAGCCAAAAAGCACAGTCAATTAGGCCCTGACGCCGTTTAAATTTAATACGCATAACTGTAGCCCTACTAATATAACGCGCGTGTACGTGTATATGTTGACGTTGATGTGATGCCATAACTGAGAAGCAACACTGCCGCAAAATTTCGCTATGTGCGACTCATTTATTTTGAATTGTAGATGACTGGACAAAGATATAAGGTTGCTAAATTACTTTTAATGCAAGTACACGATGTCACCTGGTTAAACACCTTCATTCATTTTGTTATAGTCCTGTTTCGTTCTTTTATCAGACTTCACGTAAAGCCTTTGGTCAGTCCGAAAGCTCCTTTTTCATCTATTTCCTTCCCTTTTCCACCAAATATTGCACGAAAATGTGTCAGTCGGAATGAATTTGTGTCAGTCAGGACTGATGGACCGAGGACTTTGGCTAAGTCTGTACTATGTCCCGATTTTCTATTCCATCAATCATTTCAACCTCATTTCGTTTAATTACCATTCCTTCTAGTTACACGCAAGCCATTTCAACTTTAATAGTTCACCTTTCACCTCTATACTAGTATGTGTCTATTCTGGTTCCCTGCGATCTACTATTACATACAGTACAGATATAGTGAAAGGGGACGGAACTCAAGACAACAGTGTCATCACGTGCACGAGTTTTTGAGCGGGCTGTCAATCCAAGGGTTGTGAGTTCGAACCCCAGCTCGGCCAACATTCTTTCCGACGTTTGATAAAAAAGTCACTGTGACAAGCGGCATACGTCTTTCACCAAACAAAACCAGGAAACATGTGAGTAGGTGAACTGGTCGCCTTGATATGACTATACATTGTTGAAAATGGCCTTAAACCCCAATTAATCAAGCAGGAGTTTTGATTTGCGCACGGGCCGTCAATAGGTTTTGTGTATGAACTTTGCAAATCTTTGCTATACCGTCTATCCAAAAATTGTGTCCAGAGTGGATTTTTCGATGCGGTAACGATTCTGCTAAGTTTTGATTGGATAAAAATATCGATCCAAAAAATAATTAAAGACGAAATAATTAAATACGACAATACGTAATCGATAAAGGACCGAGAACAAGTAATTGTATATGTGATAATTTGCGTGTAACACTCGTCGTCTATTTTTAAGAGTTCAAATAAAAACTGATAAGGTTTTACTGACTAACCGGAAGTTACAAATCCAAATTTCTGTAATATGACGTCACAAATGTAGTTCCGTAAATTATGGAATGATTTCATTGGAAGTACTTTATGAAGGGCAAGTTGATTATTTTTTGTACCTGTCATCATCAGTTCATGGATTTAAGATCTTGGCCATATTTTAAAGTTGAATATATGCTTAACCATATGATGATTTTTATTTTCTTTGCTTAGGACGGTAGGACTCGTAAATAACTTATAATCAAAGCGCTAATCGTGCTGCAAGCATGGGGTTAACTGCAGATCACGGCGAATGTTTACCGATCTCAAAAGTTAATAAATGTTTACCCGAAATAGGTAGCACCTATACTCATATTACTCGTGCATGAACTTTTTTACATCGTTTTATTAAATTGCCATTATTTGTAATACATTCGTTGATTATTAAAGGTTTGATCTTAAAGCGTTTATACATGTCGAGGGCTTGGCGTGAAACGGTTGTAACTAAATACCTATTTTGAAAACCCTGGTTTAGGAGCAATTTTGACCCCTTAGAAAACAATGCAAATTTAGGTGCCATTGCTCAGAACGAGCAATGGCACCTAAATTTCCATTGTTTACAAAGAAAAATGATTTAACGCTTATAAAGACTTGATGGCCTGGTGATTAAACTTGGTAAAAAAATACCGATCTTAGTTACAAATGTTTCACAACAAGCCCTCGATGTTCACCTTTGCAGTTAGTCAACGAGACAATGGAAACATAAATTGTTTTACTTTCTGTCAACCATTTTAAATGCTTATACATACAGCCAGTACTAGTCTTGTTCCTTGTGTACTGTTTATAAGTCCCGAACCGGTCGGATACCGGTTTGGGGACTATAGGTTTGCTCGCGTCCGTCAGTTCGTCCGAAACTAATTTCGTTTTTAGTATAATGTTTTTTTTTTAAATATTGCTTTTGATTATATGTAATGGTTTTCTTTCTGTTTCATATTCCACTGCTGCAGCTTCCATGCTGGTTCTATCTTGAAAATAACACCTTCAACAGTACTGACCTGAAAAATGAAATCATCGCTAAATTTGTTTATTATACCATCTGGTAACTGAACCCCTTTATACTGTTGTTTGTAAGCATCAATGTCTTAAATCATTTGCCCAATTGTGATGCTTTCATCGGTTGTCCATGGAGTACTGCTTGTAATATCAAAACTTAAAGTGACATTTCTATACAGAGGCAAGAAATTCATGTAACAAAAGTTCAAATCGATTTTTCTAAAAATAAGAAGCTGAATGGGTTTGGGATTAACCACAAACAATGTTACACAAGATTTCAGGATTTTAAAAACGGACCCGTTCATGAACATCATAACGGTTAGAATCGTAAACACAACTATATTAGACCTATTTAAAGGTTGGGTGTCATATACAAACCGTGGCGAGATAAAATGTACATAACTGTTATAAAAACTTACTCAGTTCAATGAGGCACATACAATGTATACAGCAAAAGTATGTTATCTAGTGCTTACTTTTAAAAGTAATATAAATGCTGTTTATGGAAAAAAAGATGATTTGGTAAGTCACAGAAAACTAACGTAACTTATTTCCACAGTTTTCTGTGACATACCTGAAATCATCTTAAGTTACACAATAAGTAAATGTATATTGTTTGGTGTTAAACGCCACTTTCAACATGTGTTATGTTATATCACGGAGTTTCCTGGGTAAGTTACCAGTCCTACTTGTCCATTTATCCTGACACCAGCCAATCAGTCGTAATGCTAAATCATCTAAATCCCATACACAGCATAATTGTATAATGCTTTAACACTAGATTAACACATTTATTGTATATATGTGCTTCAATGAACTATGTTATTTTTATAACAGTTGACTTGTGTACATTTATCCCCCCCAATGTTTGTTTTGGACACCAACCTTTAAAGAGGTATAATTTAGTTGTGATTCGTTCCCGTTATTTCTTGCAATTCCTTAATCGGTACCTACCGAGCAGGGAAAAACTATTTCATTTAAATAATAAAAATATGAAAGCTTTCTCATACTACAGTCTAATTAGAATCAAGAATCATCCCATAAAGGTTAATAAGGGAAAACATATTTTTTTTTTTATATTTTTTTTTATGAATTTCTATAGAAATGCAACTTTAAATTAAGAATGACTTAGCGTAATTCACTCCTTCTTCCATTCTTGACTTGGATTCTATACTGAATGTTCTTCGTCTGAAAGAAGAACACACTCAGAGGACAGTTTAAGTTCTCTCTGGTTTATTTCATCTTGTTTTTCTAATTATATGTGATATATGCATTTGTCTGAAACAGTGCGCATCTCCGTCCATCCATCTGTTCTGGCTTATTTGTTTAACGTTTGAAATCCCCAAATAAACTGAAAAGGACAGTTCCCCATCCTACAGTATTCGCTTTGTTAATCCTTTACGACGAGTTATGTTGTAGCCTGGTCGTCCACGGACAGACGTTTAAGAAGCAAAGAGGCACATCCGTTTTTAATTTCAGAATATAATCTCAGATCGTTAAAATTTGGTAAAAAAAGAGGACTTGGCAGAAAGACCACGTCACTACCAGGGCTGCGTACCCACATATGGGTAATTGGATTTATAATTATGATATTTTGTTGAATGTCCCTGTTTCTAAAAATGAGGCATCAAAATCGTCAGTTTTGTAGCAACGACTAAATAATTGATTTGTCATAAAAGAAGAAAAAAAGGTGTAACCTTGACATTTGAGGTACATGCCTGGGTCTTGTGCAGGACACGCCACCTTATGATGGAGAGCGTGTGCCTTGTAACTTGGGAATTCTATGATGCATGGTTGAGATGTGAGCCGGACAAGGTAGTCCTATCAAACAGTATTCATTTTGACCTTTGACCTCTAGTGTGACCTTGACATTTGAGGTACAGGTCTGGGTCCAGTGTGCAACACGCCGCCTAATCATGGTGAACGTTTGTGCCCAGTTTCTTTGAAATCCTATGATGCATTGTTGAAATGTGGGCCGGACAAGGTACAGACCTATCAGACAGTACTCATTTTTACCGTTGACCTCTAAGTGTGACCTTGACATTTGAGGTACAGGCTTAGGTCTTGTTCGCGAAACGCCACCTTATCATGGTGAATGTTTGTGCAAAGTTTCTTTGAACTCCTATGATGCATGGTTGAAATGTGGGCCGGACAAGGTACAGTCCTATCAAATAGTACTCATTTTGACCTTTGACCCCTAAGTGTGACCTTGACATTAGAGGTACATGCCTGGGTCTTGAGCATGACACACCGCCTTATCATGGTGAACGTTTGTGTCAAGTTTCTTGGAAATCCTATGATGTATGGTGGAGATGCGGGCCGGACAAGGTAATCCTATCAAACAGTACTCATTTTGAACTTTGACCTCTAAGTGTGACCTTGACATTGGAGGTACAGGCCTTGGTATTGTGCGCGACACGCCGCCTCATCATGGTGAACGTTTGTGCCAAATTTCTTTGAAATCCTATGATGCATGGTTAAAATGTGGGCCGAACAAGGTACAGACCTATCAAACAGTACTCATTTTGACCGTTGACTTCTAAGTGTAACCTTGACATTTGAGGTACAGGCTTGAGTGTTTTTCGCGACACGCCACCTCATCATGGTGAACGTTTGTGTAAAGTTTCTTTGAAATCCTATGATGCATGGTTGAAATGTGGGCCGGACAAGTAGTCCTATCAAATAGTACTCATTTTGACCTTTGACCTCTAAGTGTGACCTTGACATTTGAGGTACTGGCCTGGGTTTTAAGCATGACACGCCGCCGCATCATGGTGAACGTTTGTGCCAAGTTTCTTGGAAATCCTATGCTGCATGGTGGAGATGCAGGCCGCCAAGGTAATCCTATCAAACAGTTCTCATTTTGAACTTTGACCTCTAAGTGTGAACTTGACATTTGAGGTACAGGCCTGGGTCTTGTGTGCGACATGCCGCCTGATCATGTTGAACGTTTGTGCCACGTTTCTTTGAAATCCTATGATGCATGGTTAAGATGCGGGCCGGACAAGGAAGGTTATGTGGGACTGACAGACAGAGAGACGGAATCGACTAAACCTATGGTCTCCAAACCGATCTTTTATCGGTAGGGGGCTAATAATCATATTATTAGAGTATTCATGTAAGCAGACAATAATTTTATTTCCAAAAATAGCTACTAAATACAACATTCATACTAATAATGGGAGTTGACAAAAGATGACGTAAAAGAATTTAAAAAATGCACAATCGTTTATTACCTCAGGCACTGTACTTATAGGATGCTTGACAAATATGATTATCAATAAGAGCAACAATTTACCCAAGAAAGTAAAATAGTAAATCATAAAAATCGGTCTTCACAATTCGGAGATATATACGTTGAATAAATAGTACCCCTAAAATAGGTTGCTTATACGACGTCAATATCACAACTTTCCCTAGTCAGCCATTTTCGCAGATGCAATAAGGCCTTTTCTGAGTGACCCGGATATATGATTATATATAAGGTAATTATTTCTTAACATGATCTAATTGGAAATGGATACGTGTATTCATAAGATTATCATACTATGAGGCATGCTATAAGAAAACCAACCATGTGACATTTGCGATATATGTAGATCCAGCTCAACCGACTAACCCGCATGTCCACACATGGTCTCGACATGTACGGCTCGACAATCAATCAGGTGCGTGCAAAGTCTAAACTTCTGACAAATAGTTTACACTTACACCCGATAGCACGAAGGCGATCATAATCCGCCCTGGCCGAGAAAGTAATTAGGATCCAGGCGTCCATGGTTCGATTCTAAGACGCGGCGGTCATGGTGGAGTGCCCCTGGACAAGGGACATTTCCTAGAATAGTACTGATTTGTTAACCAAGGGATCATATATAAGAGAGAAGAGTCGCCTTGACATAACTGAAACAAGTTAATGTCGTATTGCAAGCAATACAAAAGTCCCCTACCGGACGAGGACCTTTGACCTCTAAGTGTGACCCTGATCTTTGAGGTACAGGCCAGTCTTGTGAGCCACATGTCACCTCATCATGGTGAACATATGTGCCCAGTAACTTGTGTATGATGCATGGTTTCTCATTTTGACCTTTGACCTCTTAAGTGTGACATTGACCTTTGAGTTACAGGCCTGCGTCTTATGTGCCACGTATCACCTCGTCATGGTGAACATGTGTGCCCAGTAACTTGGGAATCCTATGATGCATGGTTGAGATGTGGGCCGGACAAGGTAGTCATATCACACAGTACTCATTTTGACCTTTGACCTCGAGTGTGACCTTGACATTTGAGGTACAGACCTGGGTCTTAACCGTGACATGCTGCATCATCATGGTAAACGTTTGTGCCAAGTTTCTCGGAAATCCTAAGATGGATGGTTAAGATGCGGACCGAGAAGGTACATACCTATCAAACAGTACTCACTTTGACCTTTGACATCTTAGTGTGACCTTGACCTTTGTGGTAAATGCCCGAGTCTTGAGCGCAACACGCTGCCTAATCATGGTGAACATGTGTGCCAAGTTTCTTGGATATCCTATGAAGGTTGATTAAACTGCGGGCCGGATAAGGTACAGTCCTATCAAACAGTACTACTTTTGACCTTGACATATAAGTGTGAACTTGACATTTGAGGTAAAGGCCTGGGTCTTGTGCACGACACGCTGCCTCATCATGGTGAACGTTTTTGCCAAGTTTCTTTCAAATCCTATGATGCATGGTTAAGATGCGGGCCGGACAAGGTTAGGTGGGACTGACAGACAGACGGAATCGACCCAACCTATATATAGTCTCCAAACCGGTCTTTGACCGGTAGGGGACTAGTAATGTTGAAAACGGCGTAAAACCAAATAAAAAAAATATACATGTCTCACAGAAGAAAGACTAGGTTTGGTTTTCGAAAAGGTGGCTCATATACATTTCATTAGGTATCGAAACAGTCTTATATATGTTATAACCTTTAACATGAATGTGTACATAAACAATCATAATGATAATGCAAACTAAACAATTAAACTTCTAAAAGACTCATTAGTTTTAATGAGTACATAATTGTACCAAGTCACAAGAAAACCTCATCGGTAAGAGCAGAACTAAACCACACTGCACTTCCTCACTTAACGCGGCGGCTCGTGTACTTTCGAATTATTCTTGGAGCTCATTTTCTGAGCAATTCAGTCTTTGTAACATTGAGCCAAAGGGGTCTTTTCCTAATTATCAAAACCTTGTATGACCTCTCATATGTCAAACAGGCCTAAATAAGATTACAAAATAGGGGCCGCTGGGCTTTTCAGAATATAGACACCGTCAAAAAGTTAACGCAACAATTTATTAACGTAGTACAAACAAGAGTAACGATGTTACAATGCTATTAAGTATCCCAACTGTTTTCACCCCGTTAATCTATACATGACTCAGATACCGAAACGCAATGAAAAGTCGTCTTCTTCTTGCAGATTTACAAAAACGACTTAAGACTAACACGACGTTTAGGTGTCAATATGTCAATATACTTATTGATAATAAAGGCCTCTGGCCCAAAATATTTTGTTAAACATTCATATTGCATGTTGTTTTCCCTATTGTGTTATATGAATATCCAAATTAAAGGACATGATATACAAAAATACAAATATTCTTCAGAGTCGTCTCGGAATCAGAGTTCATAAAAAACCAAAAGTCGTCTAAAGATGTTCCCTTTTTATACCAACTTAAAAGAAATTGCTCACGCACAAGAGAAAATGTTAGACAATGGAAGAAAGCATGATATTCACAGTCAATTACCTCTCAGTTGGTTATTGACTGACAACATACGCATATTCTCCTTTCTATAGGAATGTTGGTATATACATCTGTATTGCCTCCATTTTTTGAAGAGTTACTGATTACAAATACAATTACAGTTACATGTATACAACAAATAGAAAGTAAACAATAGAAAAGAAAAAAAAATACGAGAAAACGGCATGTTCTCTTATTGAGTCTTTTCACCCCAAAACAGACCCCAGGAGATTTAACGATGAAATATTTCGCTAGGTAAATATCAGTGGAGATCTCAGTCAGTCTACGTGGAGGTGTAGACAGTCTGTAATCTTCGCTGATCGGCAGTTTCTGAAGTCTGTTTTAGAGTGACCCGGCTCAACCTATTCAAATGCTATATATGTACAAAGTAGCTGTTTAACAGTAAGTACAATATGTATGTGTTTATCGAGGCTCTTTCATAAGTTTAAACAACGGGCTTCGATAGTTTATATCATAAATGACGTCGCCGGGAGTGTAATAAAGCCATTGAATAAATTGCGTATTCAACTAGTGTAATAACAATGCTACGTAACGTGACGTCATAACGTAACGTTTAGCGTTGTAAATACGCGCGCTTTATAGCGACGTTTATATGGATATAGCGCTGTAAATTATTAAATTAGTATTTATGATATAAAAAGAACATTACATTCGTGGTCATTCAATACAAAATGTATTAAACTCGTTTTCTAAAAGTGATAAAAACTCGCCAAGGCTCGTTCTTATCAATTTCAGAAAACTCGTTTAATAAAGTCCGTATTGAATGACCACTCATGTAATATCCTCTATGTATACTATATTTAAGTGACACGGTCACTGTTCCCAAGAAGGATCAGCATGTGGTGGATAGGTTTCAATACCCAACCTATGGTTAAAGCATCTTAATTTAGAAAAAGCTCTTTTATATTTATATAGTAGATCTAATACTAAGTATTTTTCAACATGAAGCAATGATTTAAAATTCTTATAGTGGTGACATCGACTAGATAAATTAATATCTCTATGCCAATCCTGCGAAAAGTTATCAATTAATCTCTGCTTAAATAAATTGACAAAATGTGGAACATTACCAATTTCTTGTGATATCCAAGCAAATCCAAATCCATATATAAATAGTATTTTTTTTACTTTTGACGCCCAATTCATTCTGCCACTGTCTTCATGACGTTTCAACATTTTATACATTGCTTAGGATGTCTTGAGTCGGACATATATAAAAGCTTACACCAATATGTTATACAGTTAGTCATATATGAAATACAAATTGGTAACCTTCCACATTCGCCTAAGACAACAGAATTATTGGTAGTCAGATTTACACCTAGGATTCTTTTAAAACAAGAGGCCCATGAGGGCCTATGCTCTACTGGTATGGTTCTTTGGTCATTTTCAATCCAGAGCATGTATGTATGGTGAAGATCGGATAGTAAATGGAGGCTCTTTTGTGTTCACAAGCTGTATTATAGCACTTTTGACAATTTCAAGGGCCATAATCCAGTCTGGCATTGGCGGATCTGGCTGGTTTGCAAACGGAACTGAGCTCTCATCAATATTCAACTACTATCTAAGTTTGGTGAAGATCGGATAGTAAATCGAGGCTCTATTGTGTTCACAAGCTGTATTATAGCAATTTTTACAATTTCAAGGGCCATAATCCAGTCATGCAAGGGCACATGTGGCTGGCTTTCAAAAGGAACCAAGCTCTCATCAATATTTAACTACTATCTAAGTTTGGTGAAGATCAGATAGTAAATGGAGCCTCTATTGTGTTCACAAGCTCTATTATAGCAATTTTGACAATTTCAAGGGCCATAATCCAGTCTTGCATGGGCAGATCTGACTGGTTTGCGAAAGGAACCAAACTTTCATCAATATTTAAATACCATCTAAGTTTGGTGAAGATTGAATAGTAAATGGAGGCTCTATTGTGTTCACAAGCTGTATTATAGCAATTTTGACAATTTCAAGGGCCATAATCCAGTCATGCAAGGTCACATCTGGCTGGTTTTCGAAAGGAACCGAGCTCTCATCAATATTTAACTACTATCTGAGTTTGGTGAAGATTAGTTGGTAAATGGAGCCTCTATTGTGTTCACAAGCTCAATTATAGTAATTTTGACAATTCCAAGGGCCATAATCCAGCCTTGGTTTGCAAAAGGAACCGAGCTCTCA
Source organism: Serripes groenlandicus (assembly GCA_031761405.1). Classification (NCBI taxonomy): domain Eukaryota; kingdom Metazoa; phylum Mollusca; class Bivalvia; order Cardiida; family Cardiidae; genus Serripes; species Serripes groenlandicus. The sequence goes on along the minus strand of JASEVX010000005.1, from coordinate 91,440,790 downwards.
TGGATATCTAACTACTGTATAAGTTTGATTGAGATACAATCAAAACTGAAGACTTTATCAAGTTCACAAGCTCTATTATAGCAATTTTGACAATTTCAAGGGCCATAATCCAGTCTTGCATGGTCGGATCTAGCTGGTTTAAAGGAACCAAGCTCTCATGGATACCTAACTACTGTGTAAGTTTGGTGAAGATCAGATATTAAATGGAGCCTCTATTGTGTTCACAAGCTCTATTATAGTAATTTTGACAATTCCAAGGGCCATAATCCAGCCTTGCATGGGCGGATCTGGCTGGTTTGCAAAAGGAACCAAGCTCTCATCAATATTAAACTACTATCTAAGTTTAATGAAGATCGAATAGTAAATGGAGGCTCTATTGTGTTCACAAGCTTTATTATAGCAATTTTGACAATTTCAAGGGCCATAATCCAGTCTTGCATGGGCGGATCTGGCTGGTTAGCGAAAGGAACTGAGCTCTCATGGATATCTAACTACTGTATAAGTTTGATTGAGATACAATCAAAACTGAAGAGACTATCGCGTTCACAAGCAATTGTTTACGGATGGACGCACAGATGACGGACACCACACCACGGCATAAGCTCTTCTGGCCTTTGGCCAGTAGAGCTAAAAATCAAGGTGAACAGTTTCTATAGTACTAGAATAACAATAGCCACATACCTGGGAAGAGTAACATAGTATTGGTTTTATCATTGAATCAAACAGTTTAAAATACTTGTTAGCTTGGAAAATATCCAAACAGGTTTTCATACTGTTTGATAGTTAAAATAGCTTTGCAGGCTTGAATGGCAAGTTTTTCATGGGTAGATGACCAAGACAATGTCGGTCTAAAATGAACTCCCATATATTTATACTTAGAAACAAAATCAACAGGTGTACCACCGAAATACCATTTCTCGCTGTTCCTTAAATTACCTACATTTCTAAAAACAATAATCTCATTTTTATTTAAATTAACTTCTATTCCAGTGTCATTACAACAAGTTTCAATAAAATTAAGTTGTTGCTGTAATTTAATTACTGTTTCAGCACAGTTGGCGATGGCGTCTGCAAACATGAGACAAATAATGACTCTCGAAGAGAGACAACTCGTTAATAAATAAAATAAAGATGGTTGTTCTCGTTACGTCCCCTTTTTGAGTGCCCTATATTACAAGGGAGATAATCCGTACTAATACAGCAGCAATTCTTGTTTCTAAAGATGTGATTTTCAGTTTTGTTATCTAATTTTAATTATTTTATACATGAATTCAAATGGCAATACATCGATTTTAAGACGTGTAAGAATTTACTCTTTAATCCTATTTTCTCAAGTATGTGAAACAATTTAGCACGATCAATTTTGTCAAATGCTTTGTTAAAATTAACATAAAGAAAGTAGAATTTCCCACCTTTCCGTGCGAGATATTTTTGTATTATTGATTGTAAGCAGAATATGTTATCAGTTGAATACCCTCGACGAAAACCAGCTTGACACTCGTCTATTTCATTGTTTTCCTCTGCCCAATCATAAAGTAGAGAATTAATTACAGTAGAACATATTTTTATATAGGATATTAGTTACTGAAATACCGCGATAGTTTCCCCGGGTCATTTAAAGAGCCACTTTTGTGAATCGTGGTTATAATGCTTTTACCCCAACCTTTTGGGATTACACCTGTTGAGAGTATTCTATTAAAGAGGGTCATTATAAAAGTAGACAGAACTGTATATATATGAAAAGCTAGCTTATAACTATTTGACTTTGACTTTCACCCATTAACTGATATCCCGTGTAACCTTCATCTTACAATAACGATACAGTAATGCTCAGGCAGAGACATATAAACACATGTGTTTATATGTCTCTGGCTCAGGGCAATGAAAGTTTGATGTAAGAAGGGACATAACCCAACATCAATGAAACTTGTTTGGTTGTTGAAGTTTGTAATTTCACGTATTGTTATTTATGAGCTTGTAGAAATGTCGTCAGAATTATGATCAATACGATAAACTTCGATGCATAACGGAAATTCTAATATTGGTTTTCCTGAAGTTTAACTCATATACACCTATCCCATATAAACATGTCATATTGTATTAATACAAATAGTAAAAGTTCAGACAAATTTACATCATATTGTATTAATACAAACATTAAAAGACCAGACAAGTTAACATCATATTGTATTAATACAAACAGCAAAGGTTCAGACAAGTTTACATCATATTGTATTAATACAAACAGTAAAGGTTCAGACAAGTTTACATCATATTGTATTAATACAAACAGTAAAGGTTCAGACAAGTTTACATCATATTGTATTAACCCTTTCCCTCATATAGACGCTTTCTGAAGCCTCTGCAGCAGACAGCTTTTTGAAAACATAGTGACAAAAGAAGAAATTGCACAAAATGTGCAATTTCTCGTTTTGCCAGAATGTTTTCCACTTTTTGTAACAGGTTATCCATTCAATTATGGAGATTTTTTATGTTTTGACAAAATACGTTCAAAGTCGTCTGCTGCAGAATTGTTGTATGAGGGGAAGGGTTAATACAAACAGTAAAGGTTCAGACAAGTTTACATCATATTGTATTAATACAATCAGTAAAGACAAGTTTACATCATGTTGTATTAATACAAATAGCAAAGGTCCAGACAAGTTTACAACATATTGTATTAATACAAATAGCAAAGGTTCAGGCAAGTTCACAACATATTGTATTAATACTAATAGCAAAGGTTCAGACAAGTTTACAACATATTGTATTAATACAAATAGTAAAGGTTCAGGCAAGTTTACATCATATTGTATTAATACAAATAGCAAAGGTTTGATTGATTGATTGGGGTTTAACGCCGTTTTTAAAAATTTCTTAGTTATATCACGGCGGTCAGTTTATCTACTCATGCATTTCCTGGTTTTTCACACCAGTACTCCACACATCAATCTTCCTAAGCAACTGGCTGCTTTTCCACATAGACTTAGCCAATTGGTGGAAGACGAATGACGAATGACGCATGTCGCATTGATTTTTGTCAATTCTTGGAAAGAAAGTTGGCCAAGCCGGGATTTGAACCCCTGGATTGACAGCCGTGTCGATACCAACTGAGCTACCGGGGCTCGGCTAAATTAATACAAAATTTAATGTTGACGTTGAATGATGTTCCATGACCCAACAATACATCTGACAAAGTTTCAGAAAAATGCCAGGAGGGGTTGCTGAGATATAACCAAGGTTAAGTTTTGAGGTTAAGTTCTGACAAATTATGATCTTGACCTTGACAATGTTTACGTTGAATTATGTTCCATGACCCAACAATACATCTGACAAAGTTTCAGAAAAATTCCAGAAGGGGTTGCCGAGATATAGCCAAGGTTATGTTGCCTAACCAAGCCAAGTTCTGCCAAATAATGACCTTGACCTTCAAATTTTGACAATGAATAATGTCCCATGACCAAACAATACATCTGACAAAGTTTCAGAAAAAATTCATTAGGGGTTGCTGAGATATAGTTATTTGTAAAAGTGTCCGCCGCCGTCGTCGCCGGAAAAGTGACTGCTATGTCTCACTCCACTATCGTGGGCGAGACAAAAAAGGAAACACTGTACATAAAAAACATTTCCTCCTTTTCCCACAATGATTTCAATTCTGTATTAGAATTATACTTCCTTTTTCCAGCTATTAAATTTGTTCACCAGATGTATTGAGAGTATAGTTGACTACAAGAATTTCAAAGTGTGTATATGATCAATAGATTTATATTGAATTAAAAGTTTACAATTGAAACTGCTTCAATACTATTTCAAATTATGTTGTAAAATTGAGTCAATACAGATATACATAGTTAATTTAACAGATTTGTCATCTGTAGGGCTATTGATTGAATGGAGGTAAACTCCATTTCACCAGCATGCCAACAATTAAGTCCATTTCACCATTAGTGTAGTCATTTTACACAGCCGGTTCCACTATCTACCTACTCTGTACAACATTCTTCAGAGACAACTGACTACCTTCTCTTATAGCCTCCGAGTTCAATGGTAGATGACCAATGACGTTAGTCACAATAACTTTTGTCAACCATTGGAAAGATTGAATAACAGAGCCGGGATTCCCACCCCTAACCTCCGGATTGACAGCCCGCTTCATTACCAACAGAGCTATCGCAAATCTACTTGTTCAAAATTACTTTTCTAAATAAACCTTAGTTGACGTTGAATGTAGAAGCCGAGTAAATTATATACTTTTTATGTTTATACCTGAAAGATCTGGGTTCAATTCCACCAACCTTGTGGAAGACAGTGGTACAAAGGTAGAGCGTCGGCCTCTTATATCAAAGGTCCCGGGTTCTGCCTTTGGGATTTTTCCACACAAACGGCGTGAGTACTGGTTAAGTATCCAGGAAGCAGACATCGAGCGTGATTAATATAAGCTTAAAGCTTGTTTTGCAATCAATGTAAAATAAATAAGTTTAAACTAATTAAACTTTGCTTAGCGCTAAATAATACTTAAATACTTAAAAGCATTTTTTTCACCAGTTTTGTTTCCCTAATATTTTGCAAAACATTAATAGTAGAATGTTTTTAAGTAATTGATTAAGTTGACATAAATAGGTTCCTTGCTGACTAACAAAACTTGATAAGAAATGAAATTGTTTTAAGTATTTAAGTATTTACTTAGCGCTAAGTAAGGTTGGTGGAATTAGACCCTGTTTGTACTCTTTTAGATAATCAGAAATGCTTTCACACAGTTTTATGTAAACCTGATAGGAAATTTCATATCTAAGACTAATACATACAGATATGTTTATAACTATATAGTCAGTAAGATATCAATCAGAACTGCTATTAACCTGTTTATATAAAATGACTTAACTTAGTCACTCAGATAATGTTTAGATAAATATTGTGATATCTCTATGTTAACCTCTTTAACAAAATGACAAAATGAGTCTTCCAATTTGAAAACATGGATACATAGAAACATGGCTTCATGATTGAGAAGAAAACTTTTTTTAACCCTTTCCCTCATACGACAATTCTGCAGCAGACGACTTTGAACATATTTTGTCAAAAATGGAAAATCTCTTGAATTGAATGTATAGCCTATGACGAAAAATATAAAAAACGTCGTGTCAAAAGGAGAAATTGCTTGTTTTGAGGAATTTCAGCTTATGTTTTCAAAAAGCTGTCTGCTGCAGAGACGTCAGAAAGTGTCTATATGGGGGAAAGGATTAAGAAAAGGAGAAATTGCTTATTATGAGCAATTTCATCTTTTTCAACAATATTTTTAAAGGTCATATGATATTGATACTGAGGAGTCATGAAATGCCAGTATCAAATGGATAGGGTAAATGGTCAAATGTGCTATTTTACAGTTTTCAATCGGAATATAAGATCGAGTCAGTAAGGCACAGATTCATCCATAGATATTCGATTAGTGTGATGGTTTGTTGGTAAAGTCAAAACTAAGATCTCCATCTTCTGTCATACCACTTGGTATCATTTCTGATGTAATCTGGTATCTGTCTGTGATGTACTTTAGTGCTGTAGACGTATCCTCTTGAGGACAGATAGATACTTCATACATCACTACATCGAATTGTGTCTGGGGCAGACTGTCAATAAAACCCTGTAAACACTGTAATGTCATTGTACTACAAGAGATGTCCACATTCTCAAGACTTGTCACCTCTGGAGATAATCTCAGTATGTCTTGTTTAAAGTCTATATACCACAGGTCTAACATTCTCAAATTCTTTAATGTTAGTATAACATCTGTCAGTATCTTGGATAAACCTAATGGAGTAGTATGTACCTCCCTCTCATCATCCTGTACTGTTGTTGTAGAGCTGGTTATACTACTGTTGTGAGACAGTAATGATTGCTTAAGTGAAGATTTATGTACATCTAACTTATGAAGATTTGAGGAGGACTTAAATGTATCTAGAATGGACGCATCACACTTTACACTTTGCATATAACAACACTCTACAGGATTCTCATTACTCAGTACAATATCACTATCTAGATATTTTATAGACAAATAGTTTAACTGTTTGTGATGTGACAGATCTATTCTATAATTACAGGGTCTCCCTTGGCATGTTCTACAGCTAATAAAACTGAGGCCGATTTCCTTTAACTGTGTACTCCGGGAGAGTGTTGTCCCTAGATACTCTATATCTGAATGGGTAAGGTCCACATTCTCAATTTTAAAACAAGTTAAATGACTTACTTTCTTAAGTGCTGTAAGAAAATTATCTATATTTACAGGAATACCATCCATCACAGTATAAATATAAGACACATATTCGCTAAAGTTGTAACTAAGACAAGTTAAAGATGAAGCACATCTCTCTACTATTCTAGTCACATGATCAGTATCTGCTTGTGACTCAATGCGGACAACTAACTTAACTAGGTCATTCAGTTGTGTCCAATCCTCACTGGGTACATCCCGTATTCCATACACAGACTTGACATTTTCTAAATTCAGGTAAGGGTTCCTTTCCTTGTCATCGCTTTGAAGACGAACATCACGCAACTCAACCTTAGTGTCCAACATACTGTGTTCGGGTACTTCATCAATACAGTTATAGATAATGTTCTGAAGCCTAACAATCATAAATTCATGTACGTACATTTCTTCACTAATAGAATTTCTATACTGTAGAACCCTTTCATCCATATCTGTTAACTGAGCTATATGACGACTCATATCACCTATCAGGTCAGGCCTTAGCCCACTCAGGAATATCAGCACTTGTGACATTTCAAATACATCATCCAAAGATTTCAGTGTGTCTAGCGTTTCATTAAAACTTCCGTCCTTTCCTCCATAAGCAATGTATAGGGCTGCCAAAAATTCTTGAAAAGTCTTGTGTAAAAAGGAAATAATCGTTGTGTGTGAACTTGCTTCACAAGGACGTTTTGTTTGAGAGAGTATTCCAACAAAAAGACAAGTTTTCACATCATTTTCTTCAAACTCACATTTTTTAGTGACTGAATGAGGGAAAACAAGAGAATTTTCCCTTTCTTCATTGAACAGAGTATGCCCATACAGATCAAACCCTTTGCAAAATATTTGCAGAATATGTGCAGAATATATTCCTTTCAAACTACTATTTGCACTCTATTTGCAAATGCTTTGCGGAAAGTAGCTGCAAATACTTTGCAAATATCAATATATCTGGCAAAGGCATTGCAAACGTTAACTTAGATAACTAAAGTAGCTGCAAATACTGTGCAAATACCAACTCTGTCTGTTTATATATATGGCAAATAGTATGCAAATAGTAACTTATTAATTATATAACTGAAGTATAGCTGCAAATACTTTGCAAATACTAACTTAGTCTATTAATATTCTTGCAAATACATTGCAAATACTAACTTTGTCTGTAAATATTCCTGCAAAGGGTATGCAAAGGGTAACTTAGAATTTCAAACAGTGCAAGTAGTTTGCAAACACTAACTTATCCCCTGAATGATATTTTCCAAATACAAAGTTGTTGGACTTCAAAAAAAAATGAGTAACAAAGGTTTGGCAAACAATAACTTTACTATTGAAAAATTGCAAGTACAATGCAAATAGTAACTTTTCTAAGTTAATTTAATACATTTTATAAATGAAATTATTACATCAGTATATTATTAATTAAGGAAAATATCCAAGTTTTATAAATTATTGACTGATTTAACCACTATATATAACCAAAACATGTGTGCAGCTTATATAAAAGTGTGTATATAAATTCAGTATAATTTTACATAAACATGATGTTTTCAGTTGAAAATGCAAAAGCCAAAGATATCTTTGGCTAAAACATACATTCTGTAGCAGACGACTTCAAACGCATTTTGTCAAAACATAGAAAATCTCCATAATTGAATGGATAACCTGTGACAAAAAGTGGTAAACATTGTGGCAAAAGGAGAAATTGCACGTTCTGTGCAATTTCTTCTTTGTCACTATGTTTTCAAAAAGCCATCTGCTGCAGAGGCGTCAGAAAGCGTCTATATGAGGGAAAGGGATTGTCCCTGAAGTGTTCAGGCCCAAAATATAATTTATAAAGAAAATTAAATTCTGGTTTTATTGATGCATGAATCATAACAATCTTTTCAGGAATAAATTGACAATCGTAGTTCGAAGTTTGATTTGCAGGTATTTTTCGATCCACCTGTAGAGTCGCATGTGGGTCAGTTTAAAAATAAATGCGATCACATGATTGATTTGCATATTAATGAGATCACATGATCCAATCAGGTCAAATATCTAACTTCCTGTTGATGTTTCAATCATTTTCCAGTCGCGATTATTTATGAAAATATCGGCACGTAAAGTTAAGAGCATGGTGTTCCGCATCTGGTAAGTATTTATTTTACGATTCAATACATTTGAAAACTTTAAATCAATAACTTTAATTTGATGTAAGAATAAACAAAATCCGTCCACAAACAACGATAGCATGCAAATTTAAAGTTCAAAGGTCACGCTTTTCGAGCATGACTCGGAGGTCAATATACGACGCCATTTTGTCAATATTACCTTGCTTGAGAAAACACACTACAAACCCCGAAATCAGCGCTAATACACAGTCTTGATTAATATTTTGATGAATAATCAGATAATTAATATGATTTTATGAAATAAACCCATTAATATTTGTTATTCAAACATTATACTTAAATTCGTTAAACCCTAAACAAAGGGTCACGATTACGTAAATTTTCATAATAAGAAAACAATAACAATGGCGAAAATATTCGCTTACGTGCGAGTTTCTTAACAGTTTTAGAAATGAAACACATATACTCTTGTCATTGCATTGCACACTTATTTAGATGCTAGTCATTATTTAAAACGAAGCCAAATTTTTTATTTTGAAATTGCCAACAGGAATTGATTTCGGACCGTCACATTTTCGGATACGGCAAATGTAGCAATGTTGTTGTCATCACAGGAACTTGAGATTTTATCACTAGAGCAAAGAAAACGAGTAAACAATGAAAAATACCCCCCCTGTATATAAAAAAACACATATATACAGGGGGGGTATTTTTCATTGTTTACTCGTTTTCTTTGCTCTAGTGATAAAATCTCAAGTTCCTGTGTTGTCATCATACATTTTCGTGGTGGACGTGACACATTATAAATATTATGTGTATTTTCAATGATTTGACATTGTATTAAATTAATAAGATGAACCCTTTCCCACATGCAAAGATATCTACCACAGAACTGATTCTTTGAAAACATTGTGAAAAGGAGGCTTTTTTCAAAACTTATTCAATAATTATATTTTCTCTTATATTAGAGATTTTTTAATCATTTGACATGATATACAATTATAACCTTACCCACCCGTAGACACATTTGCAACGGATTTTTTAAGACATTGTGGAAAAAGAGGATCTTTCTTCAAACTTAATAACTTATTGCAACATCTGCAGCAGATTTTATTTAAAACATTGTGACAAAGGGGGATTTTTTTCTGCAAACCATATTCAATTATAACACTCCTCAATAAAGAGATTTTCCTTAATTTGACCAAAATGTTTTCAAAGTCACTGATGCAGATCTGTCACATGTTGCAATGGATTTATTCTTAATTGGCTATAATTGCTATAGATAAAGTATAACCTGTACTGAATTCTTGGAATGAAAGTAAAAGACACACATTTACTTTTTCATTTATTTTCATAATTTTATGAATCATGTACATATTTCAGACTTATGACATGATGAATGGTTTATAATGGTATCCAGCCAACACAAGACAATTGATCACCCCTGAATCACCCCTGTCCATCCTGTAAAGATGTTCAATCCCAAAAGAATGCATCAAGAATGACATGAAGATGAAAGATGATGGTGTTATAATTTCAAACATTGAAGCATTGAATGATGATGTCATAAGGTCAAATTTGAAAGATGACAGAGGAATTTTTTTTCTAATGATCTTATGCTGTGTGTTATTGATTTATTTGGAGCAGATCATGCCTAGTGACAAAAGAAGAAATTGCACAAAACGTTACTCACTTTTATAGGTTATCCATTCAATTATAGAGAACTTCTATTTTTTGACAACATATGTTCAAAGTTGTCTGCTGCAGAATTGTTGTATGAGGGAAAGGGTTAAATCATATAAAATATAGAGGTTATTTATTTCATATTTTATTTATATTTTAAATGATGTTTAATTAAAATAAAGCTTAAAATGGTAAACATATATCTGGATTTATACCTTAATTCCCAAGTTTTTAGAATGTAATCTATTTGCAGACTGTTTGCAATCTAGTTGCAGACCGTTTGCAATCTATTTGCAGATGGTTTGCAATCTATTTGCAGACTGTTGCAATCTAGTTGCATAGTATTTGCAATCTAGTTGCAAAGTATTTGCAATCTAGTTGCATAGTATTTGCAATCTAGTTGCATAGTATTTGTAATCTAGTTGCAAAGTATTTGCAATCTAGTTGCATAGTATTTGTAATCTAGTTGCATAGTATTTGTAACCTATTTGCAGATTTTGCTGTTGAATTGGCTGCAAACATTCTGCAAAGGGTTTTTTGAATGCTTTATGTACCCTTTGCAATCTGTTTGCAGACTGTTTGCACAGATCGTTCCAAATCTACCCGTCTGCAGAATATATTCTGCAAATATTTGTAGAATATATTCTGCAAACACTTTCGCAAACAATTTGCAAAGGTTTGGAATATATTCCGCAAACACTCCCATTCGTAGGGGTGGTAAGCTAAATCTGAGAGTTTGAATAAGATTTCACTGTACATCCCACAATATTCAAAATCTTTGAAAACATTTACTAGCTGAGTATTTGTTGACTTTTGTGTTCTCATCCATGCTGAATCGCATGTTTCTTGGTTACGTGTATCTGCCACATGAAATAGATAATCCACCATTTTAATGTAGATTTCTACACGAGTATTACCAAATTCTTCATTATCATACCACATACACACCATCTGTGTTAAAATAATTGGCACCTTTGCTAGATGTTTCACCTTCCTATATGTTTCATTCTCTTCGGGTATGTTAAATATTGTGTCAAATTCTTTATCTGCTATATACCTGAAATGTTTCCAATTTCTTTTTTTGGCATACTTGTTATTCAAGACATCTACTACAGCTTCTATAAGCTTGTCTTTCTCTATCCCATTCAGTTCAACTTCTTGTCCTATTTCAGACGTCTTTGGTCGCAGAACATCAAGTTTCCAGGGTCTTGATGTTATCAGAACAGTAAACTTTTCTCTTTTATCAATACACGGTAGTTTGACTTTACAGTCCTCTGGCAGCCATTCGTCCAGCCCATCAAGAATGATCAGACACTTTTCAGATTCTTTTTTCAGGAATTCTTTCAGATCATTATGCAAAGTCTCTCTCACTATATCAGTTTCAATCATTTTAATGACATCTGATAGATTATTATTTCTCAGAGGTAGATAGAATAACAAATCAAATGATTTCAGGAACTGATAATCTGTGTCTGGTTCATCTTCAATATTTGAATGGACTTTACACCAGGTGGATACAATCTTCTGACACAGAGTTGTCTTTCCTTGGCCAGCATCCCCAGAAATACAAACTCGTCTGATGGGTTGCCCATCCTTCTGGAAAAGCTCATGTATTGTTGTAATACTGCCTGTCGTACTAGTTGCCACATTTTTCCTGACTCTCATTGATGGCATTACAAATATCTTATCTATATGAACTTCTTCTCCATCCATCAGAGCTGGTACAGCAGTGGTACTACATCCAGTTTCTTTATAATGATCCATTAGGTCTGTCCGTAATTCTGTGAAATCAAAGGAAAAATTTCTATAGAAACCATGTTGCATTCGAGAATGATGATTGCCGATGTTTATTTAATACACCCGATTTATTCTAGTTAAAATTGACCAGGATATTTATTTTTGAATTACATATACACTCATATATTAGTGGCTATATGTCAATGCTATAATGAAACCTGAAGAAAAACTAGAAGATGCCTTTGCTCCCTTTCAGACACAAGTTTTCACTTAAGCCATTTAAGGGAAACAGCCCCGCCCCCTGTTGGCCATGTATCTCAACCAATCAACATGACTTGAATAAATATGATAGGGGGTCAAACAAGGACCATTTCTACAAAATCATTCGGAAATAGGCAATATAATTTCGAAGAAGATTTTTGATGTTTTCACTAATAGCTGTATAACAGGCACCTTCTGACAAAAAAAATAGGGCTTATTTTAGGGCATTATTTATGAAATTATTTTAGGACTTAAATCAGGCTTGCTAGCTCTTTGAAATTGTTATCCTCGCACTCGGCTATATAGCCACTTGGGGAGCAAAATGGGAATTTTAGGGCAATATTTAAGAAATTTTAGGGCTACACTGGTCACAATAACCTACGTTTTGTTGTTTGAGAGTAACCCCAGATCGATGCCAAGCTAGCCTTTTTGCAAGACCTACATACTGGTGGAATTATATAAAAACCTAACATAAGTAATTGAGTATAAACAAATGTTATATTTTGTACTAAAGTGATATTGATCTTGACCGGAGTGACCCCAAATACAGCCCCAAACTAGCTTTCTGCATAAGCTACATGTACCTTCCTGTTAAATTGACGAAAACTAGATGGTTGTTTTTGTCACAAAAAAACATGTCTTCCCCGATGCAGTTTGTCAATGATTATAATACTGAAACAGAATATTAAACTAAAACTTACATGGAGAAGAAGTCAAGTAAAATAATTAAATTCCATTGTTGAGTGTGAAATGTGTAACTAAATGTACTCAAGAGAAGGGTGTTTAAAGAGTTCAAAAGTTATTGAACGTACACGAAATATAGTCATATTGCAACATTGACCTTGAACCAAAGTGGTTGTAACATGCGCTCTTGCACATCCTCTCAGTATGGTTAACATTTGTGGTGAGTTATTTCAAAATTCTTTAAACGGTTAAAAAGTTATTGAACAGACACGAAATACAGTCATAAGACCTGTTATTTGCGACCTTAACCTTGAACCAAATTCGTTGTAACATCGCTCTGCACATCGTATCAGTATGGTTAACATTTGTAGTGAGTTATTTCAAAATCCTTCAAATGGTTCAAATGTTTTTGAAGGTACACAACATTTTAGTCATATGTAATCGCTACCTTCACCTCAAACCTAAGTCGTTAAGACAGGCGCTCAGTAAATCGTCTCAATATGGTGAACATTTATGGTGAAAATTTATGGTGAGTTATTTCCAAATCATTCAAACAGTTCAAAATTTATTGAGCTGACACAAAATATAGTCATATAAACTTAAACCTCTTATTGCGACCTTGACCTTGAACCAAAGTGGTTGTAACATGCGCTCTGCACATTGTCTCAGTATGGTAAACATTTGTGGTGATTTTATTCAAAATCCTTCAAGCGGTTCAAAAGTTATTGAGCGAACAAAATTTTCTCAGAAAGACACCCAGAGCAAAAACAATTACATGGGGGAGACATAATAAGTCAAACCTTAACTTACACTTAATTATTTGAATGGATTAATAGTCACGATAAGTGAATATGTAAGGTGTTTTGTTATCAATTTTTAAATTGAAATGGGTAAGCAAGTCCTTTACCTTTCTTGACATTTTGATTGATATTTTAAATATGTAGGAAAACAAGAGGGCCAAAATGGCCCTAAATCGATCACCTGAATGATAGTAAATTAGAAGCAAATATTTAACTGCAAATATCTGTGAAAATTTAATCATGAGTTCAAATGAAACTGCAAGGAGTAGACACTCAGTTAAAGAAATAGTTTATCAATAAAAGCCATTTGTATCTTGAAATCTAACAAGAACTTTAATAAGAATGGAATTATAAAGTTTTGTCATTTTGCACCTTTCCTGATGCGGCTTTGCTGCCCTGTTTGTCAACGAAATCAATATGGCTTGAACAGTTTATGTAGAGAGTCACTCAAAAAACATTTCTGCCAAATTATCTTGGAATCTGAAAAATGGATTTTGGAGATGGAGGTTTAAAGTTCGGGTATTTTTCTCAATTTCTGATGCCGCAGCAACAAAAGATCTACAAAGAATGTAAGTCTTTGAACAATTTTGAAAGAGGATCATCAAAGAAACATTCCTGTGAACCAACATTGAAATTGGTAGAGTGGAATGGAAGGAGTTGTCATTTGTAGCTAAAAGTTCAATTTACCCCTTTTGTGATGACGTGAGGTTGCTATGATTTTGTAACCAATCAATACGGCTTGAAAAAATAAAGTAGAGGATCACTGAAGTAAGATTCCTATTCAATTTTCTTAATATCAGACAAGGACTTAAAAAAAATGGAATTTCTAAATTTTGTCATTTTGCCCCTTTTCTGATGCCTCCTGACTGCCATGTTTTCAACCAAACAGTATGCCTTGAACAATCTTTTGTAGAACAATCTTTGTAGAGGTTCACCCAAGGAACATTTCTACTAAACTATATTGGAATCTGACATGCAGATTCAGAGGAGATGATTTTTAAAGTTTGGACATTTTGCCCCCTTTCTGATGCCACAGCAACCACAATTCTCAATGGAATTTAAATATTGGAACAATTTTGAAAGAGGGCCACCAAAGGAACATTACTGTGAAGTTTGGATGAAATTGGTCCTGTGATTTAGGAGGAGATGATGTTTAAAGCTAAAAGTTAACGAGATGATTTTGCCTGGCTTGAAAAAATAAAGTAGAGGATCACTGAAGTAAGATTCCTATTCAATTTTCTTAATATCAGACAAGGACTTAAAAAACAAGAGCTGTCGGAGGACAGTGTGCTCGACTATTCCACCGCTTATTTAAGTTACTGAGATAATGGACTCTAATGTAGTTGCATGCAAACCTTTAACCATAATTTCTAAGTTAAAAAAGGGCAACAATTTGAACCATATACAGGATAGAGTTATCTTAATTGGTTGTGTTTATAGTTGTGAAATTGGGAAAGGTTGTATAAAGTTTCAATACAATTTTTCAAGTTGTTACTGAGATAACACTATAAATGTAGTTGCAAAACTTTAACCTAAATTTCTAAGTGCAAAAAGGCCATAACTTGCATAAAATGCAGGATAGCGTAATCATACTTGATAATCTACACAGGTGTGATAGTTGGGTAGGGTTGTAGAAAGTTTCAATGCAATGCATCAAGAAAATACCGAGATATGGACTCTTAATTTAGTTGCACGCAAAACTTTAACCAGTATTTCTAAGCAAAAAAAGGGCCATAACTTGCATAAAATGCAGAATAGAGTTATCATACTTGATAATCTATACAGGTGTAGCTAGTTGGGTAGGGTTGTAGAAAGTTTCAATGCAATGCATCGAGTAAATACTGAGATATGGACTCTTAATTTAGTTGCACGCAAAACTTTAAACAGAATTTCTAAGTAAAAAAACTGCCATAACTTGCCTTAAATGCAGGATAGAGTTATCTAACTTGATAATCTACATAGGTGTGATACTTGGGTAGGGTTGTATCAAGGTTCAATGCAATGCATCATGTATATACGGAGATATGGACTCTTAATAAAGTTGCACGCAAAACTTTAACCAGAATTTCTAAGTAAAAAAGATCCATAACTTGCATAAAATGCAGGATAGAGTTATCTTAGATGATAATCTACACAGGTTTGATAGTTGGATAGGGTTGTAGAAAGTTTCAATGCAATGCATCAAGTAAATACTGAGATATGGAATCTTAATTTAGTTGCACGCAAAACTTTAACCAGAATTTCTAAGTAAACAAGATGTGTTTGTGAAACACTGATGCCCCCCAATGGCAACATCTAGGTCAAAGGTCAAGGTCGCAAGGTATACACATGTGAAATATGGTAGCCTTACCTGTTATTGTTCAAAAGTAGTGGGGAAGGTTAAAAAAAAAAAATGAGAATGGCAACATCTAGGTCAAAGGTCAAGGTCGCAAGGTCAAAAATGTAGGTACTGACAGAAAGGTCATGTCACAAGGAATACACATGTGAAATATGGTAGCCGTACCTGTTATGGTTCAAAAGTAGTGGTCAAGGTTAAAGTTTTTATCGAGAATGGCAACATCTAGGTCAAAGGTCAAGGTCGCAAGTTGAACATTTTGGTACTGACAGAAAGGTCATGTCACAAGGTATACACATGTGAAATATGGTAGCCTTACCTGTTATGGTTCAAAAGAAGTGGGGAAGGTTAAAAAAAAATTGAGAATAGCAACATCTAGGTCAAAGGTCAAGGTCGCAAGGTCAAAAATTTTGGTACTGACAGAAAGGTCATGTCACAAGGAATACACATGTGAAATATGGTAGCCGTACCTGTTATGGTTCAAAAGTAGTGGTCAAGGTTAAAGGTTTTTTTGTGCAGACAGACAGACGTGCAGACAGACAGACAGACAGACAGGCCAAAAACTATATGCCCCCCGAATCGGAGATTCCGGGGGGGCATAAAAAAGGGCCATAACTTGCATAAAATGCAGGATAGAGTTATCTAACTTGATAATCTACATAGGTGTGATAGTTGGGTAGTGCTGTATAAAGTTTCAATACAATGCATCAATTAAATACTGAGATATGGACTCTTACTTTAGTTGCACGCACAACTTTAACCAGAATTTCTAGGTAAAAAAGGGCATAACTTGCATAAAATGCAGACTAGAGTTATCTAACTTGATAATCTACATTGGTGCGATAATTTGGTAGGGTTGTAGAAAGTTGTAATGCAATACATGTAGTATTTAAGAACTTGCATGCAAAACCTTAACCAAAGTGTGACGTGGACGCCGACGCCAGGGTGAGTAGTATAGCTCTCGTATTCTTCGAATAGTCGAGCTAAAAATGGAATTTCTAAATTTTGTCATTTTGACCCTTTTCTGATGCCTCCTGACTGCCATGTTTTTCAACCAAACAGTATGCCTTGAACATTCTTTGTAGAAGGTCAGCCAAGGAACATTTCTACCCAACTATATTGGAATCTGACATGCAGATTCAGAGGAGAAGATTTTTTAAAGTTTGGACATTTTGCCCCCTTTCTGATGCCGCAGCAACAAAAGTTCTCAATGGAATTTAAATCTTTGAACAATTTTTGAAAGAGGGCCACCTAAGGAGCGTTCCTGTGAAGTTTGGATGCAATTGGTTCTGTGGTTCAGGAGGAGATGATGTTTAAAGCTAAAAGTTAACGACGACGGACGACGGACAAAAAGTGATCAGAATAGCTCACCTTGAACCTTTGGCTCTAGGTGATCTAAACAAGAGGGCCAAGATGGCCCTAAATCGATCACCTGTTAGTTAATTACAAGCAAATATTTAACTGCAAATATCTGTGAAAATTTGATCAGGAGTTCAAATAATACTGCAAGGAGTGGACACTCAGTTAAAGAAATAGTTTATCAGTAAAAGCCATTTTTATCTTGAAATCTAACAAGAGCTTTCTCAATTTCTGATGCTGCAGCAACAAAGGTTCTACACAGAATGCAAGTATTTGAACAATTTTGAAAGAGGACCATCAAAGGAACATTCCTGTGAAGTAAGGTTGAAATTGGTCAAGTGGAATGGTAGGAGTTGTCATTTGTAGCTAAAAGTTCAATTTACCCCTTATGTGATGACGCGAGGTTGCTATGATTTTGTAACTAATCAAAACAGCTTGAACAAATTAAATGAAGAGGATCACTTAAGTAGGATTTATATTCAATTTCCTTAATATCAGACAAGAACTTAAAACAAGAGGGCCATGATGGCCCTTGAATCGCTCACCTGATTTTTTTTTTTTTCACTTTAGCTATATAAGCCTCGCCCCCTGGCAGCCAGTTTCCGACCAATCAACTTGGCTTGAAGGAATCTGATAGAGGGTCACCCTAGGAACATTTCTACAAAATTATTTGAAAATCGGCCAGATACTTTTGGAGGAGAAGATTTTTTAAGTTTTCACTATAGCCATATAATGCAAAATAGCCCTGCCTACTGGCGGCCATGTTTTTTGACCAATCAACATGGCTTGAAGGAATCTGAAAGTGGGTCATCCAAGGAACATTTCTACAAAATTATTTGAAAATCGGGCAGACACTTTTTGAGAAGAAGATTTTTTAAGTTTGTACTATAGCCATATAAGGCAAAATAGCCCCGCCCCCCCATGGCGGCCATGTTTTTCGACCAATCAACATGGCTTGAAGGAATCTGATAGAGGGTCACCCAAGGAACATTTCTACAAAATCATTTGAAAATCAGCCTGACACTTTCGGAGGAGAAGATTTTTTAAGTTTTCACTATAGCCATATAAGGCAAAATAGCCCCGCCCCCCTGGCGGCCGTGTTTTTTGACCAATCAACATGGCTTGAAGGAATCTGGTAGAGGGTCATCCAAGGAACATTTCTACAAAATTATTTGAAAATCTGCCAACCAGTTTGGGAGAAGAAGAATTTTGAAGTTTTTTTCGTTTCGTTGCCATGGAAACCAGAATTCTGCATGGATCCCTAAAATTTGAAGGAATTCTGGTGAGGTCATTAAGAGGATGCTTTCTGTGAAATTTCATCCCAATTGACCCACTGATTACTGAGGAGAAGATGTTGAAGATTTTTTAAGTTTGCACTATAGCCATATAAGGCAAAATAGCCCCGCCCCCCCTGGCGGCCATGTTTTTCGACCAATCAACATGGCTTGAAGGAATCTGATAGAGGGTCACCCAAGGAACATTTCTACAAAATTATTTGAAAATCGGCCTTACACTTTCGGAGGAGAAGATTTTTTAAGTTTTCACTATAGCCATATAAGGCAAAATAGCCCCGCCCCCCCTGGCGGCCATGTTTTTCGACCAATCAACACGGCTTGAAGGAATCCGATAGAAGGTCATCCAAGGAACATTTCTACAAAATTATTTGAAAATCTGCCAACCAATTTGGGAGAAGAAGAATTTTGAAGTTTTTTCGGTTTCGTTGCCATGGAAACCAGAATTTTGCATGGATCCCAAAAATTTGAAGGAATTCTGGTGAGGTCAATGAGAGGATGCTTTCTGTGAAGTTTCATCCAAATTGACCCACTGGTTACTGAGGAGAAGAAGTTGACGCACGACGCACGACGCACGCCGGACAAAAGGCGATCACAATAACTCACCTTGAGCAAAGCTCAGGTGAGCTAAAAATGGAATTTCCAAATTTGGTCATTTTGCCCCTTTTCTGATGCCTCCTGACTGCCATGTTTTTCAACCAAACAGTATGCCTTGAACAATCTTTGTAGAGGCTCACCTAAGGAACATATCTACCAAACTATAATGGAATTAGACATGCAGATTCAAAGAAGAAGATTTTTAAAACTTGGACATTTTGCCCCCTTTCTGATGCTGCAGCAACCCCGATGGCCATGTTTTTCAACAGATCAGATATATTTGAACAATCTTGGGAGAGGGTGCCCCAAAGAACATTTGTGAAAAATTATTTTCAAATCGGGCTAATTCTTTTGGACGAGAAGATTTTTTAAGTTTTAACAATACACACATATTAGGAAAACAAGCTTAGCCCCCTGGCAGCCATGTTTTTTCAACGGATCGGAAATATTTGAACAATCTTGGTAAAGGGTGCCCCAATGAACATTTGTGCAAAATAATTTTCAAATTGGGCTTATACTTTTGGACAAGAAGATTTTTAAAGTTTTAACAATGCACATATAAGGAGAACAAGCTCCGTCCCCTGGCGGCCATGTTTTTCAACCAATCAGAAATATTTGAACAATCTTGGAGTGCCCCAAGGAATATTTGTGGAAAATAATTGTCAAATCAGGCCAGTACTTTTGGACAAGAAGATTTTTCAAGTTTTAACAATGCACATATAAGGAAAACAAGCTTAGCCCCCTGGCAGCCATGTTTTTTCAACGGATCGAAAATATTTGAACAATCTTGGTAAAGGGTGCCCCAATGAACATTTGTGCAAAATAATTTTCAAATCGGGCCAGTACTTTTGGACAAGAAGATTTTTTAAGTTTTAACAATGCACATATAAGGAAAATAAGCTCCGCCCCCTGGCGGCCATGTTTTTCAACGGATCTGAAATATTTGAACAATCTTGGTAAAGGGTGCCCCTAGGAACATTTGTGCAAAATAATTTTCAAATCGGGCCAGTACTTTTGGACAAGAAGATTTTTAAAATTTTAACAATGCACATATAAGGAAAACAGGCTCCGCCCCCTGGCGGCCATGTTTTTCAACCGATCGGAAATATTTGAACAATCTTGGTAAAGGGTGCCCCAATGTACATTTGTGCAAAATAATTTTTAAATCGGGCCAGTACTTTTGGACAAGAAGATTTTTAAAGTTTTAACAATGCACATATAAGGAAAATAAGCTCCGCCCCCTGGCGGCCATGTTTTTCAAGGGATCGGAAATATTTGAACAATCTTGGTAGAGGGTACCCCAAGGAACATTTGTGCAAAATTAATTTTCAAATCGGGCCAGTACTTTTGGACAAGAAGATTTTTTAAGATTTGGCAATTTTCACCTTTTCTGTTTTAAATCTTTGAACAATTTTGAAAGAGGTTCACCAAAGGAACATTCCTGTGAAGTTTGGTTGAAATTGGTCAAGTGGTTAAGGAGGAGATGATCTAAATGTCTAAATGTTAACGACGGATGACGACGGACGACGCCGGACGGACAAAAAGTGATCAGAATAGCTCACCTTGAGCCTTTGGCTCTAGGTGATCTAAAAACCTAGAGATAAATTTTCTTCCATATAAGATACTTATTATTTCTACGATATAAATGTGTAGTGGATCATAAAACAAGATCAGTCGGAGGACAGCGCGCTGGACTATTCCACCGCTTATTTAAGTTACTGAGATATAGAATCTTATGTAGTTGCATGCAAAACATTAACCAGAATTTTTTAAAGGGTGATAATTTGCATTATATGCAGGATAGAGTTATTTTACTTGATAATTTTCGTAGGTGTGATGGTTGGGAAGGGTTGTATTACATTTCAATGGTTTGCATCAAGTAGTTACTAAGATATGGACTCTTAATGTAGTTGCATGCAAACCTTTAACCATAATTTCTAGGTAAAAAAAGGGCAACAATTTGCATCATATGCAGGATCGAGTTATATTAATTGGTTGTGAATATAGTTGTGAAATTGGGAAAGGTTGTATAAAGTTTCAATACAATGCTTCAAGTTGTTACTGAGATAACACTCTAAATGCAGTTGCAAAACTTTAACCAGAATTTCTAAGGGCCATAACTTGCATAAAATGCTGGATAGAGTTATCGTACTTGATTGTTTACATAGGTGTGATAGTTGTAAAAGGCTGTATAAAGTTTCAATGCAATGCATCAAGTAGATTCTAACCAAATTCCATAATAAGGGCCATAATTTGCAAAATATACTGGATAGAGTTATCATACTTAATTGTTGACATAGGTGTGATGGTTGTGAAGGGTTGTATAAAGTTGCAATGCAATGCATCAAGTAGTTACTTAGATATGGACTCTTAACTCAAGTTACATGCACAACTTTAACCAGAATTTCTAAGTGTAAAAAGGGCCGTAACTTGCATAAAATGCAGAATAGAGTTATCTAACTTAAAAATCTACATAAGTGAGATAGTTGGGTAGGGTTTTTATAAAATTTCAATGCAATGCATAAAGTAAATAATGAGATATAGTCTCTTAATTAAGTTGCACGCAAAACTTTAACCAGAATTTCTAAGTTAAAAAAGGGCCATAGCTTACATAAAATGTAAGATAGAGTTATCTTACTTAATAATCTACACAAGTGTGATAGTTGAGTAGGGTTGTATAAAGTTTCAATGCAATACATCAAGTAAATACTGAGATATGTTCTCTTAATTTAGTTGCACGCAAAACTTTAACCAGAATTCATAAGTAAAACAAGAGGGCCATGATGGCCCTGGAATCGCTCACCTGATTTTTTTTTTTTTCACTTTAGCTATATAAGTCCCGCCCCCTGGAAGCCATAGTTTTCGACCAATCAACATGGCTTGAAGGAATCTGATAGAGGGTCACCCAAGGAACATTTCTACAAAATTATTTGAAAATCGGCCTGACACTTTCGGAGGAGAAGATTTAAGTTTTCACTATAGCCATATAAGGCAAAATAGCCCCGCCCCCCCCCTGGTGGCCATGTTTTTCGACCAATCAACATGGCTTGAAAATCTGCCAACCAGTTTGGGAGAAGAAGAATTTTGAAGTTTTTTCGGTTTCGTTGCCATGGAAACCAGAATTCTGCATGGATCCCAAAAAAAGATGCTTTCTGTGAAGTTTCATCCCAATTGACCCACTGGTTACTGAGGAGAAGAAGTTGACGGACGACGGACGACGCAAGACGGATGACGGACAAGAGGCAATCACAATAACTCACCTTGAGCAAAGCTCAGGTGAGCTAAAAAAGGGCCATAGCTTGCATAAAATGCAAGATAGAGTTATCTTACTTAATAATCTACACAAGTGTGATAGTTGAGTAGGGTTGTATAAAGTTTCAATGCAATACATCAAGTAAATACTGAGATATGTTCTCTTAATTTAGTTGCACGCAAAACTTTAACCAGAATTCATAAGTAAAACAAGAGAGCCATGATGGCCCTGGAATCGCTCACATATTTTTTTTTTTTTTCACTTTAGCTATATAAGCCCCGCCCCCTGGCAGTCATAGTTTCTGACAAATCAACTTGGCTTGAAGGAATCTGATAGAGGGTCACCCTAGGAACATTTCTACAAAATTATTTGAAAATCGGCCTGACATTTTCGGAGAAGATTTTTTAAGTTTTTTTTCATTTCGTTGCCATGGAAACCAGAATTCTGCATGGATCCCAAAAATGTTAAGGAATTCTGGTGAGGACATTGAGAGGATGCTTTCTGTGAAGTTTCATACAAATTGACCCACTGGTTACTGAGGAGAAGAAGTTGATGCACGCCGGACGCCGGACAAAAGGCGATCACAATAACTCACCTTGAGCAAAGCTCAGGTGAGCTAAAAAGTCCCACCCCCTGGTGGCCATGTTTTTTGATCAATCAAAATGACTTGAAGAAATCTGATAAAGGGTCACCCCCAAGGAACATTTCTACAAAATTATTTGAAAATCGTCCCAACACTTTTGGAGAAGAAGTTTTTTAAGTTTCCACTATAGCAATATAAAGCAAAAAAGCCCCGCCCCCCTAGCGGCCATGTTTTTTGACCAATAAACATGACTTGAAGGAATCTGATAGAGTCACCAAAGGGAAATTTCTACAAAATTATTTGAAAATCAGCACAACCAGTTAAGGAGAAGAAAATGTTTTAATTTTTTATTTTTTTGGTTGCCATGGAAACCAGAATTCTGCATGGATTAAAAAAATTGAAGGAATTCTGGTGAGGACATTAAGAGGATACTTTCTGTAAAGTTTCATCACAATTGACCCACTGATTACAGAGGAGAAGATGTTGACGCACGACGCACAACGCACGCCGGACAAAAGGCGATCACAACAAGCAAATTCAGAGAATTATGGTCCCCCGCTTTGGGGGTCTTATTGTATTATTATTGTCACAATGAATACACATGTGAAATAAAAAAGCCCTACCGGTTATGGTTCAAAAGTTATGATCAAGGTTAATATTTTTAAAATGTAGGTCAAAGGTCAGGGTCAAGGTCACAAGGTCAAAAAAATTGGTATTGATGGAAAGGGGTTGTCACAAGGAATACACATGTGAAATATGAAAGCAGTACCTATTACGGTTCAGAAGTTATGACCAAGGTTAAAGTTTTTAATATTTTTAAAATGTAGGTCAAAGGTCAGGGTCACAAGGTCAAAAAAATTGGTATTGATGGAAAGGGGTTGTCACAAGGAATACACATGTGAAATATGAAAGCAGTACCTATTACGGTTCAGAAGTTATGACCAAGGTTAAAGTTTTTGTGACAGCGTGACGGAGGGCCTGACGGACTAACGAATGAGATTTAATGTCCCCGACGTTTTACTTCGTAAAGCGGGGGACAAAAATCATCCAACCGGAACGCAAACACGATATGCGCATCTACACTTGGTGGTGATCCTTCCTATGAAGTTTCATAAAATTCCAAAAAGCGGTTGCAGAGAAATAGCCCGGAAATGAATTTAGTCATACATAGCCTGATGGTGGAGTAAAGGGCCATAACTCCGTGAAAAATAATCCAACCGGAACGCAAACACGATATGCGCATCTACACTTGGTGGTGATCCTTCCTATGAAGTTTCATAAAATTCCAAAAAGCGGTTGCAGAGAAATAGCCCGGAAATGAATTTAGTCATACATAGCCTGATGGTGGGGTAAAGGGCCATAACTCCGTGCAAAGTAATCCAACCGGAACGCAAACACGATATGCGCATCTACACTTGGTGGTGATCCTTCCTATGAAGTTTCATAAAATTCCAAAAAGCGGTTGCAGAGAAATAGCCCGGAAATGAATTTAGTCATACATAGCCTGATGGTGGAGTAAAGGGCCATAACTCCGTGAAAAATAATCCAACCGGAACGCAAACACGATATGCGCATCTACACTTGGTGGTGATCCTTCCTATGAAGTTTCATAAAATTCCAAAAAGCGGTTGCAGAGAAATAGCCCGGAAATGAATTTAGTCATACATAGGGGTAAAGGGCCATAACTCGTCAGGGTCAAGGTCACAAGGTCAAAAAAATTGGTATTGATGGAAAGGGGTTGTCACAAGGAATACACATGTGAAATATGAAAGCAGTACCTATTACGGTTCAGAAGTTATGACCAAGGTTAAAGTTTTTGTGACAGCGTGACTGACGGACGGACTGACGGACTGACGAATGAGAAATAATAGTCCCCGCGCTTTCGCTAAGCGGGGGACAATAACTCACCTTGAGCACGAAGTAAGCTAAAAAGAAATGACAGGGATTTTATGGAGATAAAGGTATAAATAAACAAGAGCATTTCACAGAACCCTTTTGTTTGAAAATATGACAAAACGGGGAAGGGGAAATTATCAGGCTAGTTCTATATTTTTTAATAGTTTATTTCTCCTAATAACAAGGTATTGCTGCAACTTTGAAACAAATCTGCCAAGCGGAAACCAAGATATGTCCAATTAACGCAAACTGTGATGGACAGACATACATAGAGCTGACAAAGAAGTGATCCCAAAATGTCTCCCTGAATTACAAAAAGGAATTGGAGCTGACAACATGCATAATCACATGTATGTGAATTCTATGTGTGACCTTGACCTTGAACCAAGCATGTTGAATCATGTGCTCTGTGTCTCAATTT
Organism: Serripes groenlandicus; assembly: GCA_031761405.1. Classification (NCBI taxonomy): domain Eukaryota; kingdom Metazoa; phylum Mollusca; class Bivalvia; order Cardiida; family Cardiidae; genus Serripes; species Serripes groenlandicus. The sequence continues at coordinate 91,415,531 of JASEVX010000005.1, read as the reverse complement.
TGTCAATATCTAAAACATTGTTTCAAAAGCCTTCCATCTTTTCAACCATTACAGGGTGGTCACATATATAATCACATGACCTCTGAAACACTGCTATTAAATTGACTTTGAGCCAAGCAAACTAAATCATGAGCTCTGCACATCTTCACAGTATGGTCAACATAACTGTCAAGAAATCTTAACATTCTTCCTCCATTCAAAACAAGAGTGGATAAAATGTATATTCAAATGATTTTTAAGCCGCTAGTTTAAGCCCCACCGACTGTGAACAGAGTTATCTAAATCATGTTTTCTGCTCATCATCGCAATATAGTAAATACACCTTGCAAGTCATTTGAAAAACCTTCCATCGGTTCAATAGTTACAGAAGGGACAATATGTAAATTCACATGCATTCTGAACCTCTAGTATCAATTGTTAAAACCTTTAAACCAAGAGGGTACAGTCATGTGTGCTGTAAAATCATGTAAAATCATCTCATTTTGGTTACATGAGATATATAATTGAGCTGAATGAATCAAAAGTATCTGAAATGTTCGCAAACATTTCAATTTGCATTGAGATAAATAAGCAAACTTAAATATTCAAATCATTGCTTACTTGTTTTAGCCATGAAATATGCGGTATCTTCCAGGTCAGGAGCAACATTTCCGTTGTCTTCTTGTGATTTTTTAAATCGTTTAGCTCCAGACTTCGTCTTTTTGGCAACCGGTTTCCCTGCCACCCTTTTTTTTGATCTGGTGTTAATCATTTCAGGCAAAGATGTCTGGGAAAATATAACACAAATATAAATGATGAGAATCATAATACATATAAATAAATTAGGACTGGGACTGGGATAATAAAACACAAATATAAATGATGAGGATGATAATACAGATAAACAAATCATTTCAAGAACAGAGGACTGGTAAAGTAAAACATACAACAAATACTGAAAACCATAAAAAAGAAGATAAACAAATCATATCAATAACAGAGGACTGGTAAAGTAAAACATACAACTAATACCGAAAATCACAAAACAAGAGGCCCGTGAGGGCCTATGCTCTACTGGGATGGTTCTTGGTCATTTTCAATCCAGAGCATGTATGTATTGTGAAGATCGGATAGTAAATGGAGGCTCTATTGTGTTCACAAGCTGTATTATAGCAATTTTGACAATTTAAAGTGCCATAATCCAGTCATGCAAGCGCAAATCTGGCTGGTTTTTGAAAGGAACCGATCTCTCATCAATATTTAACTACTATCTGAGTTTGGTGAAGAAAAAATAGTAAATGGAGCCTCTGTTGTGTTCACAAGCTTTATTATAGCAATTTTGGCAAATTCTAGGGCCATTATCCAGCCTTGCATGGGCGGATATAGCTGGTTTGCAAAATGAACCAAGCTCTGATCAATATTAAACTACTATCTAAGTTTGGTGAAGATCGAATAGTAAATGGAGGCTCTATTGTGTTCACAAGCTGTATTATAGGAATTTTGACAATTTCAAGGGCCATAACCTAGTCTTGCATGTGCGGATCTGACTGGTTAGCGAAAGGAACTGAGCTCTCATGGATATCTAACTACTGTATAAGTTTGATTGAGATACAATCAAAACTGAAGATTGTATCGTGTTCACAAGCAATTGTTTACGCACGCACTGACAACAGACACCACGCCACGGCATAAGCTCTTCTGGTCTTTGGTCAGTAGAGCTAAAATGATAAACAAATCATATAAATAACAGAGGACTGGTAAAATAAAGCATATACATTATTAATAATGATATTCATAACAAAAAAAAAAGATTGTAGACCCCTTGGTCCCCAACCGGGTGCTTCAAGGTCAGTGGGTACAATATTGATTGTTTGTCGTTTTATGCCACTTTCAACAATTTTTCAGTTAAATCCAGGTGTGATAACATAGAAGATATGGCCGGATATGATTTGTCTTTAAATGGGGTCAGAGGTCAAGGTCACAGTGATTTAACTTTCGTACATGACAAATCCTCTTTCCAAGTTATATTCTTTATTTCCTCCAATATATGAAGATCATACAAATATGATTCATGAACACATTGATAAACAATTAAACAATCAAAAAGGAAAGGTTATAAACAAAAATAAAAGCTCTTATCTACGTCACTGCATAAATGTACACAAAATGGGAGTTTGCATATTCAAATTGACAATATAAGTTCCATAATGTACAGAATTGACAAAGTTACATACAGTACCTGTAAAAATTCCATGTGTCATGGAGAAACGATGCAACCACATTAAAGATCATGTCATTTTTTCCCTGAAGAAGACGTTCCAAATTTGGGTCCAAACCAAACAATGCTCGAACATACTCCTCTCCATATAGTGTTAATAAACACAGTAAAATCGAATTCTCGATTAAAACATTCTTCGAAAAGGAGCTTACAAGTCTGCACACAATTAACTAAAATATGCTCTGTTATACAACATGTTATGTCAGTTATTCCACACTTAGAACAAGTCGAGTCTGTGGAAGATAGAAAGGCTATCATCTGAGCCACAGAAAAGCTGAAAGAAAGCATACTTTGATTGTGTTTACCTAAATGCCTTACAGGACTCACAGTGAAGTTTTTTCAGACAATTGCTTTCTTTTTTAATTTAACCTTTGCGGCGCCAAATAAATAGCAAAAAGTTGTTCTCAGCGCCAAATAAAATCAGGCGTTTCTTAGAAATAATAGTAACTGATTTCAAAATGTTATATTTTATTCATTTGAAAAGATACAGACATAGAATATGTATTGAACATTCCATTTAACATGTATTTTTTCTAAACAAGAATTACGCGTAATTAAATGTCTCGCTGTCCCCTGCTTTGATTATCAATTCAAGTGTAAAAGACAAAAAGTAAAACAAGAGGCCCAAGAGGGCCAGTATCGCTCCACGGCCATAAGGCAAAAATCAAATCTCCATACAGCCCTGCCCCCTGGTGGCTATTTTTTTTACCAACCACCATGGGTTAAAGGAATCTTGTAGAGTGTCACCCAAGGAATGTTTCTGCAAAATTATTTGAAAATTGGCCCGACACTTTCGGAGGAGAGGATATTTTAAGTTTTCACTATGGTCGTATAAGGCAAAACAGCCCCGCCCTCTGGCGGCCATGTTTTTCGACCAATCAACATGGCTTGAAGGAATCTGATAGAGGGTCACCCGATGAACATTTCTACAAAATTATTTGAAAATCGGCTGAACACTTTCGGAGAAGAAGATTTTTTAAGTTTTCACTATAGCTATATAAGGCAAAATAGCCCCGCCCCCCTGGCGGCCATGTTTTTCAACCAATCAACACTTCTTGAAGGAATCTAATAAAGGGTCACCCAATGAACATTTCTACAAAATTATTTGAAAATCGGCTGAACACTTTCGGAGAGGAAGATTTTTTAAGTTTTCACTTTGGTCGTATAAGGCAAAATAGCCCAGCCCTCTGGCGGCCATGTTTTTTGACCAATCAACATGGCTTGAAGGAATCTGATAGAGGGTCACCCGATGAACATTTCTACAAAATTATTTGAAAATCGGCTGAACACTTTTGGAGAAGAAGATTTTTTAAGTTTTCACTATAGCTATATAAGGCAAAATAGCCCCGCCCCCTGGCGGCCATATTTTTCAACCAATCAACATTTCTTGAAGGAATCTAATAAAGGGTCACCAAAGGAACATTTCTACAAAATTATTTGAAAATCGGCCTTACACTTTTGGAGGAGAAGATTTTTTAAGTTTTCTCTTTAGCCATTTTAAAAGCAAAATAGCCCCGCCCTGTGACGGCCATGTTTTTTTTTACAAATCAACATGGCTTGAAGGAATCTGATAGAGGGTCACCCATGGAACATTTCTACAAAATTATTTGAAAAACTGCTGAACACTTTTGGAGGAGAAGATTTTTTTAAGTTTTCACTATAGCTATATAAGGCAAAATAGCCCCGCCCCCCTGGCGGCCATGTTTTTCGTCCAATCAACATTTCTTGAAGGAATCTTATAAAGAGTCACCCAAGGAACATTTCTACAAAATTATTTGAAAATCGGCCTGACACTTTTGGAGAAGAAGATTTTTTAAGTTTTCACTATTTTTTTCTTTCGGTTGCCATGGAAACCAGAATTATGGATGGATCAAAAAAAATTGAAGGAATTTAAGAGAGAGCATTGAGAGGATGCTTCCCATGAAGTTTCAACCAAATTGGCCAAGTGGTTAGGGAGAAGAAGTCGTTTAATGGAAAAAGTTAACGCACGCACGCACGGACGCACGACGGACAATTCGCCATGACATAAGCTCGACTGGCTTTCAGCCAGTGGAGCTAATAACAAAACTTTAACTCTCAGCTAAACACAATTGTTTTTAAACAAGAAATTAAAAAAAATTAAAAAAAATGCCTAAACGCAAAGTTCAAAAATACAAGAAATTCAAAACAAGAGGGCCATGATGGCCCTGGAATCGCTCACCTGATTTTTTTTTTCACTTTAGCTATATAAGCCCCGCCATCTGGCGGGCATAGTTTCCAACCAATCAACTTGGCTTTAAGGAATCTGATAGAGGGTCACCCTAGGAACATTTCTACAAAATTATTTGAAAATCGGTCTGACACTTTTGAAGGAGAAGATTTTTTAAGTTTTCACTATAGCAATAAAAGGCAAAATAGCCCCGCCCCCTGGCGGCCATGTTTTTTGACCAATCAACATGGCTTGAAGGAATCTGATAGAGGGTCATCCAAGGAACATTTCTACAAAATTATTTGAAAATCGGCCCAACACTTTTGGAGGAGAAGATTTTTTAAGTTTGCACTATATCTATATAAGGCAAAATAGCCCCGCCCCCCCTGGCGGCCATGATTTTCGACCAATCAACATGGCTTAAAGGAATCTGATAGAGGGTCATCCAAGGAACATTTCTACAAAATTATTTGAAAATCGGCCCGACACTTTTGGAGGAGAAGATTTTTTAAGTTTGCACTATAGCTATATAAGGCAAAATAGCCCCGCCCCCCCTGGCGGCCATGATTTTCGACCAATCAACATGGCTTCAAGGAATCTGATAGAGAGTCACCCAAGGAACATTTCTACAAAATAAGTTCAAAATCTGCCAACCAGTTTAAGGGAGAAGTAGAATTTTGAAGTTTTTTTCGTTTCGTTGCTATGGAAACCAGAATTCTGCATGGATCCAAAAAATTTGAAGGAATTCTGGTGAGGTCATTGAGAGGATGCTTTCTGTGAAGTTTCATCCCAATTGACCCACCGGTTACTGAGGAGAAGATGTTGAAGATTTTTTGCACTATAACCATAAAAGGCAAAATAGCCCCGCCCCCTGGCGGCCATGTTTTTGACCAATCAACATGGCTTGAAGGAATCTGATAGAGGGTCACCCAAGGAACATTTCTACAAATTAATTTGAAAATCGGCCTGACACTTTTGGAGAAGAAGATTTTTTAAGTTTGCACTATAGCCATATTAGGAAAAATAGCCCCGCCCCCCCTGGCGGCCATGTTTTTCGACCAATCAACATGGCTTGAAGGAATCTGATAGAGGGTCACCCAAGGAACATTTCTACAAAATTATTTGAAAATCGGCCTGACACTTTCGGAGGAGAAGATTTTTTAAGAATTTTGAAGTTTTTTTCATTTCGTTGCCATGGAAACCAGAATTCTGCATGGATCCCGAAAATTTTAAGGAATTCTGGTGAGGACATTGAGAGGATGTTTTCTGTGAAGTTTCATCCCAGTTGACCCACCGGTTACAGAGGAGAAAATGTTGACGGACGACGGACGACTGACAATGGACGACGGACGCCGGACGCCGGACATAGGGCGATCACAATAACTCACCTTGAGCACTTCGTGCACAGGTGAGCTAAAAAATAATAAAATACAAACGTTTTACCCCGAAACCTGTTTGATATGTTGAAGTACTTTATTTATGAAATGTTTGTTCACAATTTGACATTAATTCAACAAAATATGAAGTAGCTATGTCCAATTCTCAAAATCCACCAAAAATCAAGTGTTTTACCCCAAAAAAAGATCACACTCAGCATCATCAGCATACAATGTGCAGAAGGGTATTTGATGTCACTATATTCCAAATATGAATGCCCTAGTACCAGTACTTATTGAGAAAAATAAAAAAATGAATACTTTAACGTTGAGCTTAACGCAAAATTGAAAAATCCAAGAAATGAAAAAGAAAAAAATCCAAGTGTTTGACCCAAAAACCCATTTATTATGTTGAAGTACTTTATTTATGAAATATGTGTGCAAAATTTGAAATCAATCTAACAAAAAATGAGGATGTTATGACCAATTCTCAAAGTCAACCAAAAACTACCAAAATCATGTTTTTTAACCCAAAAATAAGGTCACACACAGTATCTTTAGCATACAATGTGAAGAAGGGTATTAGATGTAACTACATTCGAAAAATGAAATCCCTAGTACCAGTACTTATTCAGAAAAACTAAAACAAGCAAATTCAGAGAATTCTGGTCCCCCGCTTTGGGGCTCTTATTGGTCAGGGTCAAGGTCAAAAGGTCAAAATTGGTATTGATGGAAAGGGGTTGTCACAAGGAATACACATGTGAAATATGAAAGCAGTACCTATTACGGTTCAAAAGTTATGACCAAGGTTAAAGTTTTTGTGACAGCGTGACGGAGGGACTGACGGACTGACGGACTGACGAATGAGATTTAATGTCCCCGACGTTTTACTTCGTAAAGCGGGGGACAAAAATGTAACTTTAACGTTGAGCTAAACGCAAATAGTTGACGCCGTCGCTGTCGCCAGAAAAGCAACACCTTAGTCTCGCTTTCGCAACTTCGTCGCAGCGAGACAAAAATGATTATATAATAATTAATCATAATACCAAAGTTGACCAAATATGGAAATTAAAAAGTAACTATACGAGGGGCGTTACAAAAGTTGCATAATGTTATATTTTATTCATTTGAAAAGATAAAGACTTGAAATTTTCACCATACATAGAATATGTACTGAACATTCTATTTAACATGACCAAATATGGAAATTAAAAAGTAACTATACGAGGGGCGTTACAAAAGTCGCTGAGCCAAGCTGTCGCATATATGCGACTTCGGCGCCGAAAGGGTTAAGTAACAGGGATAATTCGACCCCATCATTTTTTTCAAATCATGACAAAGTGAGAACTAATGAGCAAAATCCCCTTTTCTCACAATATTTCAATGTTGTTTAACTAATGCTACCAATTGTTGGTAAATCTATATATTTGGGGATCCCTAAACACTTTTTAAATTTAGTTTTGCTTTAATCTGTATGGACAGTGTACATCCAAAATAAGTATTTGTCACGTTCCCATCAAGCCATAGATACTTTCTATTCCATTCTGATCTTGTTTGATTTAATGTAAATTATTGAAGCAACACAAATGTAAACAATTGCTTTACTTACTTTTTATTTGCTTTTGAGTACCCATCATTTTAAAAAGAACTGGCTTTTTTATAAAATTCTTTTGCTTTTTTAAGCAAATATTCTACTTAGGCCAAATAAAACATTATGTCTGGTTCCGGTGACATGCCCCCAAAAAGTAGGTAGGGTAGGTCGGCATTTCTTTTTATTTTATTTATTTATTTATTTTTACTGATGCTGAGTGAAAGGTGATATAATAACGTTATTTTAATGTATATTTTGTGTGATTAAAGTCTTCTGTGCGTGCAACACTAAGCTTTTTATGTACTGTAAACATGCATAGTGTGCAAGCTGGAGGAGTTTTATGCACATTTAACCCTATAGGTTTAATAATTGTTTCTTTCTGTACGTGTTATATTTTGAAAATATAATTCGCTATAAACGAGACCATTTTCGGTGCTTGCTATGACTAGTACAGTATTTATGCAATTATATGGCAAAATCATGGGTTGTAGAACATTTTAAATTGACTGAATATCAGCGTAAAAAGAAGTCGCAGGGAATGCTTTACGTTGAATGCTTTAGTGCTGTGCAAATTCGTACATTTATTTAAAAATATGAGGTTTTGATTCGAACCTTGCCACAAGATCTAAAGGGGACTGGTAATAAACCCAGTAAATAAAAGACTGTTTCATCTAAAACTCATACTGTGCTATTTCAGTCTTTAAATCAAATGGTTTTGGGTTTGATAGTTCATTATATTAAAGCTAACAGCTCCTGTTCCAGAAAATAACCAACACTCTAACGCACACATCTGCTTACCAACCAAAAAAGATTGAATATCCAATGTTTCAAATTCAAATAATTGACACATACAATGTATTTCTATTTTCAAAATTTACTTTCCCTTAATCAAGACAACATATTATAGATTCAAAACTTAAACTAAAATTATTAAGTTTTGTTTTATTTTTAGAATGTTTACATGAACGCTTTAAAAACGTTCTTTACAATTCTCTTGAATATTGAGTAAAAAATCGGACCAATTTTTTCGTATTCAAATAAAAAAAAGTTTAGGGTCGGGCGAAAAAAATAGGTAGGGTCGGGTCACCGGAACCAGACAATTTTTTTCTTTTCGCCTTATCTGTAGCCCTGTCCAGGTGTGATAATATAAGCGATATGGCCGGATATCAAGGTCAATGTCAGTGACCAAATTTTGATATGCGACGCAATCTGCACAAGATGCATGTGCATACCAAATTTGGAACTTTTAGTGAAGTGGTTTAGGAGATAAGGCCCGGAAAAATGTGGGTCAGATTTCTCTTTTAATGGGTTTAAAGGCCAAGGTCACTCAAGGTCCCAGTGTCCCAATTTTTGAAGGCATTATTGCACAAAATACGCCCTTCAAGGTCAGACTTTTATCACAACAGAGATTTTATGCCCATAAACATTCACAGCAAGTTTGATTGAGAGATAAGAAATGTTGAATGTAAAGAGCCAACATGGCCTATTTGGCCAAATATTTGATAATTCAAGGGTCATAAACAATGCGGCACTGAAAGAGTTAAATAATTGTTCTCTCTATCAATTCATGTCACAAAGTGCCTTGGCGATTTTGGCTGGTTATCGTCCTTGGCCCAAAGATTATGTCCACAGCCATGTTTACCCAGTTTGGTGAAGATTTGGAAGAAAATTGTTTGCCCGAGAAAGCGGAGAAGGCTAACTTGGCCAATTTTTGATAATTCAAGGCCCATTTTTCAAAAGTTCCTTACACAATTTGGCTGACTAGCGAACTTGGAGTAGACATTATGCCCACAGCCATATTCAACAAGTTTGGTGTAGATCGGATGTAAACTGTTTGACCTAGAGAGGCTAATTTGGTAAATTTTTGATAATTCGAGGTAATAATCCAATAGTGCTTTGGGCAATTTGGTTGGTTATCAATCTTGTCATAGAAATGATAAGCAATAAAACATTGAAATAATTAGGTCTTGCTAGAATCTGTTTATTATACAGAGGCTATAAATCAGTTTCAGTGTCATGTCATGCTTTATCATTGCTGGAAATATTACTTTATTCATATTCTATGAGCTCTAAACAGCAAGTTCTCCTTTTTCTCATAATGTAATAAACTCTTAACCAAATTTACACTTTCATTTTTTGAAAAACAGCATTTTGTCTGGATACTTCTTTTTAGCAAGTGACCTGTGTAATTCAATCAACAATTGAAAATTCAAATGTATAAACATGTACCTCTGTTCCCGAAGATGTCCCAGGAATTGGTCTGATTTGATCTGTAAGTGTCTTCAGCTGGTCTGTATTTGTCTGAATGATACTTTTTATATCTTCTAGAACTTTGCTTTGTTGATCATTCTGTTTAACCATAATACATAAATAAAATAATTTATCAACTTAACAATAAAGATAGCCAGGCCATTCTCAAACCAACCTTATGAACTTAGCGACAAGCGAAGATCAAAATAAGATTGTATTGAGGCACAGTCTGATTGGGTTGCCCCCTTTTTGTCACCTAGTTGTGAAAGTATTCATATTTCAAATGAGTAGTTCATGCTAAAATCTATCTAATGGTGGCTCTCTAACGCTCACATAGCTATGAATGATACTTGGTGTCTGTAGTTAACTCTTTCCCTCATATAGATGCTTTCTGACGCCTCTGCAGCAGAAAGCTTTTTGAAAACAAGGTGACAAAGGAAGACATTGCTCAAACCGAGCAATTTCTTCTTTTGTCAAAATGTTTTCCACTTTTAGTCATAGGTTATCCATGCAATTATAGAGATTTTCTATTTTTTGACAAAAAAAATTCAAAGTCAACCCCTGCAGAATTGTTGTAAGAGGGAAAGGGTTAATATGTGAAGAAGAAATGTGATAAAAAAAAATTCAACAAAAAAATACTGCCTCTTGAGTTTCCTCAACAGTATTTACATTTACTTTGTTAAATTTTGCCTAGCAACTTAGCTTTTGACTAGACATGACCCATATAGGAAACATTCTGGCATAGATCCAACCTGCTCAAGGAAATAAGGCCCCTTGTTGCACTAGTGTCTAAACAATTATACTTAAATGTTGCAAAGTGACCAAGTTTTTGACCAGACATGACCCATATTTTTACTTAGCCTAGATATTATCAAAACCAACATTCTGACAATGTTTCAAAGTCCAAAATGCAACCTCTGCGGTATCCACAAGATTGTTCTTAAATTTGGTACAGTGACCTACTTTTTGATCAAAAGTATCCCAGACTTAGAGTTAGCCTAGATATTATCAAGACAAAATTCTGACAAAAACTTATCATTCTGGAGTCAAAAATGAGTGTACATGATATTTTCCTACAATTCAGCCTAGTGACCAAGACTTTGATCAGATATGACCCATATTTGATCAGTGTGCAATCTAGGATCTGGAAATCGGAGGAATATTCCTCCATTCCAGGGGGGAATTTGAAAAAGTATGAGGGCCTAATTTTATATTTTAATGTTTTATTTTGTACATGTATATGTATCTTAATTATGTAATTTACATGTCAAGTGTCATTTTATTAAAAATTCGTCTTTGAATTGAACTCTTCTAGGGCATTGGATGGTCAAAATCCTTCAGTTTCGATCCTTCAATGGCAACCTTCAATGGCAATTGTCATCAATCGCCTCATTGCTGTGTTACCAAGTTTGTTTTTATGAGCAGTTTTAATAATGTTCTGAATGGAAAATCCTTCTTCAGACACTGCTGTTTGCACAAGCTGTATACGCTATTTGACACAAAATTCGTCTGCCTAATGTTAACAGCGGTTAACATTGATGCGAATTATCGTAAGAAGATTTTTGGCGTCATTTTCATTATTGCCCCAGATAACTTCAAATAGTATTTCAAAATTACAATATTATAATTTCTTTCTATACAAAAAATGACAGTATAACATTTGTTCAAATAAAAATATCGCAAAAAAATATACATGTGGTACGTTTCGTATAACATTACTTATTCAAGGGAGAGCATTGCAAGAAAGCTGTTCCACAAAGTGATCTCCCTTTACCGAAATATTATTTATAGATCCCGACTAGAATTTTTGTTCAAATATGTTTCCAAAATGTTATTATTAAGAATTGTAAAGCCAAGCGTGCATGCCATTGGTAAACAATTCCATAAATCTGATTTATGGTTTTGTGCTTGTAAATTACGCGCTAGTCCCTGCTTGGCAAAAAAAAGGGAATTTTAGCAATAATACCACAACCTCACATTCTAGATTGGACACTGATTTGATATCATCAAGATCAACATGTCAAGGTTTTAGCTCAAGTTAACAATGTGGTGACTGCCTCGAGGTATAGTGGTAGAACATCTGCCTTGGGTGCAGGAGGTTGTTTCTCATTTTAGTAATTTCTGCATTTACTAAATATGATGAAGATCAGTTGAAAACTTTGGCCTACAGAGTGTTCACAATCAAATTGTTAACGACAGACGAATTAACTAATAATAGACAAGAGACAAAGAGAGAACACAATAGCTCACCTTGAGCACTCTATTCTCAGTTGAGCTAAAACTTGAAAATGGGAGATAACTCTCAATCCTTTGATATAACTTGACAAGGGATCAAACCTTGATCTCCTGCTCCTGCTCTAATCACTACACCACAGATGCATTTTAAAGAAAAGTGAGGCAGACAGACAGACAACAGAAAAGTGACCCTTAAGTGTATTACCGTCTTACAGACGGGTGGAACTATTATAGAGGATCTAATATCAAAGTATGCATTAAGATGAATTCTCCCTTACCTTTTTGTTTACTTCTTCGAAACTCGATAATATTTCACAATTCTGATCTTGCCTTGCCCATAGCAGTAAAGCCTCTAGTTTGTTACCTTTGTCACCAACAAGTTGTTTCACTTTAGTTTTGTCAATTTCCTCTTTAACAGATTCTTGTTCTTCTTGACCGACCTCACCAGCAAGCTCTATAAGGATGTCTTTGGCCTCATTCCAGTACTTTTTAAAGTCAGATTTCTCCATCCTGCCTTTCGGCGAATGTGCAATGGCTTCATTTCTGACTCTTCTCAGATTCATAAGCAGAGCTCCTGCTGATTTATCAGAAGGTATTGGGCATGTTATATACCATCCTCCAGTGGGTGACTGTATATTAGTAAGGTTAGAAATAAGAATATACAACAAAGATATGTCAAAGCGGGACACATCTGGTGATGCTGCATTGAGTATTCCTATTTGGAGTTGATTGAAGACCTTTTTCTTAAGACCATTCAATACATTTGCCTTACTCTTTAAAAACGCTTCAACTGCCTGACCTTGTGGTATGTCTTTTAAAAACAGTTTTAAAAGAACCTTTGTTCCTAAATCAACCACCAGACATATCATTCGGTAGAAATATTCTGACTTTTCCTTTTCTTCGTCGTCCTCCTTTTCCTCCATATTTCAAGTTGTATATTATAACACCAGTTCTACATTCCAAGTCTGAAAGGAACCATAAACATGTATTAACACTTAAAATGTTCCTATTTGCAGAAGCATTTAGATATTTTCCAGCATATGTCTATTTAAAACATTGTTGGAATAGAAGAAATTGCTCATGATGAGGAAGTTCTTGTCTTGCCAAAATGTTTTCAAATTGATTCAATCATTATACTTTGATTGAACACTTTCCCACATACAGATGCTTGCTGACTCCTCTCCAGCAGATGACTTTCAAAAACATTATGGCAAAAGAAGGAATTGCTCATAATAAAATGTTTTAACTCTGTTATTCAGAAATACTACTTTCATATAACAGAAATTTCACAAAAGACTGCAACAGTCATCTGCTGTAGATTTGTTGCATGTTGGGAAAGGTTAATTTTGAATAATTTCCCTATTTTTTCTAGATATTTTCAAAGTTGTTTGCTGCACAACCATTTAATGTGGGAATAAGCTCTGAAAAAAACAATCCTCAGCATATTTACAAACAAAATGTAGACATAGTATCAATGTAGTCTAATTCAAATGTTTTGTAGAATATAACTTTTCTTAAACATCTCTCACTAATTGGCAAAAAGCGGAAACCAAGATCAATCTACACAAATGTGCAGGTTGATCTGGATATAATATGATTTTTTTAAGATATTTTTGGAGGCGAAATTGGGCCCCAACCCCAACCTAAAAGGTATATATTTTAATTACAAAATCCCTTAATAAATAAGAAATTGAGCAATGTCTTGTATTTCCACAATGTTTTCAAAAATCTGTCTGTTACATCTGCATCAGAGAAGAGGACTAAAATTATGTATACATGTACACCCTTATAAATTAAATTTTCTGTCTGCTATATTCCTTTTATCTTATTGATATTAATACCCTGAATTAGCAGTTACAAAGCTAAGTTTCTCGCTAAAAATGAACCGCCAACATGGTCCTATTCCATTCACCTGGGTGATTGCAAATGTGTAACTGCTAATATTTGGGATTAATTTTTTATCTAGAGTGGGAATGAAACTGCAAGAAGTCGACACTGTAAATGATACAGCTAATAAGTAAAGGACAATAATTGTGAATAAGCATTAAATTATCAAACAATTTTGAAAGAGGACCACCAAAGGAACATTCCTGTGCAGTTTGGTTAATATTGGTCAAGTCGTATAGGAGATATCGTTTGAAGTTCATTTAACCACTTTACTGATGATGTATGGTGGCTTTGTTTTTCAATCAATTATTATGGGTTGAAAAAACTATGTAAAGGGTCAATGAAAGAAAATTTCTACTATGTAAGTTTGAAATCAGACAAGCACTTTCATAAGAATGGAATTTGAAACATTTGTCATTATCCCCATATTCTGATGATGCCTGTTTTGTAGAGGGTCACCCTAAGGTAAATTTCTACAAAGTTATCTTGGAAACAATAATTTTGCATGGACCCAAACAAACTGAAGGAATTTAGGAGAGGATATTGAGAGGATGCTTCCTATGAAGTTTCATCCCAATTGGCCAAGTGGTTAGGCAGGAGAATCCTTTACGCATGCACACACACACACACATTGGACAATTCGCCATGAAATAAGCTTGACTGGCTGACTAGTGGAGCTAAAAAATAAAGGATTTTTGATTTGCACTTTAAAATCTCCTTTGTATTATAGTAGTAAAATGTGATTTTTTTCTTCTTTAGTTCTTACTATACTGGTATCTGTTAAAAGGTGATGTTTTTGAAGCTGAAACCCCTTTTCTGATGCCATGATCTGTGGGCTTTATGTTTTTGACCAATCAATATGGTTTGAACAAGTTAGGTAGAGGGCCACATAAGGATATTTGATTTGCACTTTAAAATCTCCTTTGTATTATAGTAGTAAAATGTGATTTTGTTTCTTCTTTAGTTCTTACTATACTGGTATCTGTGAAAAGGTGATGTTTTTGAAGCTGAAACCCCTTTTCTGATGCCATCTGTGGGCTATATGATTTTGACCAATCAATATGGTTTGAACAAGTTAGGTAGAGGGCCACATAAGGATATTTGTTTGTTTTATGGTGTTTTACACTACTTTCAACAATTTTTCAGTTATATCACAGCATTTCCTGGGTATCGTACACTGCCCTGTTTCAGTGAGGGACCCAAATTGGTGACCATTGTATTTTTCATGTCATCTTCCATTTGAAGAGTTCTATGGAATCATTTGATTTTGTGGTCTAAAGTGTAAACATATTTCTGTCAATAACTTTTGAATCTTTTGTAAATATGGATAACAACAAATGCAGAGTATTTCAAATAACCTAGTGCCATTAGGCAAAAATTAAATTTCCAAATAGCCCAAAGTTTTCACTGGAGGCAAAGTTTTCACTATAGCCATATAAGGCAAAACCGCCCTGCCCCCGTGGTGGCCATGTTTTTCAACCAATCAACATGGCTTGAAGTTATCTGATAGAGATCACGCAAGGAACATTTCTACGAAATTATTTGAAAATCGGCTAGATACTTTCGTTGGAGAAGGTTTTTTGAAGTTTTCACTATAGCCCCCCCACCCCCACCGCCCCCTGGTGGCCATGTTTTTCAACCAATCAACATGGCTTGAAGTTATCTGATAAGAGGTCACGCAAGGAGCATTTCTACGAAATTATTTGAAAAATCCGCCTGACACTTTCGGAGGAGAAGATTGTTTAAGTTTACACTATAGCCATATAAGGCAAAAAAGCCCCACCCCTGGTGGCCATAGTTTTCAACCAATCAACATGGTTTGAAGGAATCAGATAGAAGGTCACTCTAGGAACATTTGTACAAAATTATTTGAAAATCAGCCTACCAGGAGGAGAAGATTGTTTAAGTTTACACTATAGCCATATAAGGCAAAAAAGCCCCACCCCTGGTGGCCATAGTTTTCAACCAATCAACATGGTTTGAAGGAATCAGATAGAAGGTCACTCTAGGAACATTTGTACAAAATTATTTGAAAATCGGCCTACCAGGAGGAGAAGATTGTTTAAGTTTTCACTATAGCCATATAACATAAAATAGCCCCGCCCTCTGACCAATCAACATAGCTTGTACGAATCTGATAAGAGGATCAACCAAGGAACATTTCTACAAAATAATTTGAAAATCTGCCTACTACTTTCGGAGGAGAAGACTTTTTAAGTTTTTACTATAGCCATATAAGGCAAAATAGCTACGCCCACTGGCAGCCATGTTTTTCGATCAATGAACATGGCTTGAAAGAATCTGATAGAGGGTCAGTCACCAAAGGAATATTTTTACAAAATTATTTGAAAATCGGCCCAACACTTTCGGAGTAGAAGATTTTTCAAGTTTTCACTATAGCCATGCATATAAGGCAAAATAGCTCCACCTCCTGGCAGCCATGTTATTCGACTAATCAACATGGATTGAAGGAATCTGATAGAGTCAACCAAGCACTATTTCTACAAAATTTTGCATGGATCCAAAAATGTTGAAGGAAATTAGGAGAGGACATCGAGAGGATGCTTCCTATGAAGTTTCATCACAATTGGCCAAGTGGTTCCAGAGTCTTAACAAGATTTCTCTTCAATTTGGCCTAGTGACCTAGTTTCTGACCCAAAATGACCCATATTCGAAGTTGACCTAGATATCATTCAGATAACATATTTATTCATATTTTAACATTTTTTAGCCATTCAGACAAGAAAAACTGAAAAGTTTGCCCAATGACATATACTTTTCTTTTTAAATTTTGATAAATGATAGTTATTGCAATAACCTGAAGAAGTTTCAGAAAAAGTTAAATATTATAAAAACGTTTTTCCCTTATTTCAAAGTTTAAAATTTGTCTATTCTTACACTTGACAAATATGGGTTCTCATTAGGGAAACAATTAAAGTGTCTATTTTTTAGGTTTAATTACAACGTATCACATGAACTTCCAAAGATATGGATAAAATAACTTCAGAATGGGATTTAAACCACAAGAAGACAAACAATTAGCATATCATCTTTCAAATATTGGCAAATTGCGTGAAAACTTTGTGTTTTTTCATGTGCTGAAATAGCAAAAAAATGCATATCATAAGGCTTTCTTAAATTGATCTAGCAAAAAATAAAGCCCAGTACCCTACTTTTTTTTTTTTTTTTTACCGTACACAGGGACGTAGATAAGAGGGATAAGTAACTAAATTATATACTAAAATATCACCCGTGCCGACTTTTGTAGCAAGTAAAACTCAAAAAGTATTCAAGATATGAAAATAAAAAAAATCTGTTCTGGAAGTTTAAACATTCTTCTATTGCAGTAGATAAAAATATTTTAATATATATAATACAGGTTTTGATAATATGTTATCCGTATGAAAAATGTTAGTCTATTAATTTTTGGAAAAAAAATAATATAATTCAGAAATCCCAATATCGGTGTCTTTTAAAACAGTCATTGTTCAAAATACAAAGAAATTCCGTTATTCATTGTATCTCTAACTTTAGTTGAAATGTTAAGCTTTCAGAACATGTATGTTTTGTTTATGTGCCAAATGTGACTTCAAAGTTTTATTTGCTACAAAATGTGAACATTTGGACAATTTTATTTCTATGTGTGATATTTTAACCAGATAACAGGTGTACAGGTGCAGTTGCCTATCCCTCTTATCTACGTCCCTGCCCTACATGAAAATGTTTGTCTGGATACCGGCTTGAGTGTATCCAAAAGATAATTTCTACAAACCTATCTTAAATAACACAAGTGGGTCCAGAGGAGAAGAACACTTAAATCAATAAATAGGTGGTTTATAAATGCACAAATCTATGTAGTCTCAATATATCGCAGTTACCTATTGTATAGGGAAACCAGACGTTTCCCCCCCCCCACCCCCAAAAAAAAAACTGTTTCCTCCCTGTAGACGTTTTCTCCCAAGACGTTTCCCCCCCAAAGTTATATACCTGTAGACGGTTCCCTCCCAAAATGATTTTGACACCAAATATGTGACATAGTGTTAAAATATTGATGAATTTGATCTAAAATAGAATTTTTGTTACATGTATGAATGTAACAGTTTATTAAATGAATTATGTGATAGTTTCATTACAATTATTTAATATGAGGTAAATTTTAAATTGTAATGAAAGAATAAAATAATTCCTATGTTTGTGATTAAAATTACTTTTCAATCAGATAAAACATGAAATATTGTGAGTTTGTAAGTATTTTATGTCTTCAGTGAATACTTGTAATGTGAGAAATCAAAATATAAAATCGCATTCCTAGTACAGAAACCAGGACTAGAATCCATGAGAACTTTTTAACAACTTTCATTTCATCATTTTGATTTTTGAGCAAACACAGATTATATCAAACACTCCACCTTCAACTTTCGGTTTTGAAATAATTTGCAAATTGAACGTATTACAAAATCACATCCACATCGAAATGCTGAACATATTTCTCTATAGCCACGATGGTATGTTATTATTAAAAAAAAAATGGTGTTACCTGCAATATAACAGATAATAAGATGAAATAGTAGTGTCCGAAACCATTTTGGAGAATTTTCTTTGCTTCCTTCCTGGGGCATTACAGCTAAAGTCTATACGAATTTTTGTCGGCATTGTCTATACAGATTTGAACTGCCGTAAACCGTCTTGCAGAACGATTTTCGGCAATGTATATTCCCTGGCCATATAGATAAAATTACACCTGAAAACCCGGCCAACACCCGATTGTCCCACATTTTAATTTTCAGGCTTAAAATCGATGTAGGACAATCGAGAAAAAATACAGGATCCCTGCCCGGGGCGTAGATATCACTACAGTTCGGTTCATTTAAAATTCCAATATCTTCGTAACTTTTATTTATGAAACAGTATGTTTCGAATATTCTTAACTTTGTTTTTGTTTTTCATCAGATAATACACTCTGTTTGGACTTCGTCGATAAAACTTTTACAATTGTAGACAATATCAGGGTGAGTGTATTAAATTTAATACACTCACCCTGACAATATGTAGCTCTGTCCGCATACTCAATTGCAATAATTGACCCTTCACGCAGGCGTTCTTTTAGGGATGCTAGTCGCGTGTCGATGTTCTAGTATTTCATTCTCTTGGTCGGTCTTTTACCTCCTGTAACATACTGCACTACCTTGATACAGGACATGGCTTCAACTTCCTGGATTGTTCTAAGGATTGAATAAATGTTAGTCTGTTTGTCGCCCTCAACCCAGTACTCAGTAACATAGTCTGTGAAGGTTTCAACGGCTGCTGGTAGATCTAGAGTAGCAATGCCATTCAGCGCTTCGAACCACACATCTTCAACTGTGTTGACTGGTACAAGTGGTGAAACTGCTGCTCGTCTGACTAGGCGGTGAATGTCTTCATTAGTTCTGTATTCGTTGGTCAAACCCGTAGATTGTACCTTCCACCAGATACACTGTGCGTAGTGTAAGAAGCATGCCTTCACGTCTGTCGTCTGGAAGACACGTCTAGCAGCTTTTCTTGGAGCGAGTTCATGGTCCATGAAAAGGATGTCTGGTTTCAACTCGAGCCCAAATCGGGTATATTCTCTGGTCAGTGCACTAAACAGTCTCTGGTAAGTTTCTTCTGACTTTCCCGGTAGAAAGGCGAACATGAGAGAATACATCTGTCCGTCAATGAAACAATGCCATGTATATAACTGATAGAAAAGCCCGGGCATGTGTAGACGGTACCGTCGGCGTAGATTGTTATAGTACCGTCAGCGTAGATTGTTATGGCCATCAATAACCAGACTCATTCCGCCGCGCTTGTTCTTCACAAAATCTAGTTGGACTTGAGCATTAGCCATGTTTTCAGTATGATATAAAAAACAATAAATGATACCTTTTCCCAACATTTCCAATTCGATAAATGCACTAACAGTTTGTTTTTTTAGAAATAAAAGCATTTTAGGGTGAAAATACAAAAGTTAAATTATTAAATTACTTAAATTATAATTGAATGCTAATGCAAACAGTAAAAAATAAAAGCATTTTTTTGTGAAAATATCGAAGTCAAATTATTAAATCACTTCATTTATAATTGAATGTTTGTGCAAACAGTAAGAAATAAAAGCAATTTTAGGTGAAAATACCGAAGTTTGTGCAAACAGTCGGGGAAAAAAATTAAATAAATATTGTGAAAACAGTCAAATAATTGTGCATAGATGCATAGGTAAATAATGGAATAGGCAAAATAACAAGACTGTATTCTCACCTTTCCCTTACCGCTCTTTATCACTCCGCACTAAGGGTAAATAGCAAAATCAAAATGTGGGACAATCGGGAAGACACCGGCCCCGCCATTTAAAATCTTTATTTCATGTTCGATTTTAATCAATTTGGTGTCAAATTAAAGCGGACATTTCTAGTTTTCATGTAGTATATAAAACATAAAAACAACTTAATTACTTTTAGAAATATCATTCGATAAACATAACTGTTTTTATATGTTTGATATTTCGCGTCATTTAATTTCTGACCGCCCCTTCAAAAAAATTGTGTCAAATTACAGTCTATTTTATTAGCTTTCATTTAATATATAAAAAAATAAATATAACGTAATCACTTTTAGAAATATTGTTCGATAAACATAACGGATTGACACACTGTAGAGCCAGTAGTAAAACGAAATTCAAACTTGTAAAAGCACACTGTCGAACTAGTAGAAAAAACTAATTCAAATATGTATGAGGCGCCGTTTGACTATTTATTCCTTATTTTTTGATATCAGGAATTCGATTTTTTGATATCAGAAAATCGATTTCTTGATATCAAGAAATAAAGAGTATTTTTTGATATCAGAAAATACATTTTCTGATATCAAATATTCATTTTCTGATATCAGGTATTCGATTTCTTGATATCAGAAAATCATCTGATAAGGAAAAATAAAGCAAATTGCTTGATATTTTTTGATATCAGGAATTCGATTTTTTGATATCAGAAAATCATTTTTTGATATCAGAAAATCAATTTCTTGATATCTGAAAATATAGATTTTCTGATATAAAAAATTCATTTGACTGATGGCCATGAAACATGAAATAGGGCCTAAATTGCATCCACTATGGTTAGATACATTATCTAAAGGAAAGAAATAAAGTTTTTAGAAAAATATGTTTTTCGTCAATTTCGTCAACTAAATTGACGAGTTGACGAACTTGACGAAGCTCTTCTGATAGGCAATAGGGCCTAGTTTGCATTCAATACGTCTAGATACATCATCTAAAAGAAATAAATAAAGTTTCTAGAAAAAATGTCACAGTTCGTCACTCGTCAATTCGTCACTCGTCAACCTAACTTCACGGACCTAAAAATATGTCACAGTTCGTCACTCGTCAACCTAACTTCACGGACCTCATTATTTTCTGATATCAAGAAATTGATTTCCTGATATCAAAAAAAGATTTTCTGATATCAAAAAATAGAATTCCTGATAACAAAGAATAGATTTTCTGATATCAAAAATGAATTTTTTTATCAGGAAATCTATTTTTTGAACCGGTAGTAGAATGAAATTCAAATCTGTATAGACACACTGTCGAACTAGTAGAAAAATCAAATTTAATTATGTTAAATTAAATTCAAATCTGTTAAACACACTGTCGAACATGTAGTAAAATGAAGATTAAATATGTATAGACACTGTGGAACCGGTAGAAAAATCAAATTAAAATATGTATAGACACGCATTGATAACTAGCGAGTAACTTGTGTCCCTTAATATCTGTATAGAC
This sequence comes from Serripes groenlandicus, assembly GCA_031761405.1. Taxonomy (NCBI): domain Eukaryota; kingdom Metazoa; phylum Mollusca; class Bivalvia; order Cardiida; family Cardiidae; genus Serripes; species Serripes groenlandicus. The sequence continues at coordinate 91,393,952 of JASEVX010000005.1, read as the reverse complement.
AGTTTTATAGACACACAATTTAACATATGTAAAAAAAGTCAATTTCAAATATGTATGGACACAAAGCTGAACCTGTAGAAACATCCAATTCAAATCTTTATAGACACGCATTCTTTTCTAGCGAGTCAGTAGTGTCCCTTAAGATCTATGGAGAACATTTTCAACTAATATTATAGATCAAGAGGCCGCCGAGGTGACATCTAAATCTGATCTGTATAGACCCGCATTAAAAACTAGCGAGTAACAAGTGTCCCTTAATATCTGTATAGACAGTTTTCATCTAATATTAACGACCAAGAGGATACCCGAGGTGAGATCTAAACCTGTATAGACACACTGTCGACCCTGTCGTAACAATTAAATTCAAATCTGTATAGAGCGGTAGAATCTGTATATACACGCATTAATATCTAGCAAATAATTAGTGTCCCTCAAGATCTGTATAGCAAGTTTATTAGTCGCCGGGCAGAAGCCCGCGACTTCTATTTTTAATAGGTTTTCGGAAATCACATGGGAGGGGGGATTATTATTAGAAAGAAACACATTTAGATGTCTTGACCATATTACAATTGTGTTTGTTTAAAAACACTAAGTAATGACACATCTAAAATGAAATAAATATTCCGATGTTTTAGGTATTTTCAGTTTCTTAATTTTGACTCGCATTTATGTTTTTTTGTTTTATTTACGCAGACAAAACACTCCCTATTAGCTAGACTGGTATACTTTATTTTACACTATATACTACATGTACTCAAAAGGCGATAACTACGAACCTTTACGTCGCAGTCTAATGTGTTTCACCTCTGCGAATAAGACAGAATCGGGTCTTTCGTACAAAATTAGTTCGTCCTTGATAATTTTAAATGTGTCATTTAATTCCCTAAAGGCGTATTGCTTCCGATCTGCATATTGTTATGCATCATTGACACAAGGGCGCTCATCATAATATAATTTTAAAACATGAGTAGTTTGTTATTTTCGTTATGAAAAAGGAAGGAAAGAATTAAAATAAATTAACATGTTGTAGGGCTCAGTTTATGTTCGAAATTAAGTTTAAATTATACAACAATTTCAATGAGATTTAACTGTTTAGTTGATATTATATTTCGAAGGTGGTCTAATTTATAAATATTGGACTACATTTCAACATTTGTTAAAGTATGATATAATTAGGATGCCAAGCTAACATCATTTTGAGGAAAAGAGAAAACTCTTCAGCGATTTAACACTTAACTCATTGTTTTAAAAGTAGATTGCTGCAAAGGTGTCCACTGTTGACTTTAATAGAGGAAGGGTAAAATGACGTGCTATTGCATGCAAATCCTAAATTGTCTGTTTTGTGGTTTTATTGAAAAATAATAAAATTCAAATATTCTGACAAACATCTTGAAAAGTGTATGTGGAATTAACAAATCTTATAATTATTCCTTAATGAAAGCACTGTATACATACTAAGACTAATGATTGGCAAGATTTCTCATTTCCATTACTGTTTATGATCAATAATTAGTTGGTTGTGAATGGTCAACCTACTTTGGAATGGAGATTAATCATAAACAATGAAAGGCTTCAATTATCATTCACTTCGTTGACAAAACAATGCAAGTTATGATACATTTTCACTTGACCCCACCCCTGATGTTCCAATATGCCCCTCAATTGATAACTGTTTATTCAACTACTATAATGTTAGTGTTATGAATAACTGCACTATGGATATCCGGCGACATTAATGCGTTGCATCAACTTTCTCTTGTAACTTCTTTTGACACGAAGTCGAACCTGTAGTAAAATAAAAAATCAAATCTTTATTGACACACTGTCGAACAGGTAGAAAAATCAAATTTAAATATGTATAGACACGCATTAATAACTAGCGAGAACTAGTGTCCCTCAATATATGAATAGATAGTTTTCAACCAATATTATAGACAAAGAGGCCACCCAATGTGAGATCTGAATCTGTATAGACTTCTTTTGAAATGCTCAATGTATATAGGCAGCATTTAGTGCAGTCGATCCTGTAGAAAAATAAAATTCAAATCTGTTTAGACACGCATTATTAACTAGCGAGTAATTAGTTTCCCTTATGATATGAATAGGACCTTAGCTGTCGATGCGCCATAAAACACTATACATTTATTCATTAAAATATGTATAGACAATTTTCAACTAATATTATAGACCAAGAAGCTACCCAACGTGAGATCTGTAAAGACGTTTAGACCTATAGACAAATCAAATTCTAATCTGTATAGACACGCATTAATGACTAGCGAATAATTAGTGTGTCTTTATATATATATATATATATATATATATATAGACAGTTTTCAACAAATATTACAGACTAAGAGACTACAAGAGTTGAGACCTAAATCGGTAAATACTTCTTTTGACATGAAGTCGAACCTGTATTAAAATGACATTCAAATCTGTATAGACACTATGTCGAACGGGTAGAAAAATCAAATTAAAATCTGTATAGACACTATGTCGAACGGGTAGAAAAATCAAATTAAAATCTGTATAGACACTATGTCGAACCTGTAGTAAAATGACATTCAAATCTGTATAGACACTATGTCGAACGGGTAGAAAAATCAAATTAAAATCTGTATAGACACTATGTCGAACGGGTAGAAAAATCAAATTAAAATCTGTATAGACACTATGTCGAACCTGTAGTAAAATGACATTCAAATCTGTATAGACACTATGTCGAACGGGTAGAAATATCAAATTAAAATCTGTATAGACACTATGTCGAACCTGTAGTAAAATGACATTCAAATCTGTATAGACACTATGTCGAACGGGTAGAAAAATCAAATTAAAATCTGTATAGACACTATGTCGAACGGGTAGAAAAATCAAATTAAAATCTGTATAGACACTATGTCGAACGGGTAGAAAAATCAAATTAAAATCTGTATAGACACTATGTCGAACGGGTAGAAAAATCAAATTAAAATCTGTATAGACACTATGTCGAACGGGTAGAAAAATCAAATTAAAATCTGTATAGACACTATGTCGAACGGGTAGAAAAATCAAATTAAAATCTGTATAGACACTATGTCGAACGGGTAGAAAAATCAAATTAAAATCTGTATAGACACTATGTCGAACGGGTAGAAATATCAAATTAAAATCTGTATAGACACTATGTCGAACGGGTAAAACAATCAAATTAAAATCTGTATAGACACTATGTCGAACGGGTAGAAATATCAAATTAAAATCTGTATAGACACTATGTCGAACGGGTAAAACAATCAAATTAAAATCTGTATAGACACTATGTCGAACGGGTAGAAAAATCAAATTAAAATCTGTATAGACACTATGTCGAACGGGTAGAAAAATCAAATTAAAATCTGTATAGACACTATGTCGAACGGGTAGAAAAATCAAATTAAAATCTGTATAGACACTATGTCGAACGGGTAGAAAAATCAAATTAAAATCTGTATAGACACTATGTCGAACGGGTAGAAAAATCAAATTAAAATCTGTATAGACACTATGTCGAACGGGTAGAAATATCAAATTAAAATCTGTATAGACACTATGTCGAACGGGTAAAACAATCAAATTAAAATCTGTATAGACACTATGTCGAACGGGTAGAAATATCAAATTAAAATCTGTATAGACACTATGTCGAACGGGTAAAACAATCAAATTAAAATCTGTATAGACACTATGTCGAACGGGTAGAAAAATCAAATTAAAATCTGTATAGACACTATGTCGAACGGGTAGAAATATCAAATTAAAATCTGTATAGACACTATGTCGAACGGGTAGAAATATCAAATTAAAATCTGTATAGACACTATGTCGAACGGGTAGAAATATCAAATTAAAATCTGTATAGACACTATGTCGAACGGGTAGAAATATCAAATTAAAATCTGTATAGACACTATGTCGAACGGGTAGAAATATCAAATTAAAATCTGTATAGACACTATGTCGAACCTGTAGTAAAATGACATTCAAATCTGTATAGACACTATGTTGAACGGGTAAAACAATCAAATTAAAATCTGTATAGACACTATGTCGAACGGGTAGAAATATCAAATTAAAATCTGTATAGACACTATGTCGAACGGGTAGAAATATCAAATTAAAATCTGTATAGACACTATGTCGAACGGGTAGAAATATCAAATTAAAATCTGTATAGACACTATGTCGAACGGGTAGAAATATCAAATTAAAATCTGTATAGACACTATGTTGAACGGGTAAAACAATCAAATTAAAATCTGTATAGACACTATGTCGAACGGGTAGAAAAATCAAATTAAAATCTGTATAGACACTATGTCGAACGGGTAGAAAAATCAAATTAAAATCTGTATAGACACTATGTCGAACGGGTAAAACAATCAAATTAAAATCTGTATAGACACTATGTCGAACGGGTAGAAATATCAAATTAAAATCTGTATAGACACTATGTTGAACGGGTAAAACAATCAAATTAAAATCTGTATAGACACTATGTCGAACCTGTAGTAAAATGACATTCAAATCTGTATAGACACTATGTTGAACGGGTAAAACAATCAAATTAAAATCTGTATAGACACTATGTCGAACGGGTAGAAATATCAAATTAAAATCTGTATAGACACTATGTCGAACGGGTAGAAATATCAAATTAAAATCTGTATAGACACTATGTCGAACGGGTAGAAATATCAAATTAAAATCTGTATAGACACTATGTCGAACGGGTAGAAATATCAAATTAAAATCTGTATAGACACTATGTTGAACGGGTAAAACAATCAAATTAAAATCTGTATAGACACTATGTCGAACGGGTAGAAAAATCAAATTAAAATCTGTATAGACACTATGTCGAACGGGTAGAAAAATCAAATTAAAATCTGTATAGACACTATGTCGAACGGGTAAAACAATCAAATTAAAATCTGTATAGACACTATGTCGAACGGGTAGAAATATCAAATTAAAATCTGTATAGACACTATGTTGAACGGGTAAAACAATCAAATTAAAATCTGTATAGACACTATGTTGAACCTGTAGTAAAATGACATTAAAATCTGTATAGACACATAGTAAAGTAAAGTTAATCTTGACAACACTAATTTAAATGGAGATAAAATAATTTTAACGACAATAAATAGCTTTTACGACATTCAAATTGGTATAGACAGATTTTCAACCAAATCTGTATAGATTTTCGCCGCTTTTTGGGCGGTCCGCTGTAGCGTGAAAAATGCGAGATCCGTCAAAAAGGCGAGCTTCACTTCCGGTTTCAGTAAAACATGCATGTTTCAGCTGAATGCTGTTAAAAATGCGAGTCCCGTAAAAAGAGCGAGTCTAGTGAAAGCGTGTACCATTATTACAGCAATGTAAGTGTACTCAATCAAATAGAAGTTTTATATTTATTCCTATATGCCTGAAATACCTGTTTGTCTCTCTGTCTGTCTGTCAGCGCATGACGGTCAGGACAACTACAAATTTCCAAATATAATGATTCCAAATATTTATGTGGTGGATCATGAGAAAAATCATTTGTGAACCTGTCCCTACCTCTGACCAGGTCGTTTTAGACGTTTTTCTACGGAAATTATTGCCCGAATCGAGCATCGAGCAAGGGGGTAAAACACCGTTGCACACATTGTCATTATTATTACACTATATGGACGTATAGAGGGGGCTATTTATAGTAAGACGCGCGGGATTCCCCAAATTACCATTACGATCATTATGATGCGTATAGACAATATATAGAGAGACTTCTTTAATATTTTAACGAGGTATTGTGTGATTTTTCGCATTTTTTGCTGTAATAGAAATTCGGACGCCTGTGGTCATTTCCTGAAATGACCCCAAAGTGGCGGGACTGTAGTCATGCTGTATATTCCACATGCTTCAATGGATTTTGATATTACTTCACACAACTATTCTCCATAACTAGAAAATGAGTCCCAAACTGCACATACAATACACAATGTGCTTTCCTCGTCCGGTAGGAGTATTGTGTATTGCTTGCAATACCCCCATTTACTTGTTCAAACAGTACCGTTACAGAATTTGACTTTTGAGGGAGTTTAACACCGTTTTCAACAATATTTTAGTTAAATCACGTCGACAATTCACTTATTAAAGATCCATGGGTAAAAAACAAACACGTAGTTTGAAATCTATCTTTCTCAAGACCACTGCGACTGGAGATCGAATCGCGGATGCCCATTTCCAAATCCCCGACGCTCACCATTCGGTCACGTCAGATTGCTCCCGTAAGAAAGTGGTAGGGGCATGCAATCGTTACTACATTTACGTTACTATGCTTTAGTGACACGTGTTTTACCGGGCAGTGTGTCGACTTGTGTACTTATGGACACCTTACCTATTTACGTATACTAATCACGGTCTTCACTGCTCGAGCGAACATTATTAGCAAATCTGCATGATATGGTAAATCGAAAATATCTTGTGACGTTTTCTATGACTAGAATGATCGGAAGTAAACGTCATATCACTAATGTCTCGAACGCTTGATTTCTATATGGTACCTGTCTGTGGTGTTCGTCAATAGTACACTCAGATACAAATGTGAACCATCAAATATGCAAACAACCAATGTTTAGTTAATTGATTTATGTTTCACCACTTATCCCGCTATCATCGACATTGCATCTATCAAATTATTACCATATAAAGATTTGTTTTTAGATGCACATTGCTGCACGAGTAACGAAATAATGTACAGGCGTTGTCTTCACTGCTTACAAATGTAGTTTAAAGTCGGGCAATCTTGGTTTGCATACGTAAACGTATCTCAAGTCGCTCCTACCAATATATGTTTCTCTGATTGGGAGATTGAAGAAATTGGCTATAAATATACCGTTCCACGAGAAAACCAACAGTATGGCACAGGCTAACCCTGACAGACACTTTTCGCCTCTTGTGGATTTTCTGTTTCAAGAATCATTCCTCTTTACCTCTATATTTCAGAGACGGAATGTGTCGATCCGGATTAGCCTGGATCGATACATTACGCAGAGTCCATAATAGTGGTTTTCTCGTGGAACGGCTCATATATATAATATATTATGTATATTTTCATTATTTTGACACAAATCGAAATGGTGCATTTCACTGTATAAAGTTCAAATTATATGAATACATCCGCGGGTCAGGCTGATCTACAGCAAAGAAGTTGTATGCCTTCAACAGACTGCTTTGGATATGTGTCGATTGGTTTAAATTCATAGTATACACAATAGTCATCAGCTGTCCCTCCTTTCCAACGTGTAGACGACTTATATTTAATACTCCTGCAGCAGACGATGTTTTGGAAACATTACTTGAAAAGGAGAAATAATTGTTTTCATCTTTACCCACTATGTTTTCTTTTCTATTCGAAAATGAAACTTCATCGATGTTTCATTTTCTAACTCCACTGTCTGAATTCCAGTCGAGCTTATGTCAGAGCGACCTAACCGTCCGTGCGTACTTCAAGACCCCAAACGAAATCAATATTTCACTGTCCGATTTTTAAATACTTTCACATACTTTCACACACTTTTTGTCTTTGTTGACCTCCTATCGGGTTCCTCAAGTCATATTTATTTGACATACATGTAGGAAAAATACAAATACAATACAAATGTTTGATTTAGTAATGTAGGCCTCATACATTTGAGTGACATCGTAAAAATATATTCAAATATATAAATGTATTAATGGCTGCCTCCCTTGGCGCTCAATATTGCGGGGTTAGCATTACGACTGACTGGTAGGTGTCATGATAAATGGCCCAGTAGAACTGATAACTTACTCAGGAAACGCCGTGATATAACTGAAAAATTGTTGGAAGTGGCGTAACATGCAACTATAATCATTCAATCGAATATATATATAAAAATTAGTAAATGGAATATATACTGACAGGTTTACAATATATGCAACAATTATTATTTAAATGCTTGGCCTAACATTATGAAACCTGTCAAACGTCTATCTTAGTCACTCTGCACTCAAACTGGTAATGTATCGACCCAGATCAGCCTGCGCAGTCCGCGCAGGCTAATCCGGGCCGATACATTCCGTCTCAGGGGGATAGAGGTATAGAATAATGCTTCCTGAAACAGAAAATCAACAGAAGGCGAAACGTGTCTGATCGGGTTAGCCTGCGTGACATGCTTAGGCTGATCCGGGTCGATCCTTTACGCAGAGTCCATAATGTTGGTTTTCTCGCGGGGACGGCTCATTTGTCAAAACATCTTGTAAGTCAATGAAATTAATTACCCTCGCCGATCAGAATTAACTATCTTGCGAGCAAAACACATCTTTTCATATAAATCAAATTTGACCCGTCGGCCGTGACCTTTGTAAATTAATATATATAAATTAATCATTATAGATTCAATAGACAAAAGAGAAGTGATGCACCATAACGTAGACGATATTGTTCTCACTATTTGAAATAATTGACTGCCATTATAAACATGGTTTATGTGACAAAAAGATATTTTGCCTAAAAGGTCATCGCTCACAGGTCAAATTATACCTATACCACTTAATACTCTTGAGGTGTACACATCGGTTTCCGTTATATACATCGCATTTGCAGCTCTGTTAATTATGGTTCGACTGACGTAAGTTCAGAGGGGTCAGACTATTGCGTTGCAAATGCAAGGTCAAAGGCAACAACAGGTTGCTAATGCAATGTCAAAGGCAACAACAGGTTGCTAAATGCAAGGTCAAATGCAACAACAGGTTTCTAATGCAAGGTCAAAGGCAACAACAGGTTGCTATGCAGATCGGTGGGAATGTTTCCACCCTAAATGTCTTGTCCGTCGTCTGAGAGAAACTGGAATCCGCTGTGGTCGAGTGGTTAGCGTCGGGGATTTCGAAACCGGGTGTCCCGGGTTCGATCCCCAGTCGCGGCACTACGGTCATGGTGGAGTGCCCTTGGGCAAGGCACATTTCCTAGCCTAGTACTGGTTTGTTTACCCAGGGATCATGAATAATTAAATTTAATTGCGCGCTAAATGACCTTAGCTGTCGATGCGCCATAAAACAATATACATTAATTCTGAGAGAAACTGGAATGATTGCTGACCGATCGCGATAGTTTAGGTCCGGAGGGTCGACGTCGTGTATACCGTTGTCGTGGGGAAAGCTGTAACGACACTTGCGTTCTTGAGAGGAATACGCCGCTTCGGTTGTGTAGTCGTAGAGCGTCCGCCTCTCTGTGGGAGGTCGCGGGTTCAATTCCCGATCGGGTCATAACAAATACTTTAAACATGGTAGTTATGACTGCCCTCCTTGGCGCTCAGGGTGTGGAGATATCACTACGACTGACTGACTGGTGTCAAGATAAATAGAAACATTGTTGAAAGAGGCGTACACAATCGTACAATCAATTGAGAGGGATAGGTTTGGGGTGGTATGATTATGGTCTGGGAAATGATATCACACGGGGTAAAGTCACCATTGATTGTGGTACCCGAAAAGTTTACCACCGTAAGATATTGGAATGAAATCCTCCGCCCGGTTGTAATTCCATTTGTTGTCACTAATCATAACATCAACACACTCGATTGGCCGCCGTGAAAAATATTTTGTCTTTTATTAAAGATATACCAATTTAATAGAATGTTTCTATATGTCAAATGTTTGTAGTTTTTCTCAATTTTTAGTTTAATGAGACTAGTCACTTGAACCAGAAACTGATATGGAATTATCAAAGAATATAGAATAAATCCTATCTTTAAAAAGTTGTGCACTTTTCTCCCTATTTACTATTTAAAGACGTCTTGGAAAAAAACATGGAGTCGCGCTCGACTGGGTAGGAAACTGACAGAATACGCGTAGTAAAACGAAAACGTCATAGCACACTGACAGAATACGCGTAGTAAAACGAAAACGTCATAGCACACTGACAGAATACGCGTAGTAAAACGAAAACGTCATAGCACAGCACACTGACAGTTGATTGATTGATTGATTGGGGTTTAACGCCGTTTTTAACAATTTTTCAGTCATATCACGGCGGCCAGTTCACCTACTCATGTGTTTCCTGGTTTTCGCACACCAGTACTCCACACAACAATCTCCCCAAGCAACTGGCTGCTTTTCCACATACACACTGACAGAATGGAAGACATGGATAGCTTCTAGTAGTAAATTGCATAAACAGATACCGAGGCATATAAAATACATTTATTTTTCTCTGTGAGATACTCGCTAACAGACCGAATGTTGGAACATGCAGATATTATATATTTAAATCACAAACCCTAGATTGTGCACTGTGAACCGTTTCCCACATACAGACGCCTCTACAGACGACGTTTGAAAACATTGTGGAAAAGGAGAAGTTGCTCATAAGGATTCAATGTCCGACTTTGTTACAATGGTTTAAATTCTATTACAAAGTTATCTTTTCATGTATATATATATGTTTATTTATTTTTCCCTAGATGTTTTTAAATATTTGCATTTTTTTTTGCTGTGGGAAAAAGATACTTGCCCTCCCTACCATTGAAAACCATGACAAGAGAGATTTATACAGTGAGTTATAAATCAGATTTTACAGGTCGTGTAATAAAAAAAAAATTCAACGAGTTTGCTGTTTTCAACGGTTGTCACTCCTTATATATATTCTCCTATAAATGAGCGATGCTAAGCATCCGTCATGCGATCAGTGTAGATCCAGTTCTGCCAAACTGACTCGTAATACTATTTTTACCACAAGTAGCTATAAAGCATATTCCATCATTCAGTTCACTGTAGTTGACCAATGTTCCTGAACAGACCACGTAATCACATGTGGGAGACGAACACTCCTCTCAATTTCGTGAAACAAAAGTAATCAGTTAAGGAGAGTGAAAGCTCACATAGCCGACCGATAACGCGTTTTCGATGGAAGACTCATCGGCCAAAAGGTCAAGTTAAGGAGAGTGAATGCTCACATAGCCGACCGATAACGCGTTTTCGATGGAAGACTCATCGGCCAAAAGGTCCAGATAAGGAGAGTGAAAGCTCACATAGCCGACCGATAACGCGTTTTCGATGGAAGACTCCTCGGCCAAAAGCTCCAGTTAAGGAGAGTGAAAGCTCACATAGCCGACCGATAACGCGTTTTCGATGGAAGACTCATCGGCCAAAAGGTCCAGATAAGGAGAGTGAAAGCTCACATAGCCGACCGATAACGCGTTTTCGATGGAAGACTCATCGGCCAAAAGGTCCAGATAAGGAGAGTGAAAGCTCACATAGCCGACCGATAACGCGTTTTCGATGGAAGACTCCTCGGCCAAAAGAGGGTTAAATCAGATGTTTATGATTTACAAAACTACCCTTATCTAGAGCTCTGCCTCAACCCCCCCCCCCCCCCCCCCCCCCAACCCACACCCGCCAAAAAAGGATATATACAACATTCAGTAATTTAGGACCATAAAAACATAAACTGACATCGCAGTTGAGAAATTCATCAAATATAGAAAAGGACACATATTTAAAAATTCATGACAAAAGAGGAAATTGTTCATTATGTTCTTCTCTCCTTTTTCATCTCTTTTCAAAACTGTACCTTCAGTAATTGAACGTTTCTAAATTCTGGTGCAGATGTTTTCAAAGTTTTTTTTTTTTGCAAATGTGTTGCATACAGAAAAGATTAAATTGCACATATAATGTTCAATGTCTGCTATGCTCAGTCTTATTGTGTTTTGCATGCAGTCGCAGACAATGGCTTAGAGTTAGAGCGCTGGCCTTGTGATCCGAAATTCACGCTTTCGATTCCCTGCAAGGGGGATTAAAATGTTTGATCTTCCCCTACACATGTACAAGGACGCAGTTATCTAGAGTGATTAATAGAATCCTTTCACACAAGCACCAAATATGCAGCAGTTGACTTTAAAAACACGAAAAAGCTCTGTAAATGAAATAATGATCATTAAATAAATTTGGAAACATTTTGAAAAAAGAAGAAATTGCTCATTTTGTGCAATTTATCCTCTTCCTACAAATATTTTCAAAAGTCGTCTGCTGCAGATGTGCATAAAATAAGTGAAAAGGGGGTAAGATGTAAGCATGAGGTTAAGATGTGTAATTTTCCTATACACTGGTGAAGTATCAAACACGCAGATATCCAGAGTGGTTTATCTAATATCAAATCTGCACCAAACAAATTCGAAAATATCTAGGGAAAAACAGACAAACGTCTGCAATTGAAAGTAAAGTCATTGAATAAAGTTGAAAACGTTTTTACAAAAGAAGAAATTGCTCATCATGAGAAATTTCTCCGTTTGCCACCATGGTTTGACATGTCATCTGCTGCGAATGCTGACAAGAGCGCCCAGAGCGAACGCCATCGCTCGCCTGTTTTTCTAAGTGGAAAAAGGGACATAACTGAATAATTATTAAAGCCATAGTTATGTGACTTCGTAGAAACTTGAGTAGTGCTCCTAGGAGTACGTGTACCAAGTATGTGACTTGGTGAAGACATCACATGCGTATTGTTTCTAGGAACATGTGTACAAGGTTTATTTGATTATGTGTAGATGTTTTAAGCTGTGAGGTAAGGTTAAGCTTTGTGACGATGACGACGACGACGATGCCAAGGGTATCACAATGGCCCGACTTTATTTCTTCGAAAAACAGACAAGCTTAGAATGTGTCTGCAAGTGGGGAATGGTAAAAGATGTAAGCATTTCCGTCTCAAGTGTGTTATGGCTAAAATGTTTATTTCATTTCAAACTAATGGTTATCCATTTCATTTGAAGACTCGGCAGCAGACGACTTTTGAAAATATAATGGATAACATTATAATATTTATTTCCCCTTACATTTATCAAACAATTTACTAGTATATCTCCAGTATTTAAACATTTTCTTTCCCTCATATGTTTTTTAAGCATACGACCCTAAAATAGTCACAGCAAGTGAACAGATTTAGACAGTCAATTGTCATGTCCTCGGGGGTTCTTTTGAGTACCCAAACATCTCAAAGTCTGGTTTGAAAACACGCTCTATATCATGTATTACTGCTTCATCAACTTCATTATACGCTTCGACTAATGCTCGGTGTCTCTGTAGTTTTCTTTTCTCACGTGACATTGGATATTTCGTAATGGTGCTAAATATTGTGTCGAGAAGAACAGAGACGTTCGAGTATTGCACGGTTCCATTATACGTATAGTTCGGTAACTCAATGTTACCATCAATGTAACCTTGCATTTGTAACGATTGCCATAATCTGCTTACGGCACCAGGCCAGCCGATACAATTAGGTTTACTAAACTCTCTGTTTGCATTTTCCATTACTTCTTTCACAATTCCTGTAATCGTCCACGTAGTTCGAGCCTCTTGCAGCAGCCTATTTATAGCAATATTTTTACTTTTATTCAGTTTCAATTCCCTAGTGACGAATTGTATATCTTTTTCAAACGATTCTAGCTTTACGATATACGCTGATTTCACATTGCACGGTTTACACACGTAGTATATTGGGCTCCAATGTTGATCCATTTTATCTTTGTCAGCTGTGTTAACGACATATTGCAAGAAATCTCCAAACGTGACGTCGAATCGACATTTACTGCCTTTACGGACAGCCTGTGATATTGACGGAAGAAACACGCGGTCTGTGTAAGCAGAGAACAGACGGGAATATGGGTCTCGAACGACCGCGAGAACTTTCGAGGTTTTATCAGAACGGGTCATTCTTGATTCCATGAATTTTTCCGTGTCTTGGTGCACTTTTAGTCTAGATAATGATTCCAGCCGTCTTGACTTATCCTGTCCATCAGATATAATAGAAAAGAATTGTTTGATGAACGTTCCCCCGGCCTTCCCAACTCCACAATAAGATAGGTTGTATTCTTTGACATGGAAGATAGATGGTATGTACTTCGATTCTCGGTGTTCACTCTTATTTTGAATTTCTTTACAAGCGCTGGACATTTGATTCAGTCTTTCTTCCATTTGTTGACTATCAACTGAGTCATCGTCGTCGTCCACTCCATCCCAATTGCCACTTAATAAATTAACAAATTTATTGAATGCTAAACTGATACCGGTTCTATGGTGAACAGATGTAATATCTGCAAAGAAATCAGATATCTATTGATAACCCACCCAAACAAAGATAATAAAAGTGTCAAAGTTTATTGGGAAAAAATATTAATGAAAGTTCATGTTTTATTTTTCTGTCAAAATATACACATACGATATACTGATCTAGTTATATATGTATACAGGCGATGAGTGTCATTGCAGTAATTCAAAATAGTGATTTATCAACCATCGTTCCGTGGTGCCAGTGTCATAAATGTTAATATTTACAATGACAAAGCACTATTTTGAATTACTACAATGATATTCACACATCATGCAACGCACCACAAAAAGTGGTAAAATGGCACCATGGAACCATGGTTAAACAAGAGGCCCAAGTGGGCCAGTATCGCTCCACTGCCATTAGGCAAAAAATAAATCATGGCTTGAAGGCATCTCGGAGAGTGTCCCTCAAGGAACATTTCTGCAAAATTATTTGAAAATCGGCCAAATAGTTTTGGAGGAGAAGATTTTTAAAGTATGTTTTAAGTTTTCACAAGTTTTCTTTCGGTTGCCATGGAAACCAGAATTTTGCATGGATCTGAAAAGTTTGATGGAATTTAGGGGAAGACATTGAGAGGATGCTTCCTATGAAGTTTCATCCCAATTAACCAAGTGGTAAGGGAAGAGAAGTCGTTTGAAGCAAAACGTTGACGCACGCACTCACTCACGCACAGACGCACGCACGGACGCACGACGGGCAAGAGACAATTCGCCAGTGGAGCTGAAAATCAATGACAATGAATTACTACATTTACTACATCTATTAATTTGCAACGTCACAGGAAAATCAACTTTCAGTAAAAGCTGCGACTAGATCAGATACGGATCGGACTGATCAAGATCTTGCCTGTCCGTCCCCTACTTGTGCATGTATCGCGGAAGAATTTGGAAAATGGTTATGACTGAAAACCGACAGTTTAGTTTAAAATTATTAATTTAACATCGATTGCGAAACAAGTTTTCAGCTTTTTTTAATAACGTTTGATGTCTGCTTCCTTGAATCTTAACCAGTACTCACACCGTTTGTGTGAAAAAATCCCGAAGACAGAACACGCTAATCACGGGACTTAAACCGGAACCTTTCGTACGAGAGGCCGACGCTCTACCTCTGCAACACGATATTCCGCACACTATTCATTGTAACTTACTTAATCTCCGAATATTGGGTTTCGTGCATGACTCATTTACCTTTCAACGGATAGCGGTCATAGATAGCAACCAGCAAAGTGATGACAATAACAAAGACCGAACAAATACGTCGCTTTCCAGCAGCCATAGCTTGGTCAAACCTGCAAAGACATTGCGTAAACGATCCTTGTTCAATAAAGTAAACAAACTAATGTAACGTGTACCGGGTCTTTCACGGAGTTAAGCCACCGCGGGTCACCCATTCAGGCACTAACCGCGAAGTACGTTGCTTATCTTTGTACAAAACCCACACCACTACCAACGTCACTATAAAAGATGGCTTCTACAGCAAGGCTGTAGAAGTGGTATGTGTACCTATACCCCGTTCCCGTTACATTTCTCCCTCGTCTCTTGAGACGTCCAGAAGTCACACAACTGCACACTAGCAGTAACGCAGAGTGGAGCCTATATATAATCACTAGGAGTAGGAACCACCGGGGTCCGGGGATGATGATGATGTGACCCCAAATCCCATCGCAGATACCATTTGTAACCTGTACCGGGTCATTCACGGAGTTAAGCCACCGCGGGTCACCCATCAAGGCACAAACTGCGATGTACGTTGCTTAACTTTGTGAAAAAGCCAACTAATTTACCATCGTCGTTATAAAAGCCGGCTTCTACAGCCAGGCTGTAAAAGTGGTAATTGTACCGTTACCGCATTCCCGTTACAATAATTTAACGCTTTTATAAGTTGCAGTTGAGTACTGACGCATTTGCAGCTATGACAAGGCTCTATAATATGCCCAACTCAACTTTTATAAATGTTTTCTCCTACAATTAGTTAAGAACTCTTTCAAGTGCAAAGTTCGAAAAGCACATTTTAAAAATTAAACATTGAAAGGTTTAAAATACTATGCACCAATTAGCTATTGTACGTCCATTCAGTCACTGGAAGGATACATTTACAAATAATAATGATCGATTCATACAGGAAAGCCCGCAATATAACTGGACTACTGTTAAAATCAGCATGAAACACAATCTAAACAAATTTGCTGATGAAATAAAAAAAATTACGTAATAATATTTTGATTATGAAGACTCCAAAAAATAGAGAAATAGAAAACTTACTAATGGTGAATGTTTTAACCTTTCTTCAACTATATCAGCATAGCATTTGTCGATTTATTTATTAGTTTCTGTGTATTTGGTTTTTTTAAGTCAACAATCTCAAGTTTGTCGATTTATTTATTATTTTCTGTGTATTTGTTTTTTTAAGTCAACAATCTCAAGTTAGTTCACTTGTCTACGAAGTGTAATAACCATAAATAAGAAATGAGCGCATTCCTTCAGTAAACGGTACATGGTATCGAGAGAACTATATCCGGCAGGGTCTAAAATCAAATACAGCTCACTCACTTAGTTTTGCATATTCCGAATGTTTAACCATTTCCCATATGTAGACGCTTTCTGACGCCTCTGCAGCATACGACGTTTGAAAACAATGTGGCTAACGAAGATATTGCTCATACTGTTGTCAGAGTGTTTTCAACTCTTTTCAGTAATCACAATTTCATTTTCAGAGGTTTACCATATCGAGGGCTTGGCGTGAAACGGTTGTAACTAAAATCCTATTTTGAAAACCCTGGTTTAGGGGCAA
The DNA here is from genome assembly GCA_031761405.1 of Serripes groenlandicus. NCBI lineage: Eukaryota > Metazoa > Mollusca > Bivalvia > Cardiida > Cardiidae > Serripes > Serripes groenlandicus. The sequence continues at coordinate 91,377,034 of JASEVX010000005.1, read as the reverse complement.
TTTTGACCCCTTTGTAAACAATGCAAATTTAGGTGCCATTGCTCAGAACGAGCAATGGCACCTAAATTTCCATTGTTTACCAAGTAAAATGATTTAACGCTTATAAAGACTTTATGGCGAGGTGATTAACTTTGGTTAAAAAATACCAATTTAAGTTACAACCGTTTCACGCCAAGCCATCGATATGTTGTTTAAGTCGTCTGCTGCAGACCTGTTATATGTGTGAAAGGGTTAAAGTGTTTCGCTCTAGTTTTCTTTAGCAAGGGGCTCTTTAGAGCCAATTGCTATAGTAGGCAATTTCCGAAGACACTCACCGAAATCTAGGCTTGAATCAGTCCCTATTGTTTAAGTATTATTATAATATCAGCAATGTATTACTTCAAATATCTCTTTCTTCAGTAGCTCACAATTACGGAACACCATTTCGTGTTCAGCGAGATGTCTTGCTAGTTGTAGATTGTATATAATGTCAATGAAAGCACATGCATCTGTGAAATATTTGCTAAAACTGAATATACTTGTTCCAGAGTATACAAGAAAAACTTGAAACGTTTAGTCGGAAAAACAACCTCAAGTTCTACGACATAATGGACTCCATGAATGAAACCCCCGAAGAGTTGCAACGAAAAATTTGCGATTTTGTAACAAAAACTCTTTGGGTGGACACAACCGATATACCTATTGAAAGGGCACATAAACTTCCTACACGATCTGGTAATCGTCCTATAACAATGCAATTTTCTCATTACAAGCACTGAGAAACGATACTGAAGGCATTCCGACAGAAACGCAAGCAATCAGAACTACAAGTAAGAATCGGTGACGACTTTCTAGAGCGTATAACAAAGGCTCGAACCGGCCTCTATCAGTTTGCTTAGGTAAACTGTTCGCCGTGATAAAACTTAAATACTGTTGAAAACGACGGTACATTTAAAAAAAGATCCAATTTGTTTTATCTATATATCTTTCACTGCCGAATGTCGCAAAATCGACTCTATCATGTTAAACGATGGACCACTATATGTTTCGTCAAAAAGGAAATGTGGTAAAATTTAATGTCTAAGTGGCAAACAAAGTATATACTAGGAGAGACAGCTCGTGACGAGCTGTCTCACATGCATCTGCAATGTTTGCAAAAGCCTTAAATTGCCTTTGGCAGCGAAGGAGATATCGATGGCTTGGCGTGAAACGGTTGTAACTAAAAACCTATTTTAAAAACCCTGGTTTAGGGGCAATTTTGACCCCTTTGTAAACAATGCAAATTTAGGTGCCATTGCTCAGAACGAGCAATGGCACCTAAATTCCCATTGTTTACCAAGAAAAATGATGTAACGCTTATAAAAACTTTATGGTGAGGTAATTAACCTTTGTAAAAAAATACCAATTTTAGTTACAACCGTTTCTCGACAAGCCCTCGATATATGCTTTCTGTTATTTAAAACTGTTAGAAAAGTTAGTAAATTTTGTTTTCATACACAACATGTACGTGCTCAACTTTATTCCCTTCATTAGTTGAATAACCCCGTTAACATTAGCAGGCAGAGTCAACCATTAATCTGAACTATTTTTAATTTAAATATTAAGCAGATTTCTTTTCATCTAGATGTGAATACAAGATACTGTTATCATGCTCAGCTGAGTACCATTTATGAAACTGGGACCCGTGGTCCATGATAACTTGAAGGATCCATAATTCATATGTTAAACCTAGTTCCAAGATAAAAAGTGTTGCTAGCCTCCTGTTCCCACACGAGCAATATTCCCCCTTTTAACGAAGATTTTGAATTATAATATATTGGGGGCGGGGATTAAGCTATGTCCCTGGTTGAATGAATTTACACCAACAATGTAATTGTAAAATCAGTAGAGGATATACCAAACAAATTACCGCCATCCCGATACTCATTCAGCTGTATTGTGTATATACATTGGTATAAAATGAGAAAAACGAGTTAATCCGAGATGCTACGAATGGATATACCCTCTTCAGAGCGTATCAATACAGTCACTGATACTGAAAATGGCTCTCACACCCAATTGCTAGGAAACTCCGTGATATAACTGAAAACATGTTGACATCGTGGTAAAACATCACAAGTAAAAATATAAACCACCCAACCTAATAAGTTAAACCGATAGTGAAACATTGAGTGTCAATCAATTTCCGGTTCAACACCATGTTTTTTAATCAGTGGACGATTTGATACGGGTCCTTTAAAACGACATTGCCCGGTTATTGTGTAAATTTCAATTCTGGTAATGTTATTTTACACAGCATACAACTCACTTAAAATTCACTGCATTGAACCGGAAGTTGAGGGGTGCTCACTATTTGATTGTTGATAATTGACATACAACGCTTATTTCCATCGTAATGTGTACATTCTTACAAGGAAATCGAGCGGTGTGTATTAATTTAGGGTCAGACATTACAAACAATGCATTGAAGGAAAACACAATCGTGTTGCCGAAATGTAACGATAACGAATTCAGTTCACTACCATGTCTGAATATAGTACAAGGAATGAAAACGTTAACAATTAAAATATCGGATATCTAATGTATTCCTTTGATAACATATGTTATGTATCAAGGGACTGTGTGTTCGAACCCCAGCTTGGCCAACATTATTTCCGACATTTGACAAAAGTAACTGTGACCATAGGCATTCGTCTTCCACCAATGGGCTAACAGTATATGTGAAAATAAGCCAATTGATTGAAAAGTCAAGTGTGTAGAGCATTGGTATGAACAAAATATGGCGTTTAACCAAAATCAACAAATCAATAAAATGCTGAAAATATTGTTGAAACGGCGTTAAACGCCAATCAATCAATTGATAATATATATTTTTAAGCATATAATTATCAATGAAGTAAAACCACGAAGAATCTAAGCGTGGACTGCGATTGTAGGGCCAGTTAATGTTCTTGACACAAAGTGAAACATGTTTTCGTTTATCAAGTGTGAATATGAGTGAGCCCTGTCAATAATAGCAATTTGGTTTTATCAAGATGTCATCGTCGACACCTGTTTGTTACAGAGTACCGGTATCAAAGGGGCGTAACTCTGATGCACAAGGAGTGGCTAAGGAATACAGTCGTTGCCGGTTCATAGACAAACAAGAGGACCAAGATGGTCAGTATCGTTCCAGAGCCTCTAAGCAAAAACTAAACCACCGTCGCAATATAAAACAAAACAGCCTCTTCCTCATACCTTATGTCTTTGAGATTATCATTATTTGAGGGAGTCTCATAGAGGGGTCACCATAGGAACACTTCTAAAATATATTGGAAATTCGGACAGATATTGTTTTTGCAACATACGTAGAGAATACATTTTTAAATGTGTCGTTTGCGCAATTTGCTGTACAATTGCGTCGGAGAATTAGATTTTACGGTGAAAATGATTCAAATCAGGAAAGAAAAGTATTACACATTACACGGAAGATGACAACTGGACGGATAATTTAAAAAAATAAAAATAGAAACATAGTGGTTAAAGGAGAAACTGCCACAGCGCATTTATTTCAAGTGTTTATATTTAACCCTTTATCACCCTTAAAGAAACCCATCGACACCCTGAACTGCATTTCAATATGATACTAGAACGACGTTTAATAAATCAACTTACAAATTACATATTTATATAAATTTATATATACAAAACAAAATCAAGCTACCTCTCTGAAAGCAGTCACAAAATGTCACCGATGTACATCTATTGGGTGTAAACCTAGCAATGTTCACAAACATAATCTATAAACCTAGGTACATGTATTTACACGTGTATTGAGCCGAATCAGGCGAAAAAGGTTTTAAGATTTTGCGTCACCGCAAGAATTTGCATTATCGCAGGGATTTTGAGTCACCTTTGAGTTGTGTGTCACCTTAGGGGTTTGAATTGTGTGTATGTGTGTGTGTTGTGGGAAAGGGGGGGGGGGGGGGGGGGGTGTTGCTTCACCGAAGGGATTTTGTGTTTACAAACGTTTCAGCGGCGCACTCAGGTGGATGAGTGAATTAAATAGTAATATAGTATGGTTACGCTTTGATTTAATGATCTTGGTAAACCAACCATAGCGCGTTTATTACAAGTGTTTATATTCGTGTATGAGTTATTTGGTTCAACCCTTTATCACGAACAACAAGAGAAAGTTGATGCAACGCATCAATGTCGCCGGAAATCCATACTGCAGTTGTGCATAACACTAACATTATAGTAGTTGAATAAACAGTCATCAACTGAGAGGCATATTGGAACATCAGGGGTAGGGTCAAGTGAAAATGTATCATAACTTGCATTGTTTTGTCAACGAAGTGAATGATAATTGAAGCTTTTCATTGTTTATGATCAATCTCCAGTCCAAAGTAGGTTGACCATACACACAACCAACTAATTATTGATCATAAACAGTAATGGAAATGAGTAATCTTGCCAATCATTAGTCTTAGTATGTATACAGTGCTTTCATTAAGGAAGAATTATAAGATTTGTGAATTCCACATACACTTTTCAAGATGTTTTGAATTTTATTATTTTTCAATAAAACAAGAAAATAGAACATTTAGGATTTGCATGCAATAGCACGTCATTTTACCTTTCCTCTATTAAAGACAACAGTGGACACCTTTGCAGCAATCTACTTTTAAAACAATGAGATAAGGGTTAAATCGCTGAAGACATGAGTTTTCTCTTTTTCTCAAAATGATATTAGCTTGGCATCCTAATTATATCATACTTTAACACATGTTGAAATGTAGTCCAATATTTATAAATTAGACCACCTTCGAAATATAATATCAACTAAACAGTTAAATCTCATTGAAATTGTTGTATAATTTAAACTTAATTTCGAACATAAACTGAGCCCTACAACATGTTAATTTATTTTAATTCTTTCCTTCCTTTGTCATAATGAAAATAACAAACTACTCATGTTTTAAAATTATATTATGATGAGCGCCCTTGTGTCAATGATGCATAACATAAGCAATATGCCTTAAGGGATTTAAAAGACACATTTAAAATTGTCAAGGACGAAATAATTTTGTACGAAAGACCCGATTCTTTCTTATTCGCAGAGGTGTCATTCTTGAAACTCTCTTTATAGGCAGAGAGTGTTCGTTCAAAGTAATTTTTCTATTAAAACCAGTATTATCTAGGTTTGTTCTTTTCTTCATTTGTTTCGAACCAAATAAACATTTTAAATCACCTATGATTTACTATTTGTAAGTGAGTGTAAAGAGCGGCTCTCTGCAAAGGAGATTGATCTACGCAGTTGGTATTCGCGAGTCACGCGATCAACAGTTTTAGCTTAGAAACAGTTCATATTTTAGATAAACATGGATAAACATTATAAAATGCCTTCTTCACAAATCAAGACATCTCTTTGAACATGAAAATAACATTCAGTAAGTTAAAATTGCCATTAGAAGGAGAATATTCGACGTCATTTTCATCAGCAGGTGCGCGTATGTAAACAACATTAGACTGTGCGACGTAAAGGTTTGTAGTTATAGCCTTTTGATTACATGTAGTATATAGTGTAAAATACAGTATTTCATTCTAGCAAATAGGGACTGTTTTGTCTTCGTAAATAAAACAAAGAAAACATAAAAGCGAGTCAAAATAAAGAAACTGAAAATACCTAAAACATCGGAATATTTATTTCATTTTAGATGTGTCATTACTTAGTGTTTTTAAACAAACACAATTGTAATATGTTCAAGACATCTAAATGTGTTTCTTTCTAATAATAATCCCCCCCCCCCCCCCCCCCCCCCCCCCCCCCCCCTCCCATGTGATTTCCGAAAACCTATTAAAAATAGAAGTCGCGGGCTTCTGCCCGGCGACTAATAATCTTTTGAAATATAAAGACTCCCAACAAACAGAGAAATGGAAAACTTACTAATAAATAATGTTTTTACCTTTCTTTCTTCAACTTGGTTTTATGACTGTCAAAAACTATATCAGCGTAGCATGTATCGATCTTTTTTATTATTTCCTGTGTATTTCTTTTTTAAATTCAACAATCTCGAGTTGTTTCACTTGTCCACGAAGTGTGATAATCATAAATAAGAAAATTGAGTAAAATTAACGCTATCATTTAGAAGAGAACTAGATGCAGAGAACTATATCCGACAGGGAACTCAGTCGAAAAACAAATACAGCTCACGTGGTCTTTCATATTCCGAATGTTTACAATTCCCGTATGTATACGACTTTTGACGCCTCTGCAGCAGACGACGTTTGAAAACAATGTGGCTAAAGAAGAAATTGCTCATACTGTTGCCACAATGTTTTCAACTCTTTTCAGTAATTACACTTTTATGTTCAGAGGTTTTCTATTGTGATCACTCTCCGTCTGTCGTAAACAATTCATTCAAACGACATCTCCTACTAATCCGCTTGGCCAATTTTGATAAAAACTCCACAGGGATGTTCATTGCGTGGTGCCCTTTCAAAATTGTCAAAACATATTAATTATATGCACAACTTCGGAGGAATTTCTCCTTTTGCCACAATGATTTCAAAATTCGTTGGCTGCAGATGCATTCAAATCCGTCTGCAAGTGGAAAAGAGATATATATATATAAAAAAAAGAAATTTCTTTACTGATATACACATAACTTGTGTTTTTCATTATGAATGTTTACACCTGGGGAAATAATGGAATTTGTTTTGGATGGTGCATCAATGCATGCCGTATTATTTTGATTTATTTAAAACAAATGTATTTGGCTATAATTGAAGGTTGACAGAAATCCTTTTAAAACATGTACAATTAGTTCCGTTTTAAAACATCTCTATTTTCCGATGTTGGTTTGCAAATGATATAATGAGACCATTAGACCTTGACCTCACTGGCCAACACATTCCCACCTGCAGGCACATTTTGACGCATCTGCGGCTAACGAATTCTTTAAACAATGTGGTAAATGGAGAAATTGCTCATAATAAGTAATTTTGCATTTTACAACCTTTTTTAAAAACCTCTATTCAATGAAGAAACATTCAGTAAAACAGATTTACATTACTTTTGCCTGGACGTTTTAAAAGTCGTCTGCTGCAGGTTTGTTATTTGCGGGAAAGGTTAAGTCATTATCCTGCTGAATTATCCCAACCATTAACACCTATCATTTTGGATGGATTATTGTACATGCATGAAGGACTGAATAACTGAATATCAAATAGTGTTTACTAAGATTGGACTGTACACAGGTGATCAGCTTTATTTGCAATTGCCTTTTACATATGAAAATCTCGATAAATGAAAGCAGTATTCTCAAATTGTGTTAACAATATTACGGCAAAAAGGCGAAATTGCTCATTTCCACAATGTTTTCAACAGTCATCTGCTGCAGAGGTGTCAGAAAGCACCTATATGTGGGGTTAATAAAATGATGTAGACAGATAAGGGTTAAAATCCCTTAATCAATGTACTGAACGTATTGCTGGACGGTGATTTTAGAGGGATGTGAGAAAGGTGCAGATAGGGTAATGAAATGTATGCAAGGTATGAACAGATCAAACAAGATGAAATATTCTGAAAATAACAAGCAAAGAATTAAAGTCATTAAAACTAAAGGGGGATGAAATGAAGAGCGACATACTGTTACAAGCCAATTAATCTGCCCCATTTACTGGAAGAACTAATCAATAATTCAAAACGTCCAACAAACACGAGCGTGTAAGATTAGTAAACAGATATATATGTATATCAATATTTATTTTAACTATTTTGCTTTTAGTACTTTGTGAACTCCCCCTTTCAATGACCCATTTATGTTTCTGAGGTTGATTTGAAACAGTTTTTACCATTGACACATACGCATTTTCGTTCATTCTTCTTTTTCCTTTCGGTTTTGATTATGTGAAATTCCTATGTATTGCCATTCCCTCTCAATTTAATTGAATACTTAATATATTTTAACGCTGTTATGGTGTTAAACAAGGCTGTATACAAGACTGTATAAAAAAAGTTTAACTGCATCTGCGAAAAGTAAATTGAATAATGTATAGCCCTCAATAAGGTTTTGAACTTGTAGTCATAGAAAAACAAAAGTCTACGAAATAAAACCGTGTGAATGGGTTGAAATTGAGGATACAACACACTTTGTTTTGTGCCATTATTATTCAATTAGTGATGTATAACTGAGCGTTGCTTAAATCAGCTTGCAAATCCATACAATTTAATTCGCATCTAGGTGTATAGGTAATAGAAGCCTTTGTTATACTTCGGACAAACAGTATACATCTGGCTCATGTGTGATGTATGAGCGGGTAGATCGTAATATACACTTGTCAAAAACATCATAGACAGTAGAAAACACAGCTCAATCTATTATGTACACAACATACCGACTCCAGTTAAACAGTGATGTAAGTACTATATTACGTTATCGGTTATGGCTGACGTGATTTGTAAGAGAGATTGACCATGAAATAATTTCTCAACGGGTGCTGCACTTGCAAGAGGCTGACCTGGAAATATAATTCATTCTGCATGTATTACCTCAATATGCATTTATAATTAGTCGCCGGGCAGAAGCCCGCGACTTCTATTTTTAATAGCTTTTCGGAAATCACATGGGAGGGCGGCTTATTATTAGAAAGAAACAAATCTAGATGATTTGAACATATTACAATTGTGGTTGTTTACGAACACTAATAAATGACACATCTAAAATGAAATAAATATTCCGATTTTTTAATGTTTGCAGTTTTTTTTATTTCACTCGCATTTAAGTTTTTTGTCTTATTTACGAAGACAAAAGTGGTCCCTTCAAGACGTGAACCAACACCCCCTAATGCAGACTCTTATGTGTCATCATTGAGGTCAATTTCGGATTCTCCTTTTAATAGCAATTTTAACTTACTAAATGTTGTTTTCATGTTCAAAGAGATGTCTTGATTTGTGTAGAATTCATTTAATAATGTTAATCCATGAATATCTAAAGTAGGAACTGTTTCTAAGCTAAATATAGACCCTATTCTGTTGTGTAGGTTCGTGACCTTTAACATCGATTTTCGCGCATGCGCATTTCGATATGAAAAAGCGAGTGATATTATTTTATTTTAGACAAGTACAAGACGAATGTTTGACGCAAAGCGTCAAAGAGAAGCCGCAATATTTCGTTGTACATGTAGAAATAAGAAAAAAAGAACATTTTTAAATCCACAAACAATAGAACAATTTAAACTGTACACGGTAATGCTGATATATTTCTCCTTTTGAAGACTTTTGTTTTCTTCAAATTACCTCCCTTTAAAGCAATACCAGGATATTTACCTTGTGATTCGAATAAGATTGACAAACATTGAAATTATATGAATGAATACTATTATTTAAATAAGTAACAACAGCAAAATTAAATTTAAGCCAAGATAAATGTGTACACATTTCGTTAATTTTTTATAGACACCCTAATGTAGGTATGAATATAAAATTTATAAGTAAATGTTTTCATTTCAACGTACCTAATGTTTGAATAGACTAAGGAAAGTCAAGAATACATAAATAAATCAATGCAGTCTTTTCCGGCGACATTGATGCCTTGCATCAACTTTCTCTTGTAGAATATATATATAATATTTATAATCTGTATAAGATGAGTGTTTCATTCTTGAAAGCCGTGAAGAATCTGGTTTCAATTTTCGTGGACTAACATTCATGTACATGGATTATGTATAAAGGGAAAATACATACGGCGCAATACATAATAAGCCAATTTAACACATTTTAAGTTTCTAATTTCAATTATATGACCAGATAGAAAAACAACGTTCGTGGCATATTTAACCAGTGTAGATCTAGATCAATCCGCGTATATCCCAGTCTGATCTTAATTTCAACCGTTGGAAAATTAGTCATCAACGCTTTCGAGAACTTTACTTTTGAATCCAATTACATGATTGCAAAGGCCAGTCTTTTCACACACACATAAGTTGGAAATATTATTCATACCTCATATATTTGTTATTCTGTTTTTTGTTGGGGGTAGGGGTGCAGAGGATTTACATGCATCACTCAGTTGCATAACCATAAATTGATAGTTTAACCAGTGACAGTAGTCATCGTTGGAAAAAATGGTAATTTGATACATATATAAACGATACTGCTAATTCATTGGCTATCTAGATTTTGACATGGATTGAGATCATGGGGAAATGGGTTTTATATCAGATGGTGTGTATAAGATGACAAGAAGGATCTTGGAATCGATGTTTATGTTGCTGTCTACTGATCTCTTGAAGCAATAGTGATTCTATATATATTTTTAAACCATGTGAAAAACGCAGTTTGATGATAGGATCTTGATCAGTTGTTAGGTTTATGCTGTATGCTGTGATTCATGTTGGATACTTGTACGTTTAACAATTATTCTGTTAACACGGGGATAGCATGTAGTTAATTACTATGATTTATTTCTAGGAGTATTCATTCTAGGCAATTGACTGTCTGTAAATATATGGGGTATTTTTATGGGTCTATTTACATGATGCCGACAAAATGAATGATCGGCCTGGCGGTTGTTATGTATTCTGCATCCAAATCTAGATGCTATATGGAATATAAATAGCTATTAAAGTAGAGTTACGCTATATCATTATATATATATATATATATGGTAATATCATCTTCATGAATTTGCGACTAATGAAATCCTGATAAGCTTATGCATTTGTTCAGCCTGGTCAGGATCGGCCTTGTCCATTCAATTTTACATTCTTCCCGAGAGTAAGAAATGTTAAAAGCCGACTTAAGTATGAAATATAAATGATATCGGCATTGAACTTGTTGTTATCTAGTTATCCCAGCTGTCATTAAAGCAGACTGTGCATATCTGAATGTTTTATTTGACAAAGATACACCTGAACATGTTGTTATCTATTTATCCCAACTACCATGTGTTCCCCACTGACGAACCAAGTGTCCAAGTGTTGTTTTGATTTTAACAAAATAAATCAGAATCTTGCATATCTGAATATAAATAAGAGAAAATGATAAAAAATATCATCATTTGTTAAATTCAATTTACTTATACAATACACTGCAATACAATATGATTGTATTGTAAAATAAGGCATTCGGCCCACAATACATATATACACACAAATCAATGTTTGAGAGCAACTCGCAATATACGCAAGTTTGCATATGGCATAATGCTCGTCATGCAATAAACAAGGGAGACAATATACCACTCTTTAAGCCGTACTAATTATTGACTAATTTGACTGTTAGCTGCTCTTGTTATCATTTTGCTAATTAACGGAAATAACCGGACATTTACGTACGTTTCGGTATGTTTACATCGACAATGATGCCAGAGTGCAGTATAGAGATACACAGGATACTTCATTGTCTACTGATAACATGGGATTATAGGGTAATAAAACTCGGGTTTTATGATTTCGATATTTTTAATAAATTTATCAATAAATACTCTAGCCATTTTGTTCAAGCAAAACAATACATCTTTATCCATTTCATAATACATTGTTACATAGAGCCCGATGTTTGTTTGTTTATTTATTACGAAATAATATAGTCAACATTTTATATATAATGATTCTTTCCTCCATAATGCAATAGAGAGCATCAATTAGCAAATTAGATCCATCAGTTATGGTTTTATTTTGTTAAAAAAAAGTCGAAAACAATGCAAAAAGAGTTCAAATGGCTAGTAACGAGTAATCTGAATTATTCTAACACTGTTTTCAAATGCGTGTGAGCTCGTGCGTTCTCAATCCATTTGTGAATATGACTGAACCTGAAAGAATTAACATCCCGTTCTAACAAATATGAAAAATAATTCGGAAAAATGACTTATACAAGTCAAGTTAAATACCGTTAAAATACCGTAAAAAAATAGTCATAGATCCATTTATTGAGTATATATGTTTAAGACTTTAACACAGCCTTCTTATTTGAATTTTTATTTTTTTTGCGCAATGTGTTAGATATTCTTAGTACTTTTAATTTGAGTCTGAGCTCATCTTGCACTCCGCAGTCTAAACATTCCATTAATTGAAATCCCGTGTCAAAGACACAGCGCGCCCTCTAGTGTGTTCACCAGCTTTTTTTCTAAATCAAGTCTATGCCGACTTAGTTTTTGACCCGACATGACCTATATTAAGAATTAGCTTAACTATCGAAAGAGAAGCTTTCATCATTCTCGATTCAAAAAAGCAGCTTCTAGAGCTTTCACTAGATTTTTCTCCGATTTTTCCCAATGACCCAATTTTGTACCGGACATGACCCATACTCCAACTTTGCCTATATATCCTCAAGGCAAACTTTGTGACGCAGATTCAGCATGCTCAAATTAAAAAGAGGGCCAAGTTGGCCCTTAATCGATAACTTTAATAAGAATGGAATGAAAAAATGTTGTCATTTTGACCCTTTTCTGAAACCCCCTTGCTGTCCTGTTTTTCAACGAATGGCTTGATTGAACTGTGTTTGTAGAGGGTCACTCAAGGAACATTTCTACTAAATTATCTTGGAATCAGACAGAGACATGTTTATATGTCTCTGAATCAGAAAAGCGGATTTTGGAGGAATAGAATTTTAAAGTTTGGGCATTTTTCTAACTTTCTGATGCCTCAGGTACCGCAGTTCTACCCAGAATGTAAGTCGTCTATGAAAGAGTAGTTTGAAAGAGGTCCAACAAGGAACATTCTGAAATTGGTTCGGTGGAATGGTAGGAGCCTTCATTTGTAGCTTACAGTTTAAGTTATCCCTTTTATGATGATGCCTGGTTGCTATGATTTCGTAACTAATCAATATGAAATCATTACGTAGAGGATCACTGGAGTAAGAGTAAGATTCCTATGCAATTTTCTTAAAATCAGACAAGCATTTTCATAATAATGGAAATTTTAAATATTGTCATTTTTACATCTTTTCTGATGCCACCTTGATGCCATGTTTTTCAACCAATCAGTGTGAGTTGAACACAGTTTGTAGAGAGTCACTCATACCAGGGACGTAAATAAGATCATAAGAACATAACAACTGATTGGCTGGTTTCAGGATAAATGGACCAGTAGTACTAGTAACTTACCAAGGAAACGCCGTGAAATAATTTAAACATTATTTGAAGCGGCATTTAAACACCAAAAAGAAAGGCAGCACCGAAGCCATTTCTTTTAGTGTCAATAGTAAAACACTCCATATTCTTTGGTCAAGCTTAACCCTTTCCCTCATACGATAATTCTGCAGCTGACAAACATATTTTGTCACAAAATAGAAAATCTCTATAATTTAATGCATAACCTATGACTAAAAGTGGAAAACACTGTGGCAAAAGGAGAAATTGCTCGTTTTAAAGTCATCTGCTGTAGATTTCTTGTATGAGGGAAAGGGTTAAAACAAGACTGTCTATGCATAAAGGTATTATAATTTCCCCTTTGTGAACAGTGTAGATCAGGTTTTACATGTATAATTATGTTTCTTACATAGTTTACCCTTTCCCTCATATGACCTTTCTGCAGCAGATGTTGTCAAAAATTGAAAATCTCTATAATTGAATAGATAAGCTATGAATAAAAGTGGAAAACATTGTGGAAAAAGAAGAAATTGCTCGTTTTGAGATATTTGTTCTTTTGTTACAATGTTTTTTCAAAAGTCGTCTGCTGCAGAGGCATCAGAAAGCGTCTGTATGTGGGAAAGGGTTTACAGAAATAATATTGTTGGATGTAAAGAGACTGAATATGTAATAATGCAATCAGTTGGTAGATTTTCAAGTTTCCAGATGTTACATTAGTTTTTACTGTTTTCAGATGACCATTAAATGGGGTGTAAGTTAGGGTACAAACCTTATTGAGGATACATTAGTTTTTACTGTTTTCAAAGCAGATGACCATTAAATGGGTGTAAGTTAGGGTACAAACCTTATTGAGGATACATTAGTTTTTACTGTTTTCAAAGCAGATGACCATTAAATGGGTGTAAGTTAGGGTACAAACCTTATTGAGGATACATTAGTTTTTACTGTTTTCAAAGCAGATGACCATTAAATGGGGTGTAAGTTAGGGTACAAACCTTATTGAGGATACATTAGTTTTTACTGTTTTCAAAGCAGATGACCATTAAATGGGGTGTAAGTTAGGGTACAAACATTATTGGGGGTACCAGCAAAACCGCATGACCGTTAAATTGGGTGTAACTTAGGGTACGAACCTTATTGAGGATACCAGCAAAACTACATGACCGTTAAATGGGGTGTAAGTTAGGGTACGAACCTTATTGAGGATACCAGCAAAACTACATGACCGTTAACTGGGGTGTAAGTTAGGGTACAAACCTTATTGAGGATACCTGCAAAACCACATGACCGTTAAATTGGGTGTAAGGTAGGGTACAAACCGTATTGAGGGTACCAGCAAAACTACATGGCCGTTAAATGGGGTGTAAGTTAGGGTACGAACCTTATTGAGGGTACCAGCAAAACTACATGGCCGTTAAATGAGGTGAAAGTTAGGGTACAAACCTTATTGAGGATACTTGCAAAACCACATGACCGTTAAATTGGGTGTAAGTTAGGGTACGCACCTAATTGAGGATACCAGCAAAACTACATGACAATTAAATGGGGTGTAAGTAAGGGTACAAACCTTATTGAGGATACCAGCAAAACCACATGACCGTTAAATTGGGTGTAAGTTAGGGTACAAACCTTATTGAGGATACCAGCAAAACTACATGGCCGTTAAATGGGGTGTAAGTTAGGGTACAAACCTTATTGAGGATACCTGCAAAACTACATGGCCGTTAAATTGGGTGTAGGTTAGGGTACAAACCTTACTGAGGGTACCAGCAAAACTACATGACCGTTAAATGGGGTGTAAGTTAGGGTACAAACCTTATTGAGGATACCAGCAAAACTACATGACCGTTAAATGGGGTGTAAGTTAGGGTACAAACCTTATTGAGGGTACCAGTAAAACTACATGACCGTTAAATGGGGTATAAGTTAGGGTGCAAACCTTATTGAGGATACCAGCAAAACTACATGACCGTTAAATGAGGTTAAGTTAGGGTACAAACCTTATTGAGGGTACCAGCAAAACTACATGACCGTTAAATGGGGTGTAAGTTAGGGTACACACCTTATTGAGGATACCAGAAAAACTACATGGCCGTTAAAATGGGTGTAAGTTAGGGTACAAACCTTATTGAGGATACCTGCAAAACCACATGACCGTTAAATTGGGTGTAAGGTAGGGTACAAACCGTATTGAGGGTACCAGGAAAACTACATGGCCGTTAAATGGGGTGTAAGTTAGGGTACGAACCTTATTCAGGGTACCAGCAAAACTACATGGCCGTTAAATGAGGTGTAAGTTAGGGTACAAACCTTATTGAGAATACCTGCAAAAACCACATGACCGTTAAATTGGGTGTAAGTTAGGGTACACACCTAATTGAGGATACCAGCAAAACTACATGACAATTAAATGGGGTGTAAGTTAGGGTACAAACCCTATTGAGGATACCAGCAAAACCACATGACCGTTAAATTGGGTGTAAGTTAGGGTACAAACCTTATTGAGGATACCAGTAAAACTACATGGCCGTTAAATGGGGTGTAAGTTAGGGTACAAACCTTATTGAGGATACCTGCAAAACTACATGGCCGTTAAATTGGGTGTAAGTTAGGGTACAAACCTTACTGAGGGTACCAGCAAAACTACATGACCGTTAATTGGGGTGTAAGTTAGGGTACAAACCTTATTGAGGATACCAGCAAAACTACATGACCGTTAAATGGGGTGTAAGTTAGGGTACAAACCTTATTGAGGGTACCAGTAAAACTACATGACCGTTAAATGGGGTATAAGTTAGGGTGCAAACCTTATTGAGGATACCAGCAAAACTACATGACCGTTAAATGAGGTTAAGTTAGGGTACAAACCTTATTGAGGGTACCAGCAAAACTACATGACCGTTAAATGGGGTGTAAGTTAGGGTACAAACCTTATTGTGGATACCAGCAAAACTACATGGCCGTTAAATGGGGTGTAAGTTAGGGTACAAACCTTATTGAGGGTACCAGTAAAACTACATGACCGTTAAATGGGGTATAAGTTAGGGTACAAACCTTATTGAGGATACCAGCAAAACTACATGACCGTTAAATGAGGTTAAGTTAGGGTACAAACCTTATTGAGGATACCAGCAAAACTACATGACCGTTAAATGGGGTGTAAGTTAGGGTACAAACCTAATTGAGGATACCAGCAAAACTACATGACCGTTAAATTGAGTGTAAGTTAGGGTACAAACCTAATTGAGGATACCAGCAAAACTACATGACCGTTAAATTGTGTGTAAGTAAGGGTACAAACCGTATTGAGGATACATTAGTTCTTACTGTTTTCAAAGCAGATGACCGTTAAATGGGGTGTAAGTTAGAGTACAAACCTAATTGAGGATACCAGCAAAACTACATGACAATTAAATGGGGTGTAAGTTAGGGTACAAACCTTATTGGGGATACCAGCAAAACTACATGACAATTAAATGGGGTGTAAGGTAGGGTACAAACCTCATTGAGGGTACCAGTAAAACTACATGACCGTTAAATGGGGTATAAGTTAGGGTACAAACCTTATTGAGGATACCAGCAAAACTACATGACCGTTAAATGGGGTGTAAGTTAGGGTACAAACCTTATTGAGGATACATTAGTTCTTACTGTTTTCAAAGCAGATGACCGTTAAATGGGTGTAAGTTAGAGTACAAACCTTATTGAGGGTACCAGCAAAACTACATGACCGTTAAATGGGGTGTAAGTTAGGGTACAAACCTTATTGAGGATACCAGCAAAACTACATGACCGTTAAATGAGGTGTAAGTTAGGGTACAAACCTTATTTAGATTACCAGCAAAACTACATGATCGTTAAATGGGTTGTAAGTTAGGGTACAAACCTTATTGAGGGTACCAGTAAAATTACATGACCGTTAAATGGGGTTTAAGTTAGGGTACAAACCTTATTTAGGATACCAGCAAAACTACATGACCGTTAAATGAGGTTAAGTTAGGGTACAAACCTTATTGAGGATACCAGCAAAACTACATGACCGTTAAATGGGGTGTAAGTTAGGGTACAAACCTAATTGAGGATACCAGCAAAACTACATGACCGTTAAATTGTGTGTAAGTTAGGGTACAAACCTTATTGAGGATACATTAGTTCTTACTGTTTTCAAAGCAGATGACCGTTAAATGGGGTGTAAGTTAGAGTACAAACCTTATTGAGGATACCAGCAAAACTACATGACAATTAAATGGGGTGTAAGTTAGGGTACAAACCTTATTGAGGATACCGGCAAAACCACATGACAGTTAAATTGGGTGTAAGGTAGGGTACAAACCTTATTGGGGATACCAGCAAAACTACATGACCGTTAAATGGGGTGTAAGTTAGGGTACAAACCTTATTGAGGATACCGGCAAAACCACATGACCGTTAAATTGGGTGTAAGTTAGGGTACAAACCTAATTGAGGATACCAGCCAAACCACATGACCGTTAAATTGGGTGTAAGTTAGGGTACAAACCTTATTGGGAATACCAGCAAAGCTACATGACCGTTATATGGGGTGTAAGTTAGGGTACAAACTTTATTAAGGATACATTAGTTTTTACTGTTTTCAAAGCAGATGACCGTTAAATGGGATGTAAGTTAGGGTACAAACCTTATTGAGGATACCAGCAAAACTACATGGCCGTTAAATGAGGTGTAAGTTAGGGTACAAACCTTATTGAGGATACCTGCAAAACCACATGACCGTTAAATTGGGTGTAAGTTAGGGTACAAACCTTATTTAGGGTACCAGCAAAACTACATGACAATTAATTGGGATGCAAGTTAGGGTACAAACCTTATTGAGGATACCAGCAAAACCAAATGACCGTTAAATTGGGTGTAAGTTAGGGTACAAACCTTATTGAGGATACCAGCAAAATCACATGACCGTTAAATTGGGTGTAAGTTAGGGTACAAACCTTATTGAGGATACCTGCAAAACTACATGGCCGTTAAATGGGGTGTAAGTTAGGGTACAAACCTTACTGAGGGTACCAGCAAAACTACATGACCGTTAAATGGGGTGTAAGTTAGGGTACAAACCTTATTGAGGGTACCAGCAAAACTACATGGCCGTTAAATGGGGTGTAAGTTAGAGTACAAACCTTATTGAGGATACCGGCAAAACCACATGACCGTTAAATTGGGTGTAAGTTAGGGTACAAACCTTATTGAGGGTACCAGTAAAACTACATGACCGTTAAATGGGGTATAAGTTAGGGTACAAACCTTATTGAGGATACCAGCAAAACTACATGACCGTTAAATGATGTTAAGTTAGGGTACAAACCTTATTGAGGATACCAGCAAAAGTACATGACCGTTAAATGGGGTGTAAGTTAGGGTACAAACCTAATTGAGGATACCAGCAAAACTACATGACCGTTAAATTGTGTGTAAGTTAGGGTACAAACCTTATTGAGGATACATTAGTTCTTACTGTTTTCAAAGCAGATGACCGTTAAATGGGGTGTAAGTTAGAGTACAAACCTTATTGAGGATACCAGCAAAACTACATGACAATTAAATGGGGTGTAAGTTAGGGTACAAACCTTATTGAGGATACCGGCAAAACCACATGACAGTTAAATTGGGTGTAAGGTAGGGTACAAACCTTATTGGGGATACCAGCAAAACTACATGGCCGTTAAATGGGGTATAAGTTAGGGTGCAAACCTTATTGAGGATACCAGCAAAACTACATGACCGTTACATGAGGTTAAGTTAGGGTACAAACCTTATTGAGGGTACCAGCAAAACTACATGACCGTTACATGGGGTGTAAGTTAGGGTACAAACCTTATTGTGGATACCAGAAAAACTACAAGGCCGTTAAATGGGGTGTAAGTTAGGGTACAAACCTTATTGAGGGTACCAGTAAAACTACATGACCGTTAAATGGGGTATAAGTTAGGGTACAAACCTCATTGAGGATACCAGCAAAACTACATGACCGTTAAATGAGGTTAAGTTAGGGTACAAACCTTATTAAGGATACCAGCAAAACTACATGACCGTTAAATGGGGTGTAAGTTAGGGTACAAACCTAATTGAGGATACCAGCAAAACTACATGACCGTTAAATTGAGTGTAAGTTAGGGTACAAACCTAATTGAGGATACCAGCAAAACTACATGACCGTTAAATTGTGTGTAAGTTAGGGTACAAACCTTATTGAGGATACATTAGTTCTTACTGTTTTCAAAGCAGATGACCGTTAAATGGGGTGTAAGTTAGAGTACAAACCTTATTGAGGATACCAGCAAAACTACATGACAATTAAATGGGGTGTAAGTTAGGGTACAAACCTTATTGAGGATACCGGCAAAACCACATGACAGTTAAATTGGGTGTAAGGTAGGGTACAAACCTTATTGGGGATACCAGCAAAACTACATGACCGCTAAATGGGGTGTAAGTTAGGGTACAAACCTTATTGAGGATACTGGCAAAACCACATGACCGTTAAATTTGGTGTAAGTTAGGGTACAAACCTAAATGAGGATACCAGCCAAACCACATGACCGTTAAATTGGGTGTAAGTTAGGGTACAAACATTATTGGGGATACCAGCAAAACTACATGACCGTTAAATGGGGTGTAAGTTAGGATACAAACTTTATTGAGGGTACCAGGAAAACCACATGACCATTAAATGGGGTGTAAGTTAGGGTACAAACCTTATTAGGGATACCAGCAAAACTACATGACAATTAAATGGGGTGTAAGTTAGGGTACAAACCTTATTAAGGATACATTAGTTTTTACTGTTTTCAAAGCAGATGACAGTTAAATGGGGTGTAAGTTAGAGTACAAACCTTATTGAGAATACCAGCAAAAATACATGGCCGTTAAATGAGGTGTAAGTTAGGGTACAAACCTTATTGAGGATACCTGCAAAACCACATGACCGTTGAATGGGGTGTCAGTTAGGGGTACAAACCTTATTGAGGGTACCAGCAAAACTACATGACCGTTAAATGGGGTGTAAGTTAGGGTACAAACCTTATTGAGGGTACCAGAAAAACCACATGAGCGTTACATGGGGTGTCAGTTAAGGTACAAACCTTATTTAGGGTACCAGCAAAACCACATGACCGTTAAATGGTGTGTAAGTTAGGGTACAAACCTTATTGAGGGTACCACTAAAACTACATGACCGTTAAATGGGGTGCAAGTTAGGGTACAAACCTTATTGAGGGTACCAGTAAAACTACATGACCGTTAAATGGGATATAAGTAAGGGTACAAACAATATTGAGGGTACCAGCAAAACTACATGACCGTTAAATGGAGTGTAAGTTAGGGTACAAACCTTATTGAGGGTACCAGCAAAACCACATGAGCCATGCCAAAGGACACCCCATCTATGACGGGTTTTAGATAAATATCCTTAACCCTTTCCCACATAAAATAAATTCTGAAGCAGATGACCGTTAAATGGGGTGTAAGTTGGGGTACAAACCTTATTTAGGGTACCAGCAAAACCACATGACCCTTAAATGGGGTGTAAGTTAGGGTACAAACCTTATTTAGGTACCAGCAAAACCACATGACCGTTAAATGGGGTGTAAGTTAGGGTACAAACCTTATTGAGGGTAACAGTAAAACTACATGACCGTTAAATGGGGTGTAAGTTAGGGTACAAACCTTATTGTGGGTACCAGCAAAACTACATGACCGTTAAATGGGGTGTAAGTTAGGGTACAAACCTTATTTAGGGTACCAGCAAAACCACATGACCTTTAAATGGGGTGCAAGTTAGGGTACAAACCTTATTTAGGGTACCAGCAAAACAACATGACCGTTAAATGGGGTGTTAGTTACGGTACAACCCTTATTGAGGGTACCAGCAAAACTACATGACCTTTAAATGGGGTGTAAGTTAGGGTACAAACCTTATTGAGGGTACCAGCAAAACAACTGGACCTTTAAATGGGGTGTAAGTTAGTGTACAAACCTTATTGAGGGTACCAGCAAAACAACATGACCTTTAAATGGGGTGTAAGTTACGGTACAAACCTTATTGAGGGTACCAGCAAAACCACATGACCGTTAAATGGGGTGTAAGTTAGGGTACAAACCTTATTGAGGGTACCAGCAAAACTACATGACCGTTAAATCGGGTGTAAGTTAGGGTACAAACCTTATTGAGGGTACCAGCAAAACAACATGACCTTTAAATGGGGTGTAAGTTAGGGTACAAACCTTATTGAGGGTACCAGCAAAACAACATGACCTTTAAATGGGGTGTAAGTTACGGTACAAACCTTATTGAGGGTACCAGCAAAACCACATGACCGTTAAATGGGGTGTAAGTAAGGGTACAAACCTTATTGAGGGTACCAGCAAAACTACATGACCGTTAAATGGGGTGTAAGTTAGGGTACAAACCTTATTGAGGGTACCAGCAAAACCACATGACCGTTAAATGGGGTGTCAGTTACGGTACAAACCTTATTTAGGGTACCAGCAAAACCACATGACCGTTAAATGGGGTGTAAGTTAGGGTACAAACCTTATTTAGGGTACCAGCAAAACAACATGACCGTTAAATGGGGTGTTAGTTACGGTACAAACCTTATTGAGGGTACCAGCAAAACTACATGACCTTTAAATGGGGTGTAAGTTAGGGTACAAACCTTATTGAGGGTACCAGCAAAACAACTGGACCTTTAAATGGGGTGTAAGTTAGTGAACCAACCTTATTGAGGGTACCAGCAAAACAACATGACCTTTAAATGGGGTGTAAGTTACGGTACAAACCTTATTGAGGGTACCAGCAAAACCACATGACCGTTAAATGGGGTGTAAGTTAGGGTACAAACCTTATTGAGGGTACCAGCAAAACTACATGACCGTTAAATGGGGTGTAAGTTAGGGTACAAACCTTATTGAGGGTACCAGCAAAACAACATGACTTTTAAATGGGGTGTAAGTTAGGGTACCAACCTTATTGAGGGTACCAGCAAAACAACATGACCTTTAAATGGGGTGTAAGTTACGGTACAAACCTTATTGAGGGTACCAGCAAAACCACATGACCGTTAAATGGGGTGTAAGTTAGGGTACAAACCTTATTGAGGGTACCAGCAAAACCACATGACCGTTAAATGGGGTGTCAGTTACGGTACAAACCTTATTTAGGGTACCAGCAAAACCACATGACCGTTAAATGGGGTGTAAGTTAGGGTACAAACCTTATTGAGGGTACCAGTAAAACTACATGACCGTTAAATGGGGTGTAAGGTAGGGGTACAAACCTTATTTAGGGTACCAGCAAAACTACATGACCGTTAAATGGGGTGTAAGTTAGGGTACAAACCTTATTGAGGTTACCAGCAAAACTACATGACCGTTAAATGGGGTGTAAGTTAGGGTACAAACAGTATTGAGGGTACCAGCAAAACTACATGAGGTATGCCAAAGGAAACCCCATCTATGATGGGTTTTTAGATAAATATCCTTAACCCTTGCCCACATAAAATAATTCTGAAGCAGACGACTTTGAAAATATATGGGGAAAAAAGTGAAAAATCGCGATAATTAAAGATGTTTTTTTTTTATAAAAATAGAGTTGAAAACATTGTGGCAAAAAAAGAAATTGCTCATCATGAATAGAGTTGAAAACTTTGTGGCAAAAGAAGAAATTGCTCATCATGAGCAATTCATCCTTTTACCACAATGTTTTCAAAAGTCGTCTGCTGCAGAGGAGTCGGAAACCATGAAAGGGTTACCTATTTGACTGCTGTTAACAATTTTGTCTACTCGGTTTGACCAGGTTCTATCAGTTTTAATCTTGATATTACTAAACTTGGCTAAGGACTGTTTCAAATGCAAAGCAGGACAAGTTCATTTTAAAAATTTGGAAAGGGTTTGCGATAAAAATGCATATTGTAGGTTTTATGCATAACCGTTGTAACTACAGTTTGGTACAACATATAGTTACAACCATTTTGCATGAAGACATTGTTGTTCATGGTTTTTTTCTTTATTGATTACCAATGTTCTTCACCGTCTTCTTGTATGCCTAGATGGAGATCAGCGTAGATCCTGATCAGACTTCACAGTTATACAGGCTGATCTGGATCTCTGCTGTTGTCATGATCTAATGATCGGTTTTCAAGTTTTCAGGGCCCAAACCAGGACAAGATCGATCTTATAAGGTTTGGTGATTCCAATATATTCTTAAACCCTTTCCTACACAAATCCATTCTGCAGCAGTTGACTGAAAACATTTAATAAAAACATAGAAAATCTCTATGAATGAAAGGATATTTATTCAAATAAGTTGAAAATATTGTAACAAAAAATATATTTTTTTTCATTATGAGAAATCTTCCTTTAATTTGTCACAATGTTTTCAAAAGTCGCTACTGCAGGTGCGTCAAAATACATCTGCAAGCGTGAAAGGGTAAGCTCATTGCACCATACTGTCAAAATGCACCTTTGCCCTTGTTGTATCTAACTGTCTTATTAATTTCACATTTGGGTTTTTCCCTAAACGGTTATGCCAATCCACCACCATCATTCCCCTTGTGTACTTTCCCTGTAATTCGACAGTCGCAAACACTTCTGTTGTTTCCGTGACAACCTCAGGATCAACAATTGTTACCATGGCGTTCAAATCACAAGATCTGAATATGGGCATTTTTCTGACAACTCTTTGTTTGTGAAGGGCAACTTGCATAATAGCTTTGTTAAATCGTCCCTTTTTGGTGTCTGTCTCTATCCACTTATCAAACCAGTCCTGGAGAAAACAAAACCAATCAAAATTGAAACATATCCAACAACAACATATAAATTTATATCCGGGCCATTCAATCTCTCCGATAATTAACACTTTCCTACATACCACAAATTAACAGCAGGCGGGCGACATTGAAAACCTCTCTTTAAATGAAAATTTATTTATTGAAAAATTTAAAAAACATCATGGCACAAGGAGAAATTGCTGGTTTTGATCAATTTCTCCTTTTTCAGGCAGCGTCTATATGTAGGGATGGGTAAAAACCCTTTCCCACATACAACAAATCTGCAGCAGACGACTTTAAAAACATAGTGACAAAAACCTGAAAATCAGCATTGTCTGCTACAGGCGTCAGACAGCGTCTATATGTAGGGAAGGTTAAACCCTTTCCCTCAAACGTCAAATCTGCAGCAGACGACTTTAAAAACATAGTGACAAAAACCTGAAAATCTCCATAAAAGATAGCTTAATTGTAAAATAAAGTTGAAAACATTGCGGCCAAAGGAGAAATTGCATGATGTTTTCAAAAGTCTGTTGCTATTAAAATGCGTCTGCAGGTGGGAAAGGGTTAAAATTGTCAGGTCACCTGCATTATTTGAAATTCCATCAATTGGTCAAAAGTCTGTCCCTTTCCCACATACAGATGCTTTCTGAGACCGCTGAAGGAGACGACTTTTGAAAATATTGTGGGGGGACTGGTGCAAACCAGCCAGAAAATGTGGGGACTGGTGTAAAACAGCCAGAAAACACATGATTATGTCATAGGTTATCCCTTCAATTATAGAGATTTTCTATATTTTGACAAAATATGTCATCTGCTGCAGAATTGTCGTATGAGGGAAAGGGTTAACTTAAAAAACTACCCTTTTCCCATACACAAAAAATCTGTAGCATACGATTTTGACAATTTTGTAAAACACATAGAAACTCTCTATGAATGAACAAACTAAAATTGAATAAAGTAACAAACATTGTGGCAAACAGAGAAATTGTTCATTATGAACGTCTGAAAGTGGGTAAGGGTTGCACATTCCAATTAAGTTTCATGACAAAAGATTTAATACTTTTTGATATGTGAATGACACATATTGTTATAGAAAGAACCATAACTCTGGGATAACTGAATGGATACAGGTGTACATTTCTGATAAACATTGTTTTAGGCTTTCCCACATGCAGACACATTTTGATACATCTGCTGCAGATGACCTTTTGAAAGAATTGTGGCAAAAGGACAAATTGCAAAAATTGAGTCAACTCCAATAATTATACTTTCAATCAGGTATCTAGAACTAAAGTATACACTACATTCCTATACACCAATTTCGCAAATTCAGTCGATTCCTGACACCTCTGCAGCAGATGACTTTTTAAAACATTGTGACAAAAGAACAAATTGCTCATAATGAGCATCTTTTCCCTTTACCACAATGATTTTAACTCTATACAATTATCAAACTAACATTTGATTGTTTGTTGTTTTACGCCACTTTCAACAATTTTTCAGTAATATCACGGTTTTTCCTTGGTAGGTTACCAGTTCTACCAGGACATTTATCCTGACAGTCAGTCGTAATGCTAACCCCGCGACCCTGAGCACCAAGGAGGGCAGCCATTACTACCATTTTTGAAGTCTTAACCCTTTCCCTCATATAGACGCTTTCTAACGCCTCTGCAGCAGACAGCTTTTTGAAAACATGGTGACAAAAGAAAAAATTGCTCAAAACAAGCAATTTCTCCTTTTGCCACAATGTTTTCGTGTTTGAGTCATAGGTTATCCACTTAATTATAGAGATTTTCCAATTTTTTGACAAAATTTGTTCAAAGTCGTCTGCTGTAGATTTGTCGTATGAGGGAAAGGGTTAACTAAACTTTGAAGAAATCTTCTAAATTTCGCCTAGATGTTTTCAAGTAGTCTGTTGCAGATGTGTTAAATGTGGGGAAAGGGTTTAAGACTTTTTAAAAAAAAAATCCCAGAAAGATTTCTGTCGTCTGCTACAGATATGTTGTAAGTTGTAAATGTATAAACGTTCCCAAAAAGTCATGACATACAATAAATCTTCAGCAGACGACTTTGAAAACAGTTTTGCATAAACGTGAAAATATACCATTTATCAGAGATTAATGATATGAAAAGAGTTCAAAACATTGTGGCAAAACGATAATTTTCTCATAATTTTCAATTTCTTATTTTGCTGCTATCTTTTTAAATGTCATCTACTGCAGAGGGGTATGTGGGAACAGGTTAAATTCTTTTTGATGTGTAAATGACAAAACATTTAAAGTCAAGGGATATAACTCTGATTATACTGAGTGCATCCATCAATCATATCAAAGGTGCTTAACTAAAAACAGGTTTCCCTTTCCCATATACAACACATCTGCGGAAACATCAAGACAAGGCTATGTTAAATTGTTCTAAATGAATGTATTACTATTGAAAACAGTTCAGAACATTTTGAAAAAAAGGACACACTGCTTGTTATGAGCAATTTCTTCTTTTGTCATAATGTTGTCAAAATTCATCTGCTGTTGATGCATCAAACTGCGTCTACATGTGGGACAGGAACAACAAATGTTTGTTTGTTTGGTGTTTTAGTCTTGTTAAAGGACCACTAGACAATGCCACACACCAAATATTTAAGCTCTAGGGCTTTCGGTTTTCGACAAGAAGATTTTCAAAGTTTTCTCTATATATCTTTATGTAAAACAGGTGAGAATAGAGTTAATTCAGTGTAAAACAGTTGAGAATATAGTTAATTCAGTGTAAAACAGGTGAGAATAGAGTAAATATAGTGTAAAACAGGTCAGAATATTATGAAAACTAATGCCCCTGCCCTTTATTGTACTGCTTGAACAAGTTTTCCCTCTAAATAACCAGAAGCACGGCCAATTTTAACCTCAACGGCATAATTTCACCAATTTTGGTAGATTACCAAGACACAATACTTCATATCAAATACTTAAGCTCTAGAAAAGAAGATTTTCAAAGTTTTTTAAAGGTTTTCCTTTTAGTTTCAATGGCAACCAGATTTATCAATGGAATTAATTTCTTTGAACAACTTTCAAAGAGGATCACTCACGAATCATTCCTACTAGGTTTAGTCAAAATCCAAACTGCAGTTTAGGAGATGTCATTTTAAGAAAATGGTGAAGGACAACATACAAAGACCAGTCACAAAAGCTCACCATGAGCACTTTGTGCTCAAGTGAGCTTACAAGATTATCAACATTTCAAAGACATTAGGTCTTGAAAATATAATTAACAAGAACTGTCGCTTAAGATAACTAAACCCTTTCCCACATACAGACTCTTTCTGACACTCTGGCAGCAGACTTTTGAAAACCTTGTGGCAAAAGGAGAAATTGAGCAATTATATAGAGTTTTCATATTTCTCATCAAGTATTTTCAAAGCCATCAGCTGCAGATCTGATGAATCTGGGAAAGGATCAATACCAAAGCAAACTAATCTGATGTTCAAGGGGATATTTAGCCTAAATGGTTAGGATCCAAAATCATGTCTTGCACATCAATATTTCTGGATTATCTTGTGTACCATGTTTCATTTTAATAATTTAAAACAAGTAATAAGTTCAAATGTCATATTCCTGGACCAGAAACCCAACAGACACACAGACGACCATGCAACATAGTGATACTAGTAAACCAAGCATTCTAGATAGAGTCATATGGGCCTGGAACACTATTAACAAATGTATATAGTGAAACCTGTGTATAACAACCAAACATGGGAACACAACAATATGGTCTTTGTTCACAGGTGGTCTTTAATTGCAGGGTCATTTATGCAGAAAATGAGTAATTTGGAAACTAATAGTGTGGTTGCTATAGACAGGGAATCACTGTCCAAGGTGGTCTTTAGCACAGGTTTGACTGTATATTCTATCATATATACACAAGGGGTGTAACTTCCTTGTCAGCCATACTTGACCCATGTTTGCAAATTTAGAGAGCAGACACTGTTAGTACAGTTCTGGCCATTTCGAGGGACATAAATGTGTAGTGACTAAGATAACGTGGTAAGTTATCAAACTTGTCCAAGATATTATGCCAATACACATTCTGACTAAATTTGGTGATGATTGGACAAAGGCTTCTAAAGGTATTGAGCTGACAAGACCAATTTTAGGTAATTTCTATAATTAAAGGGCGATAACTCTCGATTGACTATAGCGATATGGCTAGTTATCGAACTTGTCCGAGATATTATGCCAATACACATTCTGACCAAATTTGGTGAAGCTTGGACAAAGGCTTCTAAAGTTATTGAGCTGACAATCCCAATTTTAGGTAATTTCTATAATTAAAGGGCAATAACTCTTGATTGACTAAAGCGATATGGTTAGTTATCGAACCTGTCTGAGATATTATGCCAGTACACATTCTTACCAAATTTGGGGATGATTGGACAAAGGCTTCTAAAGTTATTGAGCTGACAAGACCAATTTTAGGTAATTTCTATAATTAAAGAGCGATAACTCTCAATTGACTAAAACGATATGGCTAGTTATCAATCATGTCCGAGATATTATGCCAATTCACATTCTGACCAAATTTGGTGATGATTGGAGAAGGGCTTCTAAAGTTATTGAGCTGACAAGACTAATTTTAGGTAATTTCTATAATTAAAGGGCAATAACTCTTAATTCACTAAAGCGATATGGCTAGTTATCGAACATGTTTGAGATATTATGCAAATACACATTCTTATCAAATTTGGTGATGATTGGACAAAGGCTCTTAAAGTTATTGAGCTGACAAGACCAATTTTGGGTAATTTCTATAATTGAAGGGAAATAACTCTTGATTGACTAAAGCGATATGGTTAGTTATCGAACCTGTCTGAGATATTATGCCAGTACACATTCTTACCAAATTTGGTGATGATTGGACAAAGGCTTCTAAAGTTATTGAGCTGACAAGACCAATTTTAGGTAATTTCTATAATTAAAGAGCGATAACTCTCAATTGACTAAAGTGATATGGCTACTTATCAATCTTGTCCGATATATTATGCCAATTCACATTCTGACCAAATTTGGTGATGATTGGAGAAGGGCTTCTAAAGTTATTGAGCTGACAAGACTAATTTAAGGTAATTTCTATAATTAAAGGGCAATAACTCTTGATTGACTAAAGCGATATGGCTAGTTATCGAACTTGTCCGAGATATTATGCCAATACACACTCTTATCAAATTTGGTGATGATTGGACAAGGGCTCTTTAAGTTATTGAGCTGACAAGACCAATTTTGGGTAATTTCTATAATTAAAGGGCGATAACTCTTGATTGACAAAAGCGATATGGCTAGTTATCGAACTTGTCCAAGAT
This sequence comes from Serripes groenlandicus, assembly GCA_031761405.1. NCBI lineage: Eukaryota > Metazoa > Mollusca > Bivalvia > Cardiida > Cardiidae > Serripes > Serripes groenlandicus. The sequence continues at coordinate 91,347,827 of JASEVX010000005.1, read as the reverse complement.
ATTATCCCAATACACATTCTGACCAAATTTGGTGATGATTGGACAAAGGCTCTTAAAGTTATTGAGCTGACAAGACCAATTTTGGGTAATTTCTATAATTAAAGGGCGATAACTCTCGATTGACGAAAGCGATATGGCTAGTTATCGAACTTGTCCGAGATATTATCCCAATACACATTCTGACCAAATTTGGTGATGATTGGACAAAGGCTCTTAAAGTTATTGCGCTGACAAGACCAATTTTGGGTAATTTCTATAATTAAAGGGCAATAACTCTTGATTCACTTAAGCGATATGGCTAGTTATCGAACTTGTTCGAGATATTATGCCAATTCACATTTTTATCAAATTTGGTGATGATTGGACAAAGGCTCTTAAAGTTATAGAGCTGACAAGACCAATTTTGGGTAATTTCTATAATTAAAGGGCAATAACTCTTGATTGACTAAAGCGATATGGTTAGTTATCAAACCTGTCCAAGATATTATCCCAATACACATTCTGACCAAATTTGGTGATGATTGGACGAAGGCTCTTAAAGTTATTGAGCTGACAAGACCAATTTTGGGTAATTTCTATAATTAAAGGGCGATAACTCTCGATTGACGAAAGCGATATGGCTAGTTATCGAACTTGTCCGAGATATTATCCCAATACACATTATGATGATTGGACAAAGGCTTCTAAAGTTATTGAGCTGACAACATACTGGACGCCGCCCGCCCGCCAGTACGCCGCAGGTAAAACTATAATACGATCCGTTTTTTTCAAAACAGGCGTATAAAAACCGATTGAGTAATGTGCTATGTGCAAGCATGAAGCCCAATATCAACCCTAAACTGGTCATGTTGATTTAATCTGCAAACAATCAGTTTGCCAGGTCCCTAAGGTGTATTTTTCACATTCTAAAATTCTTATTTGACACTCAATAATAATCAGAGGGCTACACAATGAAATTAACCCTTTCCCACATACAACAAATCGGCAGCAGACGACTTTGAAAACATATCTGAACAAAATTGGAAAATCATTTTAAGTGAAAGTACAATAATTGAAAAGACGTGATAAAAGGTGAAATTGCTTGTTTTTAGCAATTTCTGTTTTTGTTGCCATGTTTTCAAAATGGTTAAGGGGGAGTAAACATGGCTTTGCAAGACAATGTCTCTCTTATGGAGCAAGTGAACCCTATACTGTAGGTAATCAATGGAATCGTCTCAACGAGACAATTCTTTTGAGTACTGGTACCCACAACACAGGGTTTGATTGAGTCATAAGAGAAATATACATGTAAAAGCGGAGTATTTCAAATTCTAAAATCCTTATTTGACACTCAAAGCTTATGTTGAATGAACTCAAAAGGATCGTCTCAGTAAGACAATTCTTTTGAATACCTACAACATAGTGTTTTGATGAGTCTAAATAGGGATATTGGTAGGGAAAAGACCAGTTTACTCTTCCTTATCTAGTCCTCCACAAACTATGTCTGCGGAAATATAAAAATAAAAGACAGCATACCCATGGTTGGCCTGTTGCGGAGGTTAAATTGATTTCCCATGTATGTAGATCTATCATAGTGCCAAGTTCATTTAAGACGACAAAGGCTGCATCGGGATCAGAGGCAAAATTGAATTCCCCACACAAAGTGCTGTTTCCTTTCCCTATCAAAATAGTAACTCAGATTATCCCAAAATGAAGTTCGCCTTACACAAAACATGTCTTTTCTTTTCATCCTCATCTTCTCTTCTCTAGTTTATTTACTCTTCAGCCTTTTCCACATACAACACATTTACAGCAGATGACTTTAAAAATATATGGACAAAAATGTAAACAATCTCTGTAAATGAGGTATAATTATTGAATAGAGTTGAAAACATTGTGACAAATGGAGAAATTGCTCATTATTTGGCACAATGATTTCAAAGGTTGTCCGCTGTAAAGGCACCAAAATGCGGGTATTTGTGTGAGAGGGTTAATTATTTACCAATTTTAAGCATCCTTGCAGAAACTGTCATTTAAAAATATTGGATGATGATAGCTTTGCCTGTTTCATGAAGTCTCGATCTCCTACTCATACAGCATTTATTTGCTTCAAAAGCGAAATGTTGTTAAAAGTTGTAAAAGAAATACATGAAATCAAATGTACATATTATGTTTCCTATGAACTATTATTGAAACAACAACATGAAAAACTTTATCCCTTTATCTAATACAGACGACTTTATACACCTTTGAAGTGGTGTACTGTTCAAATATCTAAAAAGTGTGAAATAAAAGAGAAGAGCAATTTTTCCTTTCCATAAACAAACTCTTTATCAAGCATATGACTTGAATTTTTCAATTTTCTTTCAGATATAATGCTTAATTCCTAAGATATGGCTAGAAAAATAGCTTTTCAGATTAAAATTCTGAGGAACCAAAACATTTTTATTCTGAAATGAACTTATTTCCTACATCAAGCAAAGACTACCTGTCTCCCAATATATTTCAAAAGCAATTAATCTGCAAAGATGCAACTTTATCATGCACATAACTATCCATGCATTACGATATTTATAAAACCTATACCCAGTTTGGTCCATCTTTATTTTCATAAGGCAATAAATTAATGTCCGACAATTCCTGAAGGACAACGCAAGCAGCCTTTGGGTCCGTGTAGAAATTAAAGTCAGCACACATTGCTATTCTACCCCGGGCTGGAATAATAATCAGAGGGCTATAAAGTGTGGTTAACCCTTTCCCAAATAAACACACTCTCTGATGCCTCTGCAGGAAACAACATTCTGACAAAAGTAGAAATTGCTCAAAACAAGTAATTTCACCTTTTGCCACAATGTTTTCATCTTTTGTCAGTAATTTTAAAACCTTAATATATAGAGATTTTTCGTGTTTTTGATGAGATGTATTCAAATTCGTCTGCTGCGGATTTGTTGTATGTGGGAAAGGGTTAAGTAGTAGTGAACATGGTTTTGCAAGACAATGTCTCCCTTATGGAGCAAGTAAACCCTATACTGTAGGTATTCAATGGAATAGTTTCAACGATAGAAATCTTTTGAGCATCCACAACACAGGGTTTGGTCGAGTCATTAGAGAAATATATAAGCTGAGTATCAAATAAGGGTTTAAGAATTTGAAATACTCAGCTTATATATTTCTCATATGACTCAGCCAAACCATAAGTTGTTGGAACTCACTGAGACAAGTCTTTTGAGTACTGACAACATAGGGTTTGAGTATGATACTTTTGAGTACCAACAACATATGGTTTGGTTGAGTCATAATTGAAATATATAAGCTGAGTATTTCAAATTGTAAAGCCCTTATTTGATACTCATACCCTATGTTGTGAGTACTCAAATGAATCGTCTCAGTTAGGCAATTCTTCTGAGTACCCACAACACAGAGTTATGTTGAGTCATAAAGAGATATATAGGTGGGAAAGTACCAGTTTACTCCTCCTTATCTACTCCTCTGCCCACAATATAGGTTTTGGAGGTAACATAAAATGAGCCCCTTATCAAGACATCTGAAGCACATACACACACTTTTTATTTCTAGCCATATTAACCCTTTCCTACATACTGATGTTTTTTACACCTCTGTAGCATTCAAAATGAGCAACTATTGAATTTTTGAAAACATTGTGGCAAAAGGAGAAATTGCTCATTATAAACATTTTCTCCTTTTGCCACAATATTATCAAAAGTCTTCAGCTGCAGAGGTGTCAGAAAGTGCCTGTATGTGGTTTAGGGTTATATGTCAATGCGTATAATTGTTAAAAGTTAAAAAACTAGTACATCAGATAACGGTTTGAAAATAATATGCAGATACTAGTCATTGGAATGGAGCCCTTTGAGATTTCGATGTAGAAAAATCACAATCTTCCACAAGGAGTTTATTTTTCCTAGTAGTATTTTGACCAATCTGCAGCAGACGAAATACACTAGAAAACATTGTAACAAAAAGAGAAATTCTCCTTAAGTCACCATGTTTTCAACTCTATTCAATTATTGTTCTTTCATTTAAAGGGATTTTCTGTGCTTTTGCCTAGACATTTTCAAAGTCGTCTGCTGCAGATTTGTTGTATCTGGTAAATGGTTACAATTTCAATACCTTCAACATTTCCACCCATGATTGTCACAGATTTCAACTTTTTACCAAAGTCTGGGTCCTGCCTTATAGCTAAAGCTATATTAGTGAGTGGTGCCAAGGCTACAAGAGTTATTTCCCCTGAAACATATTGTAAAAGAATTAAACCAGACCTAAACTTCGTTGCTAAAGTATAGATCTGATTACTGCCCCATACAGCGCTGTTCAGATTGGTCTCTGTGTCAGCCAATCAAAGTGTTACTTACAAATATCACTTGGTAGAAAACAAGATAACACATATCATTCAAGAGATAGAGAAACGGTGATTGTTGAGTGTACAAATTTGTAGAATTAAGCGTTGGTTGTATTGTGGGTTTCACTTTATTAAACAATCGAGTACTTGCCAATGAGTGTTTAACCCTTTCCATCATATAGATGCTTTCTGACGCCTCTGCAGCAGACGGCTTTTTGAAAATCTAGTAACAGAAGAAGAAATTGCTCAAAACGAGCAATTTCTCATTTTGACACAATGTTTTCCACTTTTTGTCATAGAAAATCTGGATTTTCTAATTTTTGACAAAATAATTATATGTCCAAAGTCGTCTGCTGCAGAATTGTCAAATGTGGTAAAGGGTTAAACATTTTGAGCACTTGCCAATGAGTGTTTAAGTGTAAAAGTGTTGTCAGATCCAATATATGTACAGCAAAGTAATTTGGTCTTATTTTAATAACATTGAGTATAAACCCTGACCATATCCAAATTGATCATGTTCAACCTTCTGTAACGCTGCCCATCAGAGGTATTGTCCTAATAAATTGTCAAACACTAACCAATGTACTGCTAATATAAATTGTTGAGGGAAAATCAAATTTTTTTCTAATTATTATTAGAAATGACTGGTTTTCCGTAATGTTTTCAAAAACCAGATTGACTGTACACTCATGCCAATGAGGTTAAAACATCTTTTCTTCATAAAATCTGTGGTGTGTGTCAGATTTATTTGCATTTTCTATAAGACTCTCAGCCTATTGGTCTGAGACAAAACCTTTGTTAATTGTTAGAAAAGTTGTTTGCCAATTGTTGATATGTGAGATTGATAGGGTTGACGAAGAGGATCATACACATTATCCAAGATGGAAACGTTAACCATTTCCCACATACAACACATCTGCAGCAGACGATTTTGAAAACATACCAGAACAAATTTGGAAACTCTCTTTAAATGAAAGAACACTTATTGAATAGAGTTGAAAACATGGTGACAAAAGTATAAAATGCTCGTTTTGAGCAATTTCTTCTTTTGTCAACATGTTTTCAAAAAGCTGTCTGCTGCAGAGGTGATAATTCTCCTTTTTGCTGCAATGTCGTCCGCTGCAGATGTATCAAAATGGGCCTGCATGTGGAAAAGTGTAAATGTGTTACCTGGATTTTTATTGACAAGCCTAACCAAAGCATTAACGGCATATTCTTTTTGTATTTGATCCGTGGAGACCTGCATGTCCGGTGTGTTGTCTCCCAAACCATCCGAACCATGGTAGTGAGTGGCCTCTAATCCTTCCCCAACAAGAGCTGTACTGGCACCTTTATAAACTGGTACCTGCAATTATTGATTGATTGGGATTTTACCTTTATTCAGTCATATTAGTGGCCTCCAATCCTTCCCCAACAAGCGCTATACTGGCACCTTTATGAACTGGTACCTGCAATTATTGATTGATTGATTGATTGGGATTTTACCCTGTTTTCAACATTTATTCAGTCATATTAGTGGACTCCAATCCTTCCCCAACAAGAGCTGTACTGGCACTGGGGCTTGGCGGTACCTGGAGTTGTTTTCTGCAGCAATAATTATCTTTTCATTACAGAGATTTTTAATACATGTACCTAGATTGTTTTGAAGTTGTTTTCTGCTGCTTTGATTTACAAGATAGGGTTAAGAGAAAACCTGTCATATCTAACTTACATCAAGCCTATCACAGGTGGTGAGAACTTTGAGAGTGTTGAGACACACTTGGTCCACATTACAGTTTCCGGCCACACATGTTATCCCGACCACTTGTATGTCAGGTTTAGACAGGGCTAGCATTATAGCCTGGGCATCGTCCACCCCAGTGTCTACGTCGATTATATACTTGTGAACCATTCTGCAACTCTGCAAAGAAATATTTTATTCAACGTCATTTTTGACAACTTAAGTGCAGTTCCACATAAAAATCAGGCAAACGGTGCTACATGGGGGTCAACGGATTTCGATTAAATTTGTCACACAGACTAGCTGTGTGTCCAATAAAACAACCTCATTTCAAAATGTTTTGTTAGTTAAAAGCCGAGATAGATTTCACCATGCAAATCTCCTTTTCCCATAATGTTAAAAACTTAACACCGGTCAGATGATCAGATATATCTAACATGTAGTTTTTCTGCAATTTTTTAAGGGAGATTATAATGATAAATATAGAGACTCTGGTCTTTTTTATTACTTAACCCTTTCTCAAATACAACAAATCTGCAGCAGACGACTTTAACATATAAATCAAGTTCTAAATAAAGAAAATCTCTATAAATAATAGTATGATTGTTGAATAGAGTTGAAATCATTGTGGCAAATAAAGAAATTGCTGATCATGAGCAATTTCTCCTTTCGCCACAATGATTTCAAAAGTCGTCTGCTGCAGAGGCACCAGAAAGCGTCTATATGTGGGAAAGGGTTAAATAAACCCTATCTAGTGGGAACTCAAAACAACAATCTGACTCTGAGGATTCATTTAAGTACCACAATAACCCTCATTTCTAAATTTCTCATTTTGTCATGATTTCAAAAGTCATCTGCTGCAGAGGTGTCACAAAGTGTCTGTATGTGGGAAAGGGTTAAAAGTGTTTGGTAAAGCAAACATAGACCAAGCATAGATGTTCCTAAACCCTTACCCCCATATGACAAATCTGCTGCAGACATTTGAAACATCATGGCACAAGAATGAATACAAATCTTTATGAGTGAAAGTATAAATTAAAGAGTCTAAAACATTGTGACAAAAAGAGAAAATTCTCAATAGGTGAAATTTCTTCTTTTGCCACAGTGTTTTCAAATGGTTGCTGCTGCACTTGGGAAAGGGTCATTAAGATCAGTATCCTAGTTTTAATTTGACATGAATATTTAAAGAACTTTTAACCCTTTCAAACATTATGAGGCTTTCCGACCATGACGACTACAGCAGACATTGAAAACATTGTGGCAAAAGGATAAATTGCTCATCATGAGATCTTTGAGAATGTTGCCTAGATGTTTTCAAATTCATCTATGACTGATTTGATGTATGTGGGAAAGGATTAACAAAGGCAGGGTGGAAAGCCTATAACTAGATGTCTACCTTTGATACTGGCATGTCAAAGGTAAAATCTTCAAGTCAAATTGACCTTTCATACGGAAAGGTCAGAAATTTCATGACATCTAATAATAATTAGATAATCACCTATACCAATTTTCCTTTATTACCTGTGTTATTTAACCCTTTCCCACAAACAGATACTGTATGACGCCTCTGCATCAGACGACTCTTGAAAAAAAACCAGATTGTGGCAAATAATGAGCAATTTCTCCTTTTTCCACAATGTTCTCAACTCTATTCAATGATATAAACTTTCATTTATCAATAAAGGTTTTCCATATTTTAACCAGATTTTTTATAAAGTTGTTTGCTGCAAATGTGTTGTATGTTGGAAAGGGTCATAAGACAATGCATAAGACTTTACTCACTCCTTTTTAATGTCTTAATGAATATTCAGCATCATGTTTTATTGAACAATTCATGAATATTAATTGTGTATAGAGTATTCAGCATGATAGGAAAGCAGTATTTTGATTGGCAGTTTACGACGTTTGATCAGTACTTTATTAATATCAATACAATAGAACACCTATCCACTATCCCTGGGTGATAATCTAGTAAAAGCCTAGGAAATAGTTTTTGCGCATACCACTATGACCACCTGCAGATCGCACCCGGGACTTTTGGTCCCAAATACTCACACTTCTTGATATTTAGCTAGTTTATCATAGCATAATAATCATTAGGATGCGAACAGTCAAAATAAAAAATCGCATTCCTTGTACAGAAACCTGGACTAAATAATCATAAGAACACGAAATCAAAAGTTTTCATTACGCTAGATACAATGGGCCTATTATACTTAAGGTTTTTGTTATTGCCTTGTTTTGCAAACAATAAGTACCGCGATAGTAGCGGAATCTGGTCGAGTCCGGTAGAGTCTGATGGTCAAATATCTCATTATATCGATGCTTTGTTGTGTTTTTGTATTTTGATAAAATATATTCAAATACGTCTGCTGCAGAATTGTTGTATGAGGGAAAGGTTAACTCCGTGAACGACCCGGTGCACGTTACACTTATAAACAATAAATACCGCGATAATAGAGTCACTCATCTTACAAACATTTATGAAAAGTTTAAAGTACATAAAATACTGTTACCTGCGTGCTGTAAACACAGGTTTGTGTTAGATCTGTAAGACAATAGTTTACTCTCTCGAGATGAAGTCTACAAAACAGGTGTTGTCGCAGAAGTGTGGGTTTCAACCTAAAGAGTTTACGTGCACCTCTGATAGCGGCCATCCATTCTTATCTAACGGAGTCAAAAGGTCTAAGAGGTTGTTTCCCTTGAACGAGCGTAACAAGGGAGGAAACCGTGTTTAAACGGCTTGGCTGATATGAGCCGTTCAAAGAGAAAACCAACATTATGGAATCTGCGTAATGTATCGATCCAGATCAGCCTTCGTAGTCCGTGCAGGCTAATCCGGGCCAACACATTCCGGATAGAGGTATAGAGAAATGATTCCAGAAACAGAAAATCCACTGGAGGCGAACACTTGTCTGTCGGGTTAGCCTGCGCGGCATGCTTAGGCTGATCCGAGTAGATACTTAGAGCTGAGTCCACACTGTTGGTTTTCTCGTAATTCGGCTCATATGAAATTATAGAATATATCAGAGAGGATAAATATTGAGTATCTGAAATATTGAAAGTTTATGTTGTGATAATCCTGAGGGTAAAGCAACTGATGTGTTGTTTTATGAATTCGTCTGCTAAAAGGGCGCAAATTGACTTCAGTATCTGCAGGGATTATATGATTCCTTCCTTAGGAAACTAACTAGATATAAATTGACTTTTATTATCAGTGTAGATCAAGATCAGACTGTCCTTCTGGACAGGATATTTACTGTTCATATGTATATTCTTACGCAAGCCTGTTAGAAGCTCAGTCGGTATAGAGACGCGGGTTGTCAATCCAGGGGCTGAGTTCGAACCTCAGTTCGGCCAACATTCTTTCTGACGTTTGTCAGAAGTAAATGCAACAAGCGTGATTCGTCTTTAACCATAGATCTCACAAGCACTGCAAACTTAAACCACCGCTCATCTGATTTTTAAGAATTTTCATAAATCATTTATGGTAAAGTTGTAAAGGCCGGCTACATCCGCTTCAGAACAAGTTGACCTTCCTGCACTTCCTTGAAGCGAATGTATTTATAACATTATTAATGTCGACGTCGATGTCCTTGTGAATATGCAGTAGTGCCAACGATGACATCCTGTCTTTGCTCATGGTCGACCGGAAATTGTTCTTGATTCGCTTCATATCACTAAACGATCGTTCGCATGATGCTGATGTCGGTGGCATTGTCAACAGTACTCCGAGAATGCTATAAATACACGAGTACAAATCTTTGCTCGTCTGTCGAAGCGTATCTTGGAGCCGAGGCGGTCTATTCTCCGCGATATTCCACCAAACTCTCCACCTCGCAACTGCGGTACCAAAAGCTTCAAATGAATGCTGGAGATCTGGACCATATGCGGCATATATGGACGGAAGCAGTTCATCTTGTAGACCTGGCAATCGGTTTGGCAGGAGATACTGTGCCGCGAAGCGGTCATCATTGCTAAAGATGGTTTCTCCATATCCTGTATCAAATGGTCAAAGAATTTATTGAACAGTATTTGTTCTCCAATAGTCGGAAAATGTATCTACATCTGGGTTAGCGCGGTGATTTTGCCTACCAGCTCTTTTTGGTCTCGACGGGATTATATCATATTCCGCGGCAACATTTGTAGCTTTTGCATAGAGAGCGCCCCACACGTCTGGGTCGTTTTGCTCATTGTACATATATATTATGAGTGTTTGAATTCTTTATTCTAATAATAAGCAATATATGTTTCTAATGTGTTCCTGTTTCGAAAAATTCAATTCATTGCAGAACTTTGGTTGCTGCGGGATCCGAAAAGTGGGAAAATGCCAAAACTTTAAAAATATTTAAGTCCATAAGAACAGGCCCGATTTAAAAATTATTTTGTACAAATGTTCCTTGTAACCTACCAAGATTGTTTAAATGATTCTGATTCGTTGAAAAACATGATATGTGTGAAATGAAAACTTATTTTTAACAAATCTTCTTGTCCAAAAGAACTGGCACAAATGTTCCCTGGGTGACCCTCTACCAACATTGTTCAAATCATTCTGATTCTGATTCATTGAAAAATATGACCAGTTTTCCTTATGTGCTATATAGTGAAACTTTAACAATTTATTTTTACACAAACATAATTTATAGTTAAGATTTTAAAATAATTTGTGCACATATGTTCCTTGGGTGACCCTCTACCAATATTGTATTTAGTTTTAAAATGAGATTTTGTTGGTGGAAAAGAGTTGGCAATATAAGTTTAAGTCAACACATATGAATTAGCCAGTGGCGATATTGGTTTTCAAATTTTAGCTATCCTAATAAGATACCATCTTGTAAACATTTGTTATACAGTTAGTATTGTACGTGTTTTATGACCGTTTGCATGAACTTCTACAAAGGCTAGAAAATGTTGATGACAAACATTTTTATTTAAGATTTCGTTTTTATAATCATTGCTGCAAGTGAACAATCTTGGTAGAGGACCACTAGACAATGCTACATACCAAATATCTAAGTTCTATGCCTTTCGGTTTCAGAGAAGAAGATTTTCAAAGTTTTTCCCAGTACATCTCTATGTAAAACAGGTGACCCCTTGGCGAGGCTATTTGACCCCAGGGGAATAATTTGAATAATCTTGGTAGAGGACCACTAGATAATGCTACACACCAAATGACTAAGCTCTAGGCCTTTCGGTTTCAGACAAGTTTTCAAAGCTTTTCAAAGTTTTTCCTTTCAGTTGATATGGCAGCCGGAGTTCTACATGAAATTTATTTCTTTGGACAATTTTGAAAGAGGACCACTGAAGGATCATTCCTACCAAGTTTAGTTAATTTTTTTAAAATCCAAAAAGCCTTTTAGATGTCATTTAAGGAAAAAATTGATGTTGGTTGAGCAGACAACTAGACGATTGACATTAGGTCATCACAAAAGCTCTAAATATAAAGCAGCACAGCATAAAGGAGTGTATGCTTAAACCCCTGTCCCACTTAAGGTCCCATTTTGACCTATACTTTTGACAAATATTTCTTTCATTTATGAAGATTTTCAAAAGTCATCTGCAGCAGAGTTGTTGTTTGTAGGAAAGGGTTAAACCGGCAGGAATATGCTTTTATTTGTTTCCTATACTACATCTTGGAATGTTTGCATGCATAGTGTGAAGTGTTAAAACATCTTGTTTATGCCAGTTTTTCATCTTTGATATACATACATCGTGACCTTGACCTTTAACATACACATTATCCTTCTCAAGAAACATGTACCAATTTGTTCACAAGCCAGAGAAAATTACAGGTCACAGAAAGGCATCGAACCGGCAATACCAAGCCCAATGCAAAGCGACTCATTAAAACAAAAGGGCCATGATGGCACTGGATCGCTCACCTGTTTTTTTTTTTAAATGACTGGAAGGAATCTCAAAGAGGGTCATCCAAGAAACATTTCTGTGACAAAAAAAATTAAGTTTTTATCGTGTTCACAAAGTCAATTATGGTTTTTGGATGGAACCGAGCTCTCATGTATATCTAGCTATTGTATAAGTTTAGTAAATATCGAATAATAAATGATGACTTTAACTTGTTCACAAGGTCAATTATAGCAATTTTATCAATTTTAAAGGGCCATAATCCCGTTATGCAATCACGGATCTTGCTGGTTTTCGAAAGGAACCGAGCTCTCAGGGTATCTAGCTACTGAATAAGTTTGGTAAACATCAGATAATAAATGAAGACTTTATCGTGTTCACAAGAAATTGTGGACAGACGACGGACAAAGGGCGATCATAAAAGCTCGCCTTGTCACTACGTGACAGGTGAGCTAAAAACACGAGTACTTTATGTATTTTATAGCTTTATTATTCTTGTAATTAACTTTACAATCTGTTAACAACGTTCTTAATTTCTAACAATACATTTTGTTATAAACATTTAATAGACACTTTCTGATGCCTCTGCAGATCTACGACTTATGAAAACATTGTGGCAAAAGGATAACGTACTCAAAATGTTTTCAACTGTCAATAATTAAACTTTAATTTATAAATATTTCCCTATTTTTGTTGTCAAAGTCATCTGATTAGTGCTTGGGAAAAGGTCAACTGATAACAAATGTACTGCCAAATGTGCTTCTCTAGGAGATGGCGATCCATGATATGGTGTTCTACATGAGAAATGCTTAGAAAGTGTGACAATTGAGTACTGAAACTGGTCGACTTACATGGAAACAAAGAAGGTGTTCTACATGAGAAATGCTTAGAAAGTGTGACAATTGAGGATAGAAAACTGGTCGACTTACATGGAAACAAAGAAGGTGTGACAATCGAGAAATGCTTAGAAAGTGTGACAATTGAGGACTGAAACTGGTCGACTTACATGGAAACAAAGAAGGAAATTAGTTGGTGCATTGTAACCTATAATATCATTGAAAAGAGTTACCTCTAAGCTTTAAAACAATCAAAAGAAAATTGGGGAAAATCTTGGAAGAAAGAATTCACCAGGCAAAAATAGTTACCGTCATTTTGGACCAAATTGGGCCAGGACAAAACAGGTGTTTAGTATTCTCTACTTTCACTTTCAAACAAGATCAAAATACTAAAAGTGATCAAATCAATTATATCCAGTGCATCCTATACACATTTACAATGATTTTTAAACTCGATGTCATACATTCAATGCATTCTGGTGATGGTATACACTCACTAATTTCTATGCAAACTAAGGTTTTTTTAGGGACTATATGGGTGTAGATCAGCATGTCAGCGGATGTATTTGGTGTATTTTGACCTATAGATGTCCAGGGTCTATGATCAATCTACTGGCAGGGCTGTAAGTGGCATTCAGAGAATACATAAAGAAATGTTTTACTTGTATGCAGTGATGATTCTGGTAAGACCATAAGATGAGCATATAAACAAAACAGGTTCACCAGATCAGTCTTCAGTTTCTTAAATGTAACAAGAACCTTTTCACCTTATACATAATTATATACCGGTACATAACATTGTAACTGAAAATGTGAAGGTATAATTATGACTCTTGAGTTGAAAAGATTGTAAAAATTGATTCAACGTTTTAAACTCCTTTCAATATACTTTCATGATAAATATTTTTGTCATTTTTTCACCTTATACATATATATCGGAAAATTATATCTTCTTTTTCTACAATGCTACATAATGACCAATTTCTCCCTTTGCCACAATGATTTTGACTCAGTTGTATTATAAAATTTAATTCATAGAAATCAGAGGTCTAGATAAGGAGGAGTAAACAGGTCTTTTCCCACCAATATCTCTGTTATGACTCAACCAATCCCTATGTTGGGGGTAGTCAAAGGAAATGTTTCACGAAGATGATTCTTTTGAGTACCCACAACATAGAGTTCTAGTGTCCACTAAGGATTTTTGAATGTGATATATGCATCTTATCTAGCTCTGTAGAAATGTTTCATAGTATGGCTTAAAATATGTTTTCGAAGTCGTCTTCTTCAGATGCCATATGGTGGTGTATGTAGGAAAGGGTTAATGTTTTATGGTTCAATTATAGCATGAAAACTAAAACATGTAAGTTAACCTTTTCCCTCATATAGACACTTTCTGACGCCTGCAGCAGATGACTTTTGAAAACAGTGTTGCAAAAGGAGTAATTGCTCTATTTAATAATGAAACTTTCATTTATCGAGATTCTAAATGATTTTGACAATATATTTTCTGCTACAGATTTGTTGAATATGTATGATTAAAATAATCATCTCAGAAACGTAACTCTTTTGCTTACCTACAATATAGGGTTTCGCGGTCAGATGAGGATTCAACCCTTTCCCGCATGCACCAAATATACAGCAGAAAACATATAGGCAAAAATATGGAAAATCTCTATAAAAGGAAGTATAATCACTGAAAATAGTTGGAAACATTGCGGCAAAAGGAGAAATTGTTCATCTTGAGCAATTTCTCCTTTTGTCACAGTGTTTTCAAAAGTTTTCTGCACTAGAGGCATCATAGAGCATCTGTAAGTGGGAAAAGATGAAGAACATCAAATGTAGCTTCAACTTCAGCTTTCCACGAATTCTTTCCACAATTTTTCAGCCTTCTTCAGGTTTTATTTGTGAAGCAAGTCTTTGAAAATGTAAAGCATCCCCAGGTTGGTTGATTTCCTTCATTATTTTACCAATCAGCGAATACAACTCAAATTCTAATGTCAATGATTATGCAGCTTATCAAACAATGTGTTCATCTGACTGTGGCTTGTAGACTGGGTCTCCACTTAACCTTGGTTTCTTTGACACTGGTTGGCTAGATGAAGATGTTTGACTTGATAGAATTGTAACTGCTTTCACAGAGAATAGTTTCTTCTTGTATGCAGATATACTGTCAACAGCCCTTAAAAATAAAATAAATATTAATCTCAAAGCAACAGTAACTGGTTTAGCTTTTTCCTTTCTGTTGGGAGAAAAAACAAGAGGACCGTGGACTGAATGCTAACACTCGTCTGTTATGTGACTTGGTATAGACATGCTTATTGTTTCTAGGAACGTGTGTACCAAGTTTCATTTGAATATGTGCAACTGTTTTTGAGTTATGGGTTAAGGTTAAAGTTTTGTGAAAAAACGATGCCAGGGGTATCATACTAGACTTTTTTTCTTCACAGAACAGACAAGCTAAAATTAGTAACAGAATTTTAAATCCCTAAATTTGGGTTTGGTTAATAGCATGCTATTGTGTCGACCTTGAACAAATTGCTTTTACATGCGCTTTTGGGGTTATAAACGATCATTGATATAGAAAAAAATGGTTGATAAGAGAATGGACTCGAAAGGACTTTTGTTATGGTTAATTGATTAGATGTTGATAAGTGCATCCTGTACCGGCTCTGCACTGTTTGTCACAGTCAGTCATTATTAGAGTTCAAGACAATGCTGTAAATCAGTATCTATATTGATCCTTAGTATGAATGTGCAGGCAAGGATTTATCCTTGTGTGTAATAATAAGGTTAGGGTTAGTTTTTGCAGAGCACCACTAAAATATACCTTTGTGCACTAGCTATTGCCGAATCATGCTGGCCCAGTTTATACAGCACCTACGCTTTGTATTTGCACGCCACCACATCCTCTTCATACAATAAAACTTGAGAAGTTGAGTCCATGTTTATACTAGAAGCAAAAGCCTGGCTAGCATCCTCCGTTAAACTTTCACTAAGCTGTCGCTTTCTTTTCCTAGTGCTGTGAGTGTTTGCCGAGAAGTCTAAAGTAGGTTGATTCACACTAGAGTTAATCAAGGAACTGTCCGGACAGTTCCCCCTGAATGTAAGACTGAGGTCCAGCACCGATTCCTTGGTGTGGTAGCATGCAATGACTTGATTACAGAGACTAAGACAATCTGTAAGCTGGTTTGCACGAAGAAGAGCTAGTATCGCCTCATGATGGACTTGTAAAAGTGGTGGTATTCTGGTATAATCCTACAAAAGAAATGAGATGTTGGTCCAACACATTATGCTAATGCTCGTTTTCTTCTTACAAAGTTAAATAATACATGTTGAGAAAGATCAGCTTACATAGAAATATATGGGTTGCCACATGATCTTAAAAGCAATTCCTCCCTTTCAACATGTTCAACACTTTGTAAAAAGTATACTTCTACATTTCAAATTCTGAATTAGAAAAATTAAATCTGCAAAAATGGAAGCATGTTTCGAAATAAATAAGAATTGAGGAATTTCTCTTCTTCCCACTATTATGTTTTTCTCTGCTACAGAGGCATAGAAATATGTCTGTATTTCAGCAAGGATAACTGTCTTATTGTGGCTTTACTCAGTTTTCAACATTATTTTATGACTCAAGTAAGAGAACAACGATGAAATCAGTTTCAGAAAAATATAATTTTTTACCAGAGTTGCATATCATGAAATTTGAACACTCACAGGCAATATAGTTAAGTAGTGGCGACAAGATCACGGTAGGGACGGAGATTACAATATGTAGAGATATGCCGAATAGGCCCCTACTACTGTCTTAAAGAGAGGCGGCCGGGCCTCGTCGCCGAAATACAACCTTATTGGTTTTTAATACACACTTCAAATGCTTGGCTCCTGGTGGACTCAATACACCCATTATAACACACTTGCAGCCCAATTAAACTTTTAAACTACAGCTCGGCAAGAGCTGGCAATTGGGGCTGCTTATAAGAACCCCCAGATTGGAATTTTTACGCTTGCACTTGTTAGGTATGGCCTAGATATTGGAAGACCGACCATGGCACGCAATGTACTTTACGGGTAGCACATGGAGGTCTACCTGCTGTATCGACTTGCTTGTGCTGCTATTGCTATTATAGAACTCTTCCGTGGGAGCCATGTCCTATCCTTACTATTGAAAAAACATTTTACTATTGCAAACTTTATGCTAGTGATCAATTCACTGTTTACTTTTTATAGTGAACAATTCACTTTTACTTTTTTATAGTGAACAATTCACTTTTTTCTTGTTTATAGTGAACAATTCACTTTTTCTTGTTTATAGTGAACAATTCACTTTTCCTTTTTTATAGTGAACAATTCACTTTTTCCTTGTTTATAGTGAACAATTCACTTTTTTCTTGTTTATAGTGAACAATTCACTTTTCTTTTTATAGTGAACAATTCACTTTCTTTTTTATAGTGAACAATTCACTTTTACTTTTTTATAGTGAACAATTCACTTTTACTTTTTTATAGTGAACAATTCACTTTTTCCTTGTTTATAGTGAACAATTCACTTTTTTCTTGTTTATAGTGAACAATTCACTTTTCTTTTTATAGTGAACAATTCACTTTTCTTTTTATAGTGAACAATTCACTTTCTTTTTTATAGTGAACAATTCACTTTTACTTTTTTATAGTGAACAATTCACTTTTCTTTTTATAGTGAACAATTCACTTTCTTTTTTTATAGTGAACAATTCACTTTTTTACTAGTCACTTTTACTTATTGTCTATTTGTGCTAGTTAATTCTTATTTTTGAACTTCATACTTGCGGACGGGGTTAACACAAACCACACACTCCGACATTAACCAAGGCCGTATGACCAACTTTAAATCGATTGAATCCCCCGGTAGCCAAGTATGTATATACCTATTACTGACACTTATTACTGTGTTGCCTAGTAGCCCTGATCAGACCAAGTGGGATTTGCGTTTTGGCCCCGCTGGGCATGACCGACGGGCGACCGACATTATACTTTTTATATGTTTATGCCCGGCGAACTCCTTAAGGACTTAGTCCCCACCGTGACGATTAGTTTTACAGTGTTCAAAATAAACAATTCGACAATTTTCATTCTGTTTTAGATGTACAGCTTCGGATACCCCGGATTTCGCATCTAGATTGGCGTGATTCACTTCCGGATGGTCCTCGGCCTGTGGGTGTTCCGAACCGCAACTATGAGACATTGAGGTTCTGTAAATATAAAGAAAAAACTCGGCAGTATTGTGAACGAACCTTTGACTACCTGAATGAGATTAACCCTTTCCCATCTATACGGGCGTCCTCACGCCCCCCGCAGTGCCCGACTCCTTAGGCTCTAACAAAAGATTGAACTTTATTGTATGGTGTAAATCCCCGTTTAATCGTAAATGGTTTCAAAGTCCTCTGTTGAAATGATTACATGTTTGGAAATGATAGGCCAGCGTGCCTAAGTGTTCCTTATTATTTAACTACCGTTATAGGCCTGTCCCGATACTCAACATTCTGGGTTAAAGTGGTGTTAATGCATGACTCATAGTACCTGCTCTGGGGATTAAAGGGTGGGCGGGTTTTTCGCTGACCGTAACCCTCGAATGTTGAACTCAAAAGAGTTTATCAAAACACTTACCCAGGTATATATACCTGTGGCTCCGCACGAGTGCAGATGATCCGGAGTTTGCCGATAACAGACGGAGCTACCCGATCTGTTCGTCTTGGATAACGGGAATTCCCGAAGATCCGTGACGGCTTAGAAAGTGAAGTGTTTTCGCAAAAATAAGCGTGGTTATTTTTAATTGCTAAAATTAACCAATATTATTTTATGACTCAAGTAAGAGAACAACGATGAAATCAGTTTCAGAAAAATATAATTTTTTACCAGAGTTGCATATCATGAAATTTGAACACTCACAGGCAATATAGTTAAGTAGTGGCGACAAGATCACGGTAGGGACGGAGATTACAATATGTAGAGATATGCCGAATAGGCCCCTACTACTGTCTTAAAGAGAGGCGGCCGGGCCTCGCCGCCGAAATACAACCTTATTGGTTTTTAATACACACTTCAAATGCTTGGCTCCTGGTGGACTCAATACACCCATTATAACACACTTGCAGCCCAATTAAACTTTTAAACTACAGCTCGGCAAGAGCTGGCAATTGGGGCTGCTTATAAGAACCCCCAGATTGGAATGTTTACGCCACAGTAAATTTTACGCAGGCTTGTGAAATTTATCCCCCCAAAATTCGAGATCCATAATAAACTGAAAATTAATTATAGTTGAAATTTAAGGTAGTTCACATGTTTCCAAATTTATTTTAAAAAGTATTTCAAGAGCATGTCCCGAACTGCGTCCAGGTACATCTCTAGACCGACGTCCGACAAATGAACGCCGTCTAAGGCAGGACAAACCCAGAGGCCTAACCAGGCACATCACCCGCTCCGACTTGGAGGTCATTGAATTAAGGATATGCACGACCGCTAAGTTATCACCATTAAATGATATTTTCTTATTTCTTAATTCATTCCCTCAAACGGAAACGGCCACCCAAATCGGAAAAAGTTCCAGAAATGTGATGTCCCTAGTTATACCCTCGGAATGCCATGCATGTGGCCAAATGTGCATGCACCAGTGGCCTCGGTAGTAAATACCCATTCCCCGACCTTCTCCCCCAGCACTATCCGAAACTAATTGTTCGTCAGCGTTTGAAATCCAATAGCGGACGTTGAAAACCTAGATACCGTTATGGTGTTTGAAAAAGGTAAGCCACGTTTCCAAATCTTTCTTAATGTTTTTAGTTACATGCAGATGGTGACCAGGCCTACTCAGGCCGCATGTAGCGTTTATCAGGCGACGGCAGAACGACCTACCTGCTGGAATTACACGACAGCAGAAATTTAGAGAGCCTATTAGAGATTGCATATCTCTCAATGTTGTTCGTCTTTTTCCTAGCATAATTGTCGTTTTGCTAATGACCTCATCTATCTTAACAAGAGGTATTCGCACTTCCAATTTGTTGGTGTCTAATTCAAGACCCAAAAAAACACAGGACTTCGACGGGGCCCTCCGCCTTGTCCTCTGCTACGGGAACGTTAAGCTCGCGCATGCACGCCAAAAATGCAGAAATATGCGATTCGCAACTTTGTGTCGTTCTAGCGCCGCCTAAGAAATCATCTACATAATGGATTAGGTTTTTTGACGTAGTTCTTTCTTTAACGCAGAATTCGAGAAACGAGGAGAACCTTTCGAAGGTCTTACAACTGGTAGCTGCGCCGAAAGGGAGCGCCTTATCATAATAAAATTGGTTTTCAAAATGGATGCCGAGGAGTTCGAAATTGTCGGGGTGGATAGGCAGTAGGCGGAAGGCATTTTTAATATCCATTTTGAACAGTTTACAGTTCTTTCCTAAAGACTGAATCATGTCCACCGCAGCGTCAAAACTTGTGTAGTGGACTGATGAATATTTACGTGCTATTCCGTCGTTGATCGACTCGCCCTCGGGGAAAGCCGAAAATCGTCTGGTGTTTTCTTAGGAACTAAGCCTACGGGGGAAACTATGAAATGTTTAAATGGTTTTATGTTGAATGGACCCGCCATTCTACCGGCGGCTATATCTTTGTGTATTTTTTCTCTTACTAGGGTAGGGTTTGCTAAAGCCGACTTGAGGTTTTGACTCATGCGTGCTTTCCTTGGGCCTTCGTAATGAATTTGTTTGTTTGTTTGTTTGGAGTTTAACGCCGCTTTCAACAGCTTTGGTCATATCACGGCGGTCAGTGCACCTACCCATGTTTTCCTGGCTTTCCCACACCAGTACTTACACAACATTCTTTCGAAGCCACTGACTACTTTCTCACATAGATCAGAGGTGAGAGGCAATGGAAAACATCGCCCGAAAGAATGTCGCCGCAACCGGGTATCGAACCCGTGACCTCCAGATCACGAGTCAGATACGCTACCAATTGAGCTACCCGGCCGGGTCCTTCGTAATGAAGGCTGAAACCAAATTTGAACCCGTTTAGCAAATATATAGCTTCCGTTTTGTTATAAGATGTTAGAAGCTTTTTTAGGCAATTTACATTTATAGGAGTCGTAGCCAGCCGTGAATCGCATTTCATGTTTTCGGCTTTATTGTTTGTTTCCGTATTTTGAAAAACCGCGGCCGCGTCCGCGGGGTCTAGTAAAGCGATTATTGTACGGCAAGGCGTTAGGCGCATGCTGTTGGGACGTTTGGCTTTATGCGCCACCCCTGCTGTTGCACTGATCAGCAGAATGCGGTAGGTCGCAGATAGAGCACGCGTGTCGAAAACGGCATTGTTCCCTCAAGCAAGTAGACTCGTTGAAATGAAAGCAAATATTTCCTCTTGGTTTTTGTGTTTCTGACCGATTTTGTGGGCATGCTTGCATGCAGCGCCACCATAGATCACCGTTTAATTTTGACCACGATGCCTGGTACAATGCCTGACGGAGCCTAAATTGTTCGTCGTATTCCCTCCACGCCGCGGACTCTCTTATCGTCCACATATAGTGTAAGAGTTCGCCTGTCTTTTCCGGATGGGCCCAGAGATAAACGGACGCATAAATCAAAAAGGCGTCCGTCCATTTCTCAATATTAGGGACCTTGTCCCTGCATTCTTTGGGCTTAGACTCGAGAGAGCCTGTAGGGGATAGCTAGATTATCGTGCTGCACGCCAAAGATGAGAGTTCCACGGCTCCTTTCAGGAGTATGGACAAATTCAAATATTGACCTACAATTTGATGTTTTATGGCAATAGGGACGTGAGCAGCCAAGTCCTCGCTCGACAAACGAATAAACTCTGGGCCTTACCTAATAGGCATATCAACCACTGCGGGCATTCTGAGCGGCTGCTCTGTGGACGCCGTGGTAGGAGTTGGTAACACGCCTGGTGTTGATCAAAACTCCGTTTGAGTTGAAAGAGGTTGTGTTATGGACGCCGTGGCGAGTATTGAATCAGAGTTCGCATCCGATGTTGACGGCTGTTCTAACTGTACAAATGTAGAGGCCCTTAAAATTTCCTCGAAATCAATTATATTACCTGAGTCCGGCTCGACCAGCCTGGACTCCTCTGCCTTCCTCTTCGCACCTCGCCTCGTGGTTGCCATAACTAAATATTTACCAACTTTTCTTTTTTCGCTGACCGTAACCCTCGAATGTTGAACTCAAAAGAGTTTATCAAAACACTTACCCAGGTATATATACCTGTGGCTCCGCACGAGTGCAGATGATCCGGAGTTTGCCGATAACAGACGGAGCTACCCGATCTGTTCGTCTTGGATAACGGGAATTCCCGAAGATCCGTGACGGCTTAGAAAGTGAAGTGTTTTCGCAAAAATAAGCGTGGTTATTTTTAATTGCTAAAATTAACCAATATTATTTCATAAACAAACCAGTACTAGGCTAGGAAATCTGACTTGCTCAAGGGCACTTCACTAGGACCGTCGCGACTGGTGACCGAACACGGGATGCCTGGTTCTCAAATCCTGACATTAACCATTCGCCCTTGGTGGATTCCTCAGCAAGGATAACATCAGAGACCCAGATGAGCAGGAGTAAATAAGTACTTGGCCCACAGTATCTCCCTTATAAAATATAATCAATCCCTAAAGCGATGGGTACTCAAGGAATTAGTTTAATGTCAATGATTATGTTAAGTACCATAACAAAGGGTATTAACCCTTTCCCACATACAACAAATCTGCAGCAGACTACTTTGAAAATATCTAGGCAAACATATGGAAATTTCTGTGAATGAAATAAAATGAATTGAATAAGGTTGAAAACATTGAAGCAAAAAGAGAAATTGCTTGTTATGAGCAATTTTTCTAATTTTGACTCAATGTTTTCAAAAGTCTTCTGCTTCAGATGCGTCTGCAAGTGGGCAAGGGCTAAACTAACCCACCTGTGAATCCCAAGACTGAAGATGTGTTATGAGGTGCTTATACTTCTCAGCAGCTACTGTGTACCTACAATATTTCAATGTAAATGAGCCTGTTCACGTTAAAAGCTACATGTTGGCCCTTTCCCACATACAGCAAATCTGCAGCAGACGACTTTGAAAATATCTAGGCTCAAGGATGAAAAATTTCTGTAAATGAAAAATTAATTATTAAACAGAGTTGAAAACATTGTGACAAAAGGAGAAATAGCTCATTATGAGCAATTTCTCCTTTTGTCACATTGTTTTCAATAACAGTCTGCTGCAGAGGCATCAAAATGCATCTTTATAAGGGAAAGGGTAAATGAAGTTTACAATCATAAATCTATAAAATAGTTGATCTTGATCAGACTGCACTCATGTTAACAAAGGTCAGGCAGAGAGTCCAATCTAGGAGGGGGCATTGTGCTAATTCTCACACTGTTTTGAATATTCCCTCCTAAATTTGTATGGAACGGGGGATTTTATTACATAGACAAAGAAGGGAAAATGCCTCACGTCGGGGAGCTTACTGACCAAACAACTCCATATAAAACAATTAATTAGTCTGCCAGTAAGCTCCCCGACTTTAAACACAACAAATAGCCAACTAAATCAATTATCGGATGATTGGCGATGACCTCACCGACACACATACCAATTAACGGATAAGTGTAAACATGTCCTGTGTACTGTGTGGAGCATGTCGAGACCAGCTTCCTGTACATGCCAACAGCCTACTTAGATTGGTAAAATTATGATCTAGATTTTAGATAGTGCGTCCCTCCAGGACAGAGTTGCCATTTCCGGGACGATATGACATGTATGTATAAGGAGAGATATTAAACCATCAATCATTCAGCAAGTTTGATGAAGATCAGGAGACAGCTGTTCACATTAGACGGCAGACTTCTGTGCAGGAGTTGACTGACAAAATAAATTACATGAATTGCTATCATTTGCGACAATGTAGACCCAGCTGCTAGGAGATAGTGGAAACATTGATCAGACTTTAGGAATATTTAAGCTAAAACTTATTTACCTTTGTAACTGTAAAGATCTGTTAGCAAAACAATACAAGGCCTCCAGGTAAGATATGTCAGAATCATGAATGGGTAGAATATATAGTAAATCAATCCCTTCTTCTTCAATGTCATCCCCTTTCTCTTTCATCCCTAGAGCCTAACAAGAAAGACAAAGAGTGGTTTATGGTGAAAAATACAGGTAAACTGCCAAGAGTAGATATCATCAGCCTAGTCTCCGTCTATCAATGAAATGTATCAACCACTCTTGGTACATTCTTGGTGATCAATCCCTACCCAATCTACATTGGCAGCCAAGTTTGGTTATTAATTCTTTAATAGTCAAGAGCCAACTGGTCCAACCTTTTCATGAGCATCCTATCTAATTGCAACTGTTTTTACTAATAAATTACAATAGATAACTTCAGGGTATAGGAGTTTTTTACATGAATTAAAATTATGACTGGCTACTGTTGACTTCCATAGGTAATGACATATTAGGACCATATTAACAAGAGCTGTCAGTATATGCAAGAAAGAGTTATCCAACTTGATTATTTATTTGTGATAGTTGGGAAGGGCTGTATAAAGTTCCAGAGCACTGCATCAAGTAGTTACTGAGATAGGGACTCTTAATGTAGTTCCACGCAAAACAAGAGCTGCCGGAGGACAGCGCACTCGACTTTTCTTTTCGTGCTTGCCATTAAAAAAAAAATGGGGGGCGTCTTGGCTGTTGGTTGAGGTAATGATGGTTAATACATATTGTAAGTGTTTAGGCTATATCTCTGATGGTTTTGAAAACATTTGATTTCGTATGAATGACCTTTAACCAAAATTCTAAATCGAAAAAGGACCATAATTCTTTAAAAAACCTTGACAGATTTATGTACTCTTGTCTGTTGATGGAGGTACTGATGATAAACAGGTATTGTAAGTTTCAAAGCTATATTTGTAATATCTGAAAAAGTGCGGTGATACAAAAAACATAACCAAAGTGTGACACCAACATCAAAACCGAAGCGAGTATGATAGCTAGCCTTTTATTCTAAAAATGGCCATAATTTGCATTATATGCAGGACAGAGTTATCTATTTTGATTTTTTACATAGGTGTGATGGTTGGGAAGGGTTGTATACAGTTTCAAACTTTCAATGCAATACATCAAGTAGTTACTGAGATATGTCTAAGTAAAAAAGGGCCATAATTTGCATTATATACCGGATAGTTATCTCACTTGATTGTTTCAAAGGTGTGATGGTTGGGAAGGGTTGTATAAAGTTTCAATGCAATGCATCAAGTATTTTCTGAGATACGGCGTAATATATGTACTTGCATGCAAAACCTTAACCAAGGTGTGACATGCCTCCAGAGTGTTAACAAGATTTCCCTTCAATTTAGCATAGTGACCTAGTTTTTTACCCAACATTGACCCGTATTCAAACTTGACCTACATATCAAAAAGAGAAACATTCTGATAAAGTTTCAACATGCTCAAGTTAAAAATGAATGTTAACAAGATCTTTCTTCAATTTACCAAAGTGACCTAGTTTTTGACATCATATGGTCCAGTTTCGAACATGTCCAAGATTTGATGGAGATGAATGTCTGATAAATTTTCATGAAGATAGGATGCAAATTGTAGCCTGTAGAGTGTTAACAAGGCAATTGTGTGCGACGCACGACACACAGACGCCGGACAAAATGTGATCACAATAGCTCACCTTGAGCACTTTGTTCAAAGGTGAGCAATTTCTTCTTTTGCCACGTTTTCAAAAGTCATCTTCTGCAGAGGTGTTAAAAAGCATCTATATGATGAAAAGGATTAACTTACAGTGACAAGTAAATTCAGGCATTCTAATTCAACATCACTGATGCCCAGTTTTCTGTACTGAATGGATGTGTTATAAAGTGGATGCAAGAACGCAAAATCTGCCGATAGAGCTTCCCTGTACATCTAAATAGATAGCTGTAGCTTACCCTGCAAGAGAAAGCCATATCAACATCTTGTATTTCACACGTTTTAAAAGGGTTTGTTTATTATGTATATCAAAACAAAAACAGTGATTGCATGTGAATTAGTTAGTTAATTCATTTAACCCTTTCCCACATACAACATATCTGGAGCAAATAACTGAAAAGGTGAGGTCAAAAGTATGAAAACTCTCTTTAAATGAAAAAAGTTGAAAATGTTGTGATAAAAGGAGAAATTGCTCATCATAATCAATTTCTCCATTTGCCACAGTGTTTTCAAAACTTGTCTGCTGCAGAGGCATCAGAAAGCGTCTGCAAGTATGAAAGGGATAATTATTTACCTGCGTACCTCTGTGGTTTTTATCTTTCCCCAATGATTTCAAATGCCAATTGCTGCAAAAGTTTCAAAAGATCACGATATGGCACACTGCCCTTCATGAGACATAAAAACTAACCAGATTTTCAAAACACATCCCAATCCAGTTGAAGATTCTTGCTTTCAGTCTCTGTGTAGTTGTCTCACATGATCTGATAGTCTCCATAAAGACAGATATAGCCTCAGTATATAGTTTCAGTTTGTATAAACCATAGCCTAAAAGATAGTTTAAAACAACTCATAAGTAAATACAACTGTAGTTAACCCGTTCCGTCATACGATGATTCTGCAGCAGACGACTTTAAACATATTTTGTCAAAAAATAGAAAATCTCTACAATTGAAAGAATAACCTATGACTAAAAGTAGAAAACATTGTGGCAAAAGGAGAAATTGCTTGTTTTGAGCAATTTCTTCTTTTGTAACTATGTTTTCAAAAAGCAGTCTGCTGCAGAGGCGTCATAAAGCGTCTATATGAGAGAAAAGGTTAATGCAAAACAATTAATCTGCACTACCTTTACAAAGTAAGCTATATTTAATTTTTCCACATCATCAAACAACTTTGAAAACATGGTAGCAAAAGTATGGTATATCTCTATAAACAATGCATTAAAACATCTATGCATGTTGGAAAAGGGTAAAGCTTATTTTGTCTGAGCAACTAAAAATCCTATTTTTAACTTAACCCTTTCCTACATACAGCAAATCTGCATCAGACAACTTTGAAAACATGGTGACAAAAACCTGAAAAATCTCCATAAAAGATAGCTTAGTTAAATAAAGATGAAAACATTGTGGCCAAGGGGGAAATTGCTCATTATGCTTCACCTTTGGCCACAATGTTTACAAAAATCGTCTGCTGCTATTGCGTCAAAATGCGTCTGTATGTGGGAAAGGGTAAATTTCATTTATATCACAGATGGTAAAAGAAGGACAACAGGGACAGAGCGTACCATGCGTACCATTGTAAATTAGGGTATAGGTCCAGAAAGGCTGATTTCCTAAAAGGCCTGGTCCAGAAAGGACCCGTCCCAAACGGCCGATTATGAGAAAGGACCTATACCACAGGTGTATGTACTTAAAGCTAGTAATATAGCGTAACATGATCCATGATCTATATCGGTACATGCACCTGCGACCTATACCTATCCATAAAATTATACAAACGAAAGTAGGCCTGTCTGGACAAGGCCTTTCTCGTAAGCAGCCTTTTAGGAAATCAGACTTTTTGGACCTGAACCGTAAATAAGTACATCTGGAATGAACCAAAAATGGTGACTAGATTAGTCAGCTCCTCATATATATCACCATCGCATATATAGTAAATAAGTAAATAAGCAACTGATTTTTTTTAAACTCTACAGTGGACCATTGCAACTTGATGTTTGAAATCAATACATAAATAATAAAGGCATACAGTAAGCAAACTTCACTCAGAGCTTGAAAGGTTAAACAGTTGACATTTCACCTTTTAACCCTTTCCCTCATATAGAAGCTTTCTGACGCCTCTGCAGCAGACAGCTTTTTGAAAACATAGTGACAAAAGAAGAAATTGCACAAAACATGCAATTTCTCCTTTTGCCACAATGTTTTCCACTTTTTGTCATAGGTTATCCATTCAATTATGGAGATTTTCTATGTTTTGACAAAATAGGCTCAAAGTCGTCTGCTGCAGAATTGTCGTATGAGGAAAAGGGTTAAAATATACATATTGATAATTTTTAAAAACAGCTATGCATTAAAGGGCATTTTATCAGGAAATATTTGCGTATAATAAAACTTGTAAGTGAGGAGTGGGTTATAATTGTGTAGTATTAAACAATATTTGTATTTATAAAGGAGATACAATTACACCAACTAACCTGACAACACATTTGCAGCTACTTTCAAATCTGTGTTGGTGCCTGCATGGTCCATGAATTTGATACCTTCTTCCCATTGGTCCGCCATACAATGAAGACAACCAATCAAATATGAAGTAAGAACGACTCCCGATGATTGTGGTACGAACAAATATTTATGATCAACTGCAAACTTCAGAGAAAGGTTTGTCTCACACTGTACCTGAAAATAATTTAACCCTTTTCCCACATACATAAAATCTGAAGCATATGACTGAAAACAACTAGGAAAAAAATATGAAAATCTCTGTTAATAAGTATAATAATAATTGAATGAAGTTGAAAACATTATGGCAAAATGATAAAATGCTTGTTTTGAGCAATTTCTACTTTGTCATAATGTTCTAAAAAGTAATTTGCTACAGAAGTGTCAAAATACGTCTATACGAGGGAAAGGGTTTATCTTTTTCTTGGAACAGATTTTAATTTGATGTCAGTGCAGCAAACAACTTTTGTTACTATTATGGAAACAGGGCAAATTGCTCAAAAAGAAGTAAATTATCTTTTTTTCACACAACTCTTTATCAAAATTATACTTAAAAATGTTCTTGATAATACAATTTCTTTCGCAGAAGTCGACAAAGAAGATTACGTTTGAAATAGTATATAAAGTATGAATTGTTCAACAATTGCCACAGTCAAACTTAAACTATAGTCACATACATGTAATGTGCCACAGTCAAACTCAAACTATAGTCACATATATGTAATGTGCCACAGTCAAACTCAAATTAGAGTCATATACATGTAATGTGCCACAGTCAAACTCAAACTATAGTCACATACATTTAATGTGCCAGTCAAACTCAAACTATAGTCGCATACATGTAATGTGCCACAGTCAAACTCAAACTATAGTCACATACATTTAATGTGCCAGTCAAACTCAAACTATAGTCACACACATGTAATACTATGTCCCTTTCCCTTTTACTAATTTTTGAAAACTCATTTTACATTTGAGCCGTCCCGCGAGAAAATCAACATTATGGCCTCTGCGTGATGTATCGATCCAGATCACCCTGCGCAGTCCACGCAGAGTGATCAGGGCCGACACATTCAGTCTCAGGGGGATAGAGGTAAAGAGTAATGATTCCTGAAACAGAAAATCCACAGGAGGCGAAAATTGCCTGTCTGAGTTAGCCTATGCGGCATGCTATATGCTGATCCGGGTCGTTAATTTACGCAGAGTCCACAATGCTGGTTTTCTTGCAGGACGCACATTTATAGAAAACGATCATAAAATTGAAGAATCAATTAATCATAATACATATATCATTTCCTTTTCTCAATTGTTATTTTTTATTTCTGTCTTATACTAACGTGTTAATATAACTTGTCAAGAAACAATATTTCACATGTCTAATGTTACAAATGGTAAAAAAAAAAAAAAACAGGAGTATATGAGGAAAAATAAATTTGTATTACTATTAAAGAAAGCAGTTTCTGCTGCAGACAAAAAGGGAGTAAGAAAATACTGTCATAAGTGTCCCACTACAAACTTAAAGCTTATAAATTGACGCTAAAAGTGTAAATGTAAGCTTGGTATTTCTGAACAATGTACAGTCAAACTTGTGCTAAAGACCACCTTGGAATATTTATTTATTTAGCAACCACACTTTTAGTGTCCCAATTAGTCATTTTCTGCTTAACCCTTTCCCTCATATAGACGCTTTCTGACGCCTCTGCAGCAGACGACCTTTTGAAAACATAGTGACAAAAGAAGAAATTGCACAAAACGTGCAATTTCTCCTTTTGCCACAATGTTTTCCACTTTTTGTCATAGGTTATCCATTCAATTATGGAGATTTTCTATGATTTGACAAAATACGTTCAAAGTTGTCTGCTGCAGAATTGTCGTATGAGGGAAAGGGTTAAATGAACCTGTAAATGTAGACTATCGTTTGGTGTTCCGATATGTGGTCTTTATACACAGGTTAAACTGTCTATATCTACTCCGTCTTGTAGTCAAACCTGTGCTAAAGACCATTGTTTGGTGTTCCGATATGTGGTCTTTATACACAGGTTAAACTGTCTATATCTACTCCGTCTTGTAGTCAAACCTGTGCTAAAGACCATTGTTTGGTGTTCCGATATGTGGTCTTTATACACAGGTTAAACTGTCTATATCTACTCCGTCTTGTAGTCAAACCTGTGCTAAAGACCACCTTGGAATAGCAAGTCCCTGTCTATAGCAACCACACTTTTAGTGTCCCAATTAGTCATTTTCTGCTTAAATGAAGATGCAATTAAAAGACCACCTGTGAATAAAGACCATTGTTTGGTGTTCCCATATGTGGTCTTTATACACAGGTTAAACTGTATATATCTACTCCGTCTTGATGGAATCTACACACGTTTACAGAAGCATCTTACAAACTAATGTTAGCAATATGTGAACAGTGTAGATCTTGATCAGACTGTGCTAACCCTTTCCCACATATAGACGCTTTCTGACGCCCATGCAACCGACGACTTTTGAAAACATTGTGGCAAAGGTGAAATTGCTCATTATGATTTCACCATTTGCCACAATATTTACAACTGTATTTAATAAATAAACAGTCATTAATAGAGATTGTTAATATTATTGCACAGATGTTTTAAAAGTCATCTGCTGCAGATTTTGTTGTATGTGGGAAAGGGTTAATGCCAACTTGTACCTTCCCATATGGACAGGCTCAAATGTAACATATATATCTGATATATTCCTTACCTTGTCAATAGCTGAATGATTAATATTTTGCTCGCTTTCTTTAAGGTTCTGCATGAGGTTACATGCCAGGGTGTTGTCTTTTTCCTGTGCTGCCAACACACAGATCAGACAACAGCAGTCCGAGAAAGGTCCAAAAATGCCTCTAAAATCTGACAAAGTAAAAGCAAAACATATTTCCTGTATTTTAAGATGGAAAACATTTAAAGAACAGAATAAAAAGTCATAGCAGGTGAAATTTTGTTTACAGGACACATTGTGGGAAAATGGAGAAAAAAGTAATTTCTTTTTTAAGTTTTCAAAAGAGTGTATAAAATAGTGGTCTGTATCAGACAGAGCAAGGGACTGTCCACTGTATGAGCCTGTCCATGGGGAAAGTTTATAGCTGTAGAAGTGTATAAAATAATGGTCTGTATCAGACAGAGCAAGGGACTGTCCACTGTATGAGCCTGTCCATGGGGAAAGTTTATAGCTGTAGAAGTGTATAAAATAGTGGTCTGTATCAGACAGAGCAAGGGACTGTCCACTGTATGAGCCTGTCCATGGGGAAAGTTTATAGCTGTAGAAGTGTATAAAATAATGGTCTGTATCAGACAGAGCAAGGGACTGTCCACTGTATGAGCCTGTCCACGGGGAAAGTTTATGGCTGTAGAAGTGTATAAAATAGTGGTCTGTATCAGACAGAGCAAGGGACTGTCCACTGTATGAGCCTGTCCATGGGAAAAAGTAATAGTTGGCTTTTGTAAACAGTGTAGATCTAGATCAGAATGTGCATCTGTGTAGTCTCATCAAAACATATACTACTCTCATAAGGTTGTAAGAAGACATGTCAACTTGTGTAGAACCTGATAAGACTAACCAGAGGTACACACTGATCAGAACACACTGTTCAGAAATATCAACTTGTACCTTTTCACATGGACAGCCTCATAAGCAAATTGGGAAGCCTGTTTTAACCCTTTCTCTCATACAGATGCATTTTGACGCCTCTGCAGCAGAAGACCTTTGAAAACTTTGTGACAAAATAAGAAATTGCTTATAACGAGCAATTTCTCCATATCTTTCTATGTCTTTCTGATGAATGTGGGGAAGGGTTAACCCTTTCCTACATACAGCAAATCTTTGAAAACATACTGACAAAAACCTGAAAAATCTCCATAAAAGAGAGCTTAATTGTAAAATAATACTGATTAATTTTAAAAGTAATCACTCTTATTTTTGCGAAAACCCGTTCATCTTCTGGCGCCTACGGATCTTCGGTAGTTTCCGTTATCCAATAGGAACAGATCGGGCGTCTCCGCCGGTTATCGGCAAACTCCGGCTCAACTTCACTCGTGCGGAACAACCGGTATATATACCCATGCAAGTGTTTTGATATCCTCTTTTCAGTACTACAGTTGTGTATAACAGTCGATTTAATTTTCTAAGAAAATAAAGAAGAATGGCGACCACGAGACGAGGGTCTAAAAGAAAGACAGAGTCCAGGCTTGTAGAGCCGGACTCAGGTAACATCATTGATTTTGAGGAAATTTTAAGGGCCTATAATTATGTACAGGTAGACCAGTTGTCACAGCGCACTGAAGATACAACATCGGATTCGAACTCTGCCGATTTAATCCCAACACAACCTCTTTCTGCGCAAACGGAGTCTGGCACAACACCACGTGTGTTTTCAACCCCCACCCGGCGTCCACAGATCAGTCGGTTAGAACGCCCACGGTGTTTGACTTGCCTATGCGGCAAATATCAGAACTTTTGCGTTTGTCAAGCGAGGACTTGGCCGCTCACGTCCCTAGTGCGATAAAAAACCAAATTGTAGATGGGTAATATTTAAACTTGTCCATACTCCTGAAAGGAGCCGTGGATCTTCAACTTTGGCGTACAGCATTGTCCTTGAATTATCCCCAACAGGCTCTCTTGAGGCTAGGTCAAAAGAGTGCAGGGATAAGGTCCCTAGTATTGAGTGATGGACGGACGCGTTTTTGATTTATGCGTCTGTTTATCCCGGGGCTCAGGCGAACTGCTTCACTGTGGACAATTAGAGAGTCCGAGGCTCGCCAGTGGGTTTCGCATGGAGAGAAAATGATGAGCAGTTCAGACTCCCGTCAGGCATTGAATCCGTCGTCATGGTCTAAATTAAACGGAGATTTGTGGTGGCGGTGCATGCCAGCGAGCCCACAAACTCGGCCAGAAACACAAATACCGAAAGTCAATATATGCCATGTTTTCAATGAGTCTGCCTGCACGTGGCCGAACTACTCAACACGCGTGCGCCATTTGCGACCTACTCCCAACAACAGGCGCCGCCAAATGCCTTTCTATTCAACCATCGCTTTCCCAAACCTCGCAGTTTCCCCCAAAACGGGAACAAATAATAAATTAGCGGAAACGGCATGCAATTCACGGCTGACAAATAATCCTATAAATTAGAATTGCTTAACAAATTTCTTAAGATCTTGTAATAAAATGGAAGCAGATAACGTATTCAAATTTGAATTCAGCCGTCATTACGAAGTACCAAGAAAACCCCGCATAAGTCAAAACCTCAAAATCGGCTTTATCAAACCCCAACTTAGTGAGAAACTACGCAAAGAAATTACCGCTGGTAGAATGGCGGGCCCGTTCAACATAAAACCATAGGCTTAGTTCCTAAAAAAGCACCAGGCGATTTTCGGCTAATTCACCACTTATAATGCCCGGAGGGAGAGTCAATTAACGACGGAATAGCCCGCAAATATTCCTCAGTACAATACACAAGCTTCGACGCTGCAGAAAGTCATTACGACATGCGTCTTCCACCAATTGGCTAAGTCTATGGGGTAAAGCAGCCAGTTGCTTGGGAAGATTGTAGTGTGGAGTACTGGTGGGCGAAAATCAGGAAACATGAGTAGGTGAACTGGCCGCCGGATATGACTGATAAATTGTTAAAAACGGCGTTAAACCCCAATCAATCAATCAGTCGACGCTGCAGTAGACATGATTCAATCCCTAGGGTAAAACTGCAAACTGTACAAAATGGATATAAAATGCCTTCCGCCTACGGGTTAGGGTTCTTTTAAACTCCTCGGTCCGTTTTGAAAATCAATTTTATTACGATAAGGCGCTTCCTTTTGGAGCAGCTACTAGCTGTAAGACTTTCGAAAGGTTTCCTCGTTTCTCGAATTCTGCGTTGGAGAGAGAACTTCGTCAAAAAACCTAATCCATTATTTAGACGATTTCTTAGGCGGCGCCAGAGCGACACAAAGTTGCGAATCGCAGATATCTGCATTTCTGGCGTGCATGTACGAGCTTAATGTCCCCTTAGCAGAAGATAAGGCATAGGGCCCCTCCGAAGTCAAATTGGTAGCGCGGATACCTCTTATTAAAGTAGAAGAGGTCATTAGCAAAATGACAATTCTGCTAGGGAAAAGAAGAACAACATTGAGAGATATGCAATCGTTAATAGGCTCACTTAATTTCTGCTGCCGTGCAATTCCGGCAGGTAGATCGTTCTGTCGTCGCCTGATAAATGCTACATGCGGCCTGAGTAGGTCTGGTCACCACCTGCATGTGACTAAGAGCATTAAGAAAGACTTGGAAACGTAGCTTACCTTTTTCAAACAACATAATGGTATCTCGGTTTTCAACGTCCGCTATTGGTTTTCAAACGCTCACGAACAATTGTTTTTCGGATAGTGCTGGAAGAGAAGGTTCAGGAATGGGAATTTAATACAAAGGCCACTGGTGCATGCACTGTTGGCCACAGGCCTGGCATTCTGAGGGAGTAAGCAGGGACATCACAATTTTAGAGTTACATATGTCAATGCCATCAATGCATTCAATAAGTTCAGGGACAATTTCAAACTTAATAATTCTTGGCCAGTTGAACAAAAATACATCATTTGGTTCATCGCTTACTGCGTTGGAAAAGGATTAGAAGCGTCCACAATAAGGACGTAATCCACAGGCCTCAATTATTGGCATAAGATCAACGGCTGGCCCAAAATGAGCAGCATGTTTATCATAAAGAAAATGTTGGAAGGTTGCTCTCGCTTGCGTAGATCGGTCGAGAGCAGAGCTCCTATCTGCCAGCATTTTAAATGCAGCGCTGAGCGAACTAAAGTTCGTTTGCTATAATCCGTACGAAGTAGCGCTGTTCTGGGCTGCCTGGGTCCTAGCACCTTTCGGCTTATTCCGAGTGAGCGAGTTGGTGGCAACTAGTAACCATGATCCGAATTCATATCTTCGACCCATAGATACAAAATAGAAGCAGAAACGCAAAATCTGCACATTACGTTAAGACCATCATAAACGAAATGACCTGGCGTCGCTGTCGCTTACATCCTTCTGTAATAGTGTTCAACGAGTGTAGCTATCTGCGCGCAGCAGTACCTGGGGCTGTGGTCGTGTGGGTGGACGTGCTTCAGCGCCTCGCTGGAATGCGTCTGCCTTCACGGCGGCGGCCATAGAGCGGAACGAGTTCGTTTAAATAGATTCGGACGACAACAGGTGCGACGTCATCCGACACATGGTTCGTTGCATGTGGGTGTGACGGCGGCCGCGCTGGTATTTTTCAGGGAGGACGGCGTTAATTTGTCGGACGTAGGTCTCGAGATGTAGTTACTCAATTCGAGACGTACTTTTGAGATACTTTATAAAATAAATTGGGAAACATTTAAAGATACTCAAATTCGATAACCATTAATTCTCTGGCCCGGCCGGGTAGCTCAATTGGTAGCGTATCTGACTCGTGATCTGTAGGTCACGGGTTCGATACCCGGTTGCGGCGACATTCTTTCGGGCGATGTTTTCCATTGCCTCTCACCTCTGATCTATGTGAGAAAGTAGTCAGTGGCTTCGAAAGAATGTTGTGTAAGTACTGGTGTGGGAAAGCCAGGAAAACATGGGTAGGTGCACTGGCCGCCGTGATATGACCAAAGCTGTTGAAAGCGGCGTTAAACTCCAAACAAACAAACAAATTAATTCTCTGCTTGCTAGGAATCTGTTGAATTTTGGGGGATAAATTTCACAAGCCAGTGTAAAATTTACTGTGGCGTAAAAATTCTAATCAAGGTTTAAAAAGCAGCACCAATTGCCGTCGTAGTTGCAAAGTTTAATTGGGCCGCAAATGTTTTCATAGTGTGTGCATCGAGTCCACCAGGAGCCAAGCATTTGAAGTGTGTGTTAAAAACCAATAAGGTTGTATTTCGGCGGCGAGGCCCGGCCGCCTCTCTTTCGATACAGCAGTAGGGTCCTCTATGGCTCATGTCCTACATACTGTAAATCTCCGTCCCTACCGTGATCTTATCGCCACTACTTTACTATATTGCCTGTGAGTGTTCAAATAGTACGATATGCAACTCGGGTAAAAATCATATTTCTGAAATTGATTTCTTTCTTGAGTCATAAAATAAAGTTGAAAACATTGTGGCCAAAGAGGAAATTGCTGAAAGTCTGTTATTGTCGGCTGCTATTCCGTCAAAATGTGTCTGCAGTTGGGGAAGGCTAAAACATAATGATGACTGAACAATACTCACTGTCGTAATCAAACTGCAGTAATTTACAATAAATATCCACCACTGTATAACATGTTGATTTGGAGCCTGTGTTTAGTTCTAACAAGGACTTCTTCCTTCTTTCAAATCCCGGTAGTATACTGCACACTTAAAACAGAAGATTATATTGATGGCATCATGTCGTCAATCAAGCAGATCTCAGAGGACTAGATAGGGTTGAGTAAACTGGTCCTCCACACAATGTCTCTCTTATTACTCAACCAAACCCTATGTTGTGGGTACTCAACAAATAGCCTCAACATAGGTTTTGAGTGTCAAATAAGGATATTAGAATATGAACCTGAAAATCTCCATAAAAGATAGCAAAATTGCTAAAAAAAAAGTTAAAAAATTGTGGCCAAAGAAGAAATTGCGCATCGTGAGCAATTTAACCTTTGGCCACATTGTTTACAAAAGTCGTTTGCTGCTATTGTGTCAAAATGTGTCTGCAGGTGGATAAGGGTTAACAAGAATCGCCTCACTGAGGGTGAAAGTCAATACAGGGTTTGAGTGTCAAATAAGGTTTTAAGAATATGACAAATGCCCTATATCTAGAGCTCTAATCTGATCTGAATCCATCTAGCCAAGAATGCATATAAGTAAATGTACTGGAGCAAGAACTCTACTTCATGCCCTTAACCGTTTCAAACATACAACAAATCTGCGCCAAGTAATACCTAACCCTTTCCCTAAGACGACTTTGAACATATTATTATTGCTGCAGAGGCGTCAGAAAGCGTCTATATGAGGGAAAGGGTTAAACCTTGATTAAATAAGCTTCGAAAACATTCAATTATTCTTGTATTACAAACTATTTTATTAAATGACTAAGTTGACATAAATATTTACCTTGCTGACTGATAACAATACTTGTTCAGAAATGAAATCTTTAGGCATTTTTATGAGGGAAACAAATATATAATATGCTTTTAACCCTTTCCCTCATATAGACACTTTTTGATGCCTCTGCAACAGACGGCTTTTTGAAAACATAGTGACAAAAGAAGAAATTGCTCAAAACAAGCAATTTCTCCTTTTGACACAATGTTTTCCACTTTTAGTCATAGGTTATCCTAGTCGTCTGCTGCAGAATTGTCGTATGAGGGAAAGGGTTAGATCTCACCCTCCTCCACATACACATCATTAATAATGTAAAATGTTTTTTATACCGTCACTTCTAATGAAAGGGTCAGCAATTTCTGACACCCCAGCCAGTTTAGGTCCGGATTCCCATATTTTTACAAGATTCAAGACAGACTAATCAGGACCAAACATTTGACCTTCCACTCCAAACTTTTGACAAAGTTATTAGAAAAGGATAAATATCTCCTTTTTTCAATTGTTTTCAAAATCATACTTCCTATTTTCTAGATGTTAAAATTTTGTCCACTGATGTTTTAAAACTGTCAACTCCATAAAACATCATATATATATATTCAGTGCTCTAGATAAGCGGGGATTTGCATGTTCTAAAATCCTTATTTGACTCTGTAACTTTCCCTCTTTGAACATATTTTTATTGCTGCAGAGGCGTCAGAAAGCGTCTATATGAGGGAAAGGGTTAAACCTTGATTAAATAAGCTTCGAAAACATTCAATTATTCATGTATTACAAACTATTTTATTAAATGACTAAGTTGACATAAATATTTACCTTGCTGACTGATAACAATACTTGTTCAGAAATGAAATCTTTAGGCATTTTTATGAGGGAAACAAATTTATAATATGACTTTAACCCTTTCCCTCATATAGAAACTTTTTGATGCCTCTGCAACAGACGGCTTTTTGAAAACATAGTGACAAAAGGAGAAATTGCTCAAAACAAGCAATTTCTCCTTTTGACACAATGTTTTCCACTTTTAGTCATAGGTTATCCTAGTCATCTGCTGCAGAATTGTCGTATGAGGGAAATGGTTAGATCTCACCCTCCTCCACATACACATCATTAATAATGTAAAATGTTTTTTATACCGTCACCTCTAATGAAAGGGTCAGCAATTTCTGACACCCCAGCCAGTTTAGGTCCGGATTCCCATATTTTTACAAGATTCAAGACAGACTAATCAGGACCAAACATTTGACCTTCCACTCCAAACTTTTTACAAAGTTATTAGAAAAGAACAAATTGCTAAAGAAGAGCTATATCTCCTTTTTTCAATTGTTTTCAAAATCATACTTCCTATTTTTCTAGATGTTAAAATTGTTCCCACTGGCGTTTTAAAACCGTCAACTCCATAAAACATCATATATATATATATTCAGAGCTCTAGATTAGGGGCGTTTTGAATGTTCTAAATTCCTTATGTGACTCTTTTACCCTATGTTGTGGGTACTCAAAATAATCGTCTCAGTGAGATGATTCTTTCAAGTACAAACAACATAGGGTTTGCTTTAATAGTAAAAGAGAAATTGTGGAAAAAAGAGCCGAATACCCCTCCATATCTGTCGTCTGCTGTGAAAACACTCCAGGAAAGGTACATCTTGAAAATTGAATGTATAATTTAGAAAGAAATAAAAACAGCATGGAATAAGGATAAATTGTTCTTCATGAGCAATTTCTTCTTTTCCAACAATGACTTAAGAAATTGTCTGCTGTAAAAGCGTCTTAAATTGACTGCATCAGGTTGAGTGTTTACCTGCCCTTACCTCTATAAAATGTCCTATTGATAATCGGATAGACAGACACATGCTGGGTAAATTGTTCATGTCTATGTTTTACATGAATGTATAGGTAGTTCCACAGTACTCTCAGCTCTAGGGACAATATGGCTTGTTTACTGGAAACGCCTGAAATAAGACAATATATATCTGTAAAACAGATGCATGCTCTGCGAAATATGTTTCTTTTTTGGCCAGATTTAACCCTTTTACACTAAGTCTTGCACACAGATGCTTCAGCATCTTAACCCTTTCCCATATACAACAAAGATGCAGTAAACGATTTGAAAATAAATTGACAGAAACGTGAAAAGGCTCCATAAATTAATGTTATACATGTATCATGAAAAAGAGTTGAAAACATTGTGGCAAAAAGAGGAGTTGCTCTTCATGTTTGCAAAAGCAATCTGTTGCAGAGCCGTCATAAAGCGTCTGTTTGAGGGAAAGAGTTAAGCAGATGACTTTTGAAATCATTGGGCAATAAGTGAAATTTCTCATAATTAATTTCTCCTGTTATCGCAATGTTTTCACCACTTTTCCGAAATTTATACAAGGTTTTCCATATTTTTCTGGGTTGACTGCTGAAGAATTGTTGTAAGTGGGAAAGAATTAAATGTCCAACACATCACCAAACAAGATCACTGCCATCGCTCATCTGATTATATTAATTCCATAAATGGCAATGAAACTATATATGCCTGATATAAACAATGCATTCCCAAGCGTTTCTTGAAATCGTTTGTGACTAATTGATGAACAGTGCAAAGTCTGAGCAACCCGGGTACATGCCTTTTAAAAGCTCTATAGATTAGGGGCATTTTGCATGATCTAAAATCCTTATTTGACCCTCTAACCCTATGTTGTGGGTACTCAAAAGAATCATCTCACTGAGACGATTCTTTTGAGTACCCACAACATAGGGTTTGCTTTAATAATAAGAGAGAAAATTGTGAGAAAAAGAGCTGAATACGAGTCCTTATCAGGACCTCTGTATGCTTATGGTTGATTTTCCCAGAGTTCAGCTGCTCACATGTCTCTTAACACTTACCCACATACACCAATGATTTTCCCAGAGTTCAGCTGCTCACATGTCTCTTAACACTTACCCACATACACCAATGATTTTCCCAGAGTTCAGCTGCTCACATGTCTCTTAACACTTACCCACATACACCAATGATTTTCCCAGAGTTCAGCTGCTCACATGTCTCTTAACACTTACCCACATACACCAATGATTTTCCCAGAGTTCAGCTGCTCACATGTCTCTTAACACTTACCCACATACACCAATGATTTTCCCAGAGTTCAGCTGCTCACATGTCTCTTAACACTTACCCACATACACCAATGATTTTCCCAGAGTTCAGCTGCTCACATGTCTCTTAACACTTACCCACATACACCAATGATTTTCCCAGAGTTCAGCTGCTCACATGTCTCTTAACACTTACCCACATACACCAATGATTTTCCCAGAGTTCAGCTGCTCACATGTCTCTTAACACTTACCCACATACACCAATGATTTTCCCAGAGTTCAGCTGCTCACATGTCTCTTAACACTTACCCACATACACCAATGATTTTCCCAGAGTTCAGCTGCTCACATGTCTCTTAACACTTACCCACATACACCAATGATTTTCCCAGAGTTCAGCTGCTCACATGTCTCTTAACACTTACCCACATACACCAATGATTTTCCCAGAGTTCAGCTGCTCACATGTCTCTTAACACTTACCCACATACACCAATGATTTTCCCAGAGTTCAGCTGCTCACATGTCTCTTAACACTTACCCACATACACCAATGATTTTCCCAGAGTTCAGCTGCTCACATGTCTCTTAACACTTACCCACATACACCAATGATTTTCCCAGAGTTCAGCTGCTCACATGTCTCTTAACACTTACCCACATACACCAATGATTTTCCCAGAGTTCAGCTGCTCACATGTCTCTTAACACTTACCCACATACACCAATGATTTTCCCAGAGTTCAGCTGCTCACATGTCTCTTAACACTTACCCACATACACCAATGATTTTCCCAGAGTTCAGCTGCTCACATGTCTCTTAACACTTACCCACATACACCAATGATTTTCCCAGAGTTCAGCTGCTCACATGTCTCTTAACACTTACCCACATACACCAATGATTTTCCCAGAGTTCAGCTGCTCACATGTCTCTTAACACTTACCCACATACACCAATGATTTTCCCAGAGTTCAGCTGCTCACATGTCTCTTAACACTTACCCACATACACCAATGATTTTCCCAGAGTTCAGCTGCTCACATGTCTCTTAACACTTACCCACATACACCAATGATTTTCCCAGAGTTCAGCTGCTCACATGTCTCTTAACACTTACCCACATACACCAATGATTTTCCCAGAGTTCAGCTGCTCACATGTCTCTTAACACTTACCCACATACACCAATGATTTTCCCAGAGTTCAGCTGCTCACATGTCTCTTAACACTTACCCACATACACCAATGATTTTCCCAGAGTTCAGCTGCTCACATGTCTCTTAACACTTACCCACATACACCAATGATTTTCCCAGAGTTCAGCTGCTCACATGTCTCTTAACACTTACCCACATACACCAATGATTTTCCCAGAGTTCAGCTGCTCACATGTCTCTT
Organism: Serripes groenlandicus; assembly: GCA_031761405.1. Lineage (NCBI taxonomy): Eukaryota > Metazoa > Mollusca > Bivalvia > Cardiida > Cardiidae > Serripes > Serripes groenlandicus. The sequence goes on along the minus strand of JASEVX010000005.1, from coordinate 91,306,280 downwards.
AACACTTACCCACATACACCAATGATTTTCCCAGAGTTCAGCTGCTCACATGTCTCTTAACACTTACCCACATACACCAAATCTGCAGCAGACGACATTGAAAACATCAATATTAAAATAGGGAAAATCTCTCTAAAGGAAAGTAAAATAACTGAATAGAGTTGAAAACATTTAGGCAAAATAAGAAATTGCACATGATGAGAAATTTCTCCTTTTCCCACAATATGTTCAAAAGTCGTCTGCCGCAATGGCGTCTAAATGCAGAAATTCTATCAGTGGAAAAAGTTTCTGCAATTCACATACAGTGATACAGTTGAACCGTTTAAAGATGAGTTAAGAATGTTTGTGTTTGATTGGGGTTTTACGCTGTTTTCAACCTTATTTCAGTTATATCACAGCAACTTATTCATAATCCCTGGGTAAACAGACCAGTACTAGGCAAAGAAATGTGCTTTGAATTTGAGCTGGCCCTGGTAGGGCACTTCACCATGACCGTAGTGCCGAGACTGGGGATGCCAGGTTTCAAATCCCTGATGCTAACCACTCGACCACGGCGTATAATGACTCACTGTAAACATGCTGTGGACTGGACTGGACAAAGATATATCAGAGCAATTTCTTATAAAGATTCTAACAAACCGAAAGATAAATTATCTGACAATGCTATATTGTATTCAATATTTCATAGGTTTTAACTCACTAGAAAGCTTGAAGAGGAAATCGGCGAGGTTCTTATAACAAGTATCTGATTTAGAGAGATTTTTATTTCAGTATTTTATAGGTTTTAACTTACTAGAAAGCTTGACGAGGATATTGGCGAGGTTCTTATAACAAGTATCTGCTTCAGAGAGATCTCTGTGATTCTGAAATGATAAAAAATAATCAACAACCCTTTAAAAAACCTTTCCTACATACAACAAATCTTTTTAAACCCTTTCTACATACAACAAATCTGCAGCAGAGGACTTTGAAAACAATCATGTTAAAAGATGGAAAAATCTCAATAAATGAAAGCACATTGTATAATTATTGAAAAAAGTTGAAAACATTGTGGCAATAGGTGAAATTGCTCGTTTTGACCAATTTCTCCTTTTGTTACAATGATTTCAAAAATGGTCTGCTGCAGATGTGTAAGAATACGTCTACAAGTGGGAAAGGCTGAAAACGTTTCCTACATACAACAAATCTGTAGCAGATTACTTTGAAAACATGAAATTAAAAGTTGCCAAAATCTCTAGTCTAGTAATGAAAGAAAGTGTAATTATTAAATACAGTTGAAAAAATTGCGGCAAAAGGAGAAATTGCTCATTATAAGCAAGTTCTCCTTTTGCCACAATGTTTTAAAAAGTTGTCAGCTGTAGATGCATCTGCAAGTGGGAAGGGAGGGTTAACTGATAAGATACTTTTAGATTCATCAGCTTTGGAAACATCTTAGAAAAGAAACACTTCAGAATTTTAGTTTGATACATAGTTTATTAACCCTTTCCCTCATAAAGATGCTTTCTGAAGCCTCTGCAGCAGACAGCTTTATGAAAACATAGTGACAAAAGAAGAAATTGCTCAAAACGAGTAATTTCTCCTTTTGCCACAATTGTTTTCCACTTTTAGTCATAGGTTATCCATTCAATTAAAAAGATTTTATTTTCTGACAAAATATGTTTAAAGTCGTCTGCTGCAGAATTGTCGTATGAGCGAAAGGGTTAAAGTAAATTCGGAAAAACAAGAAATAATTTGATTTGCTTCATGTGATGTCAGACCAATTCTCATTCTCCAATGACTGTTTCAAATTTTAACTGGTCCTCAGCTGAAGCAATGTCAAATATGTTCTGTATAATGGATGTATAAACAGTTTTCCTGACAAAATAGCATCTGCTTGACTTTTAGTTCACCCTTTCCATCATATTTGACGCCTCGGCAGCAGATGACTTAATATTTATTTCTAGAGCAATTCAAAATAAAGCAGATGTTAACACACATCTTAACACTTTCCAACATACACAATTCTGCAGCAGTTGACTTTGAAAACATCTAGGCCAAAATCTCTATATATATATATATATATATATAAAGTAAAATTATCGAAAAAGACAACTTCAGAAACATCTGGTAAAAAATATGACAAACCTCTATAAACAAAAGTTTAATCACTGAATAGAGTTGAAAACAATTTGTCATGATGTTTTTAGAAGTCGTCTGCTGCAGAGGAGTCAGAAAGCGTCTAGTATATGGGAAAGGGTTAAAGTAAAGGTTAACAATAACAAAAAGTTAACATCATTAGCCCTGAATATAATAACTTACTTTTAAATATTCACAAACAGTAATGGTATTCTGTCTGGACAGTTGTTCAAGAAGACCATTTTTGGTTGTTGAAAGTTCCGTCAGTTTGTCGATGAGTCTCATATTTTCCGTTTTCAAACATTAAATGTATTTCCTCCATAAAGATTTTTTCTTCAAGTTCAAATCTGTTATTTTTTTCCAACAACATCTTTCCAATGTAGATATTTCTGAAAAAGAAAGATTTTTTTTGAAGTTTTCATTTATAATTCCTTGATTTTATTTAATTGGGTATACTTTTTAAGTTTCAATCAGAGCTCTAGATAAGGTGAAATAAGAATCTTGAAACCCTAATACAGAACGAATTTGAATTAAATTATTAATATTTTAAACATCCAATTCTAAATAAGTTTAGAAAATAAACATTGTGGAAAATTATGTTGATCTAAACATTTGTCTATTCAGAGATCTATAGGGTTGTCCTATACTATGTTATGTATACATATGTGAGCCGTCCCCCGAGAAAACCAACATTGTGGACTCGTAAAGTATCGACATGGATCATTCTAAGCATGCCGCGATGGCTTACCCGGATAGACACTTTTCGCCTCCTGTGGATTTTCTGTTTCAGGAATCATTACTCTATACCTCTATTCCCCTGAATATGTCGGCCAGGATCAGTCTACGTGGCGGACTGCACAGGCTGATCTGGTCGATACATTACGCAGAAGCCATAATGTTTGTTTTCTCGCGGGATGGCTCATATGTCCTTTTGCTTTACCCTTTGTAATGCTAATTTCTATGTATCTCATGCTTTTGTTCCTTATACAAACAGGGAGTAACAAAGAAATTGAAATTGAAATTGAATTGAGGTCATATAATGATCAGTTTTGTCTCAGACTCGATGGGAATAACAATATACCTCAATTCTTGGTTAGATAGGAAACTAATTAGTAAGACGAAATGAGAAAATAGTTCATGACCTTTATTGTTCCATGTAAAGGGAAATATGAAATTGTGTAAATATTAAAGAGCGAAATAAAGGAAAACTAGAACTATCACTGAAGATGAAAAATTACCCCAAAACAGCACCTTGACTCAAAATATGGCTTTCGACTGACCAACAAAAGGGCCATAACTTTGTAAAACAAGAGAAAAGGCTTTGCATGCTTAACTATAACACAAATTTATAAGTTGAAAAAGGTACATTATTCTGTCAAACTTGACTTTAGAGTTATGCCCCTTGACATACCTGGTCTTCTAATGGTCCTGATTAAATGTTAAAAGTTCTAGAGTTGTAAACATGAAATTGGGGACCAAAGTCTTCAAGTCTGACCTTGACCTGGGTGATGTGCATGACACATCATCTTGTTATGCAGAATAATTGTGTGAAGTTATATCAAAATCCATTCAAGCATGTGGAAGATACAAACTTGACACGAAATTGCAGACGGACAATGTTTGAGCCCAAACTGTGACCTTGACCTTTGGAGTAGGTGGCTGGGTTATGTGCATGACAAATCCTCTTGTTATTGAGAATAGTTGTGTGAAGTTATATCGAAATCCATTAAAGCATGTGTGACCTTGACATTTGAGGTACAAGCCTGGGTCTTGTGTGTGACAAGCCACTTCACAATGGTGAACATGTATGCCCAGTAACTTGAGAATCCTATGATGCATGGTTGAGAGACAGGCCGGACAAGGTAGTCCTATCAAACAGTACTCATTTTGACCTTTGAGGTACAAGCCACCTCATCATGGTGAACATGTGTGCCCAGTAACTTGAGAAACCTATGATGAATGGTTGAGATGCGGACCGGACAAGATAGTCCTATCAAACAGTATTCAGTTTGACCTTTGAGTGTGACCTTGACCTTTGACGTACAAGCCACCTCATCATGGTGAACATGTGTGTCCAGTAACTTGAGAATCCTAAGATGCATGGTTGAGATGCGGGCCGGACAAGGTAGTCCTATCAAACAGTACTCATTTTGACGTTTGACCTCTATGTGTGACATTGACCTTTGAGGTACAGGCCTCAATCTTGTGCGCGAGACACCGCCTCATCATGGTGAACGTTTGTGCCAAGTTTCTTTGAAATCCTATGATGCATGGTTGAAATGTGGACCGGACAAGGTAGTCCTTTCAAATAGTACTCATTTTGACCTCTAAGTGTGACCTTGACATTTGAGGTACAGGCCTGGGTCTTATGCTAGTCACGCAGCCTCATTCATGGTGAACGTTTGTGCCAAGTTTCTTTCAAATCCTATGATGCATGGTTAAGATGCGGGCCGGACAAAGTTAGGTTGGACTGACAGACAGACAGACAGACAGACGGACAGGACCAAACCTATAGTCCCCAAACCGGTCTTCGACCGATAGGTGACTAATAACATGCAATTGTAAGACATTTAGGGTATGCACATCTCCTCTTGGTATAGAAGCTTGATGTAAAATTTTATTGAATTCCACCCAGTGGTTTGTGGACAAAATATGACCAACAACTTTATAAGTAAAAGCGCCATAACTCTGTAAATTAACATGCAATTGTAAGACCTTAAGGGTATGCACATCTCCTCTTGGTATAGAAACTTCATGTAAAATTTTATTGCATTCCACCCAGTGGTTTGTAAGAAATAGGCCGTACAAAATATGGCTTCTAACCGACAGCCGGACACAGTAACTCCTATATAATAATTAGTAAGACGAAATGAGAAAACAGTTCATGACCTTTATTGTTCCATGTAAAGGGAAATACAAAATCGTGTAAAACCCCTTTAAGGAATTAAAGAGCGAAATAAAGGGGCTGTAATTCTAGTTGTCGCCAGATAGTTCAATCGTCGGACAGTGAAGGCCCTGTTGGTACTGTGCATATACTAACAATTTTCCCTAGTCAGCCATGTTCGCAGATGCAATTTTAGACCTTTTCTGTGTGACCTGGATATATAATTATATATAAAGTAATTATTTCTTAACATGCTCGAATTGAAAATGGATAGGCATGCTATAAGAAAACCAACCATGTAACATTTGCGATATCTGTAGATCCAGCTCAACCGACTAACCTGCATGTCCACACACGGTCTACGTACAAAGTCCCGACAAATAGTTTACACTTGTATCATAGCATGAAGGCGATCAGAATCCGTTCTGGCGAATTGGTTAGCGTCGGAGAATTGGATCCGGACGTCCAGGGCTCGATCCCTATTTGCGCTGGAGCGCCCCTGGGTAAGGCACATTTCCTAGCCTAGTACTGGTTTATTTACCAAGGGATCATAGATAAGAGAACTGTTGCCATAACATAACTAGGCGTAAAACCCAATAACAAATCTACATTTTCCACAGAAACAATAGGGTTTGTTTTTCGAATAAGGCGGCTCATAAACATTTTGTTAGGTATCGAAACGGATCTGTATATGTTTAATGGGTTCATAAACACCCATAATGATAATGCAAACTAAAGAATTAAACTTCTAAAAGACTCATTAGTTTTAATGAGTACATACTGGACCAAGTCACAAGAAAACCTCAACGGTAAAAGCAGAACTATACCAAACTGTACTTCCTCACGTTACAAGGCGGCTCGTGTACATTCGAATTATTCATGGAGCTCATTCTCTGAGCAATTCAGCCTTTGTAACATTGAGCCAAAGGGGTCTTTTCCTAATTATCAAAATCTTGTATGACCGTTCATATTTCAAACAGGCCTAAATACGATTACAAAATAGGGTCCGCTGGGCTTTTCAGAATAAAGACACCGGCAAAAAGTTAATGCAACAATTTATTAACGTAGTACAAACAACAGTTACGATGTTACAATGCTATTAAGTATCCCAACTGTTTTCATCCCGTTCATCTATATATGACTCAGATACCGAAACGCAATGAAAAGTCGTCTTCTTCTCGCGGATTTACAAAAAAGACTTAAGACTAACACGACGTTTAGGTGTCAATATGTCAATATACTTATTGATAATAAAAACCTCCGGCTCAAAATATTTTGTTATACATTCATATTACATGTTGTTTTCACTATTGTGTTATATGAATATCCAAATTTATATAAAGGACATGATATACAAAAATACAAATATTCTTCAGTCGTCTCGGAATCAAGAGTTCATAAGAAAATAAAAGTCGTTTAAAGATGTTCCCTTTTTATACCAACTTAAAAGAAATTGCTCATGCACAAGAGAAAATTTTAGACAATGGAAGAAAGCATGATATTCACAGTCAATTACCTCTCTGTTGGTTATTGACTGACAATATACGCATATTCTCCTTTATATAGGAATGTTGGTATATACATCTGTATTGCCTCCATTTTCTGAAGAGTAACTGATTACAAATACAATTACAGTTACATGTATACAACAAATAGAAAGTAAACAATAGAAAAGAAAAAGAAATTACGAGAAAACGGCATGTTCTCTTATTGAGTCTTTTCACCCCAAAACAGACCCCAGGAGATAAACGATGAAATATTTCGCTAGGTGAATATCAGTGATCTCAAGTCAGTCTACGTGGAGGTATAGACAGTCTGTAATCTTCGCTGATCCGCAGTTTCTGAAGTCTGTTTTAGAGTGACCCGGCTCAACCTATTCAAATGCTATATATGTACAAAGTAGCTGTTTAACAGTAAGTACAATATAATATATACAGTAAGTACAATATGTGCTTATTGAGGCTCTTTCATAAGTTTAACCAAATGGCTTCAATAGTGCATACTATCTTTAAGTGACACGGTCACTGTTCCCAAGTAGGATCAGCATGTGGATAGGTTTCAATACCCAACCTATGGTTAAAGCATCTAAATTTAGAAAAAGCTCTTTTATATTTATAAAGTAGATCTAATACTAAGTATTTTTCAACATGAAGCAATGATTTAAAATTCTTATAGTAACTCAGTAATGCCGTTTTAACAATTTCTCAGTTATATCACGGCGGCCAGTTCACCTACTCATGCATTTCCTGGTTTTCTCAAACCAGTACTCCACACAACAATCTTCCTAAGCAACTGGCTGCTTTTCCACATAGACTTAGCCAATTGGTGGAAGACGAATGATGCATGTCGCATTGATTTTTGTCATTCCTCAGAAAGAAAGTTGGCAGAGCCGGGATTTTAACTCACAACCCCTGGATTGACAGCCTTAGTCGATACCAACGGAGCTACCAGGGCTCGGCTAAATTAATACAAATAGTAAAAGTTCAGACAAGTTTACATCATATTGTATTAATACAAATAGCAAAGGTTCAAACAAGTTTACATCATATTGTATTAATACAAACAGTAAAGGATCAGACACATTTACATCATGTTGTATTAATACAAACAGTAAAGGTTCAGACAAGTTTACATCATATTGTATTAATACAAATAGCAAAGGTTCAAACAAGTTTACATCATATTGTATTAATACAAACAGTTAAGGTTCAGACAAGTTTACATCATATTGTATTAATACAAATAGTAAAGGTTCAGACAAGTTGACATCATATTGTATTAATACAAACAGTAAAGGTTCAGACAAGTTTACATCATATTGTTTTAATAACAAGAGGCCCAAAAAGGCCAGTATCGCTCCACCGCCATAAGGCAAAAATCAAATCTCGAAACAGCCCTGCCCCCTGGTGGCCATTTTTGTTTACCAACCACCATGGCTTAAAGGAATCTTGTAGAGTGTCACCCAAGGAATGTTTCTGCAAAATCATTTGAAAATCGTCGGAGGAGAGGATATTTCACTATAGCCTTATAAGGCAAAATAGCCCGACGCCCTGGCAGCCATATTTTTCAACCAATCAACATGGCTTGAAGGAATCTAATAGAGGGTCATCCTAGGAACATTTCTACAAAATTATTTGAATATCAGCCAGACACTTTCGAAGATGACGATTATTTAAGTTTTCACTATGGTCATATAAGGCAAAATAGCCCCGCCCTCTGGCGGCCATGTTTTTCGACCAATCAACGTGGCTTGAAGGAATCTGATAGAGGTCACCCATTGAACATTTCTACAAACTTATTTGAAAATCGGCTAAATTTTTGGAGAAGAAGATTTTTTAAGTTTTCACTATAGCTATATAAGGCAAAATAGCCGGCACCCTGGCGGCCATGTTTTTCAACCAATCAACATTTCTTGAAGGAATCTAATAATGGGTCATTTCTACAAAATTATTTGAAAATCGGTCAGACACTTTCGGTTTTTACTATTTTATCTTTTGGTTGCCATGGAAACAACAATTTTGGATGGATAAACAAAATTTGAAAGTATCGAAGAGAGGACACTGAAAGGATGCTTCCTATGAAGTTTCAACTAAATCGGCCAAGTGGTTAGGGAGAAGAAGTTGTTTAAAGGAAAAAGTTAACGCACGCACGCACAACGGACAATTCGCCATGGCATAAGCTCGCCAATGGAGCTAAAAACTACTCACATATAAATAGAGACAAACTGCTACGGAAGAGCTGACAGTAAAATACGGCGCATGCACGATCAAGACGACTAACATGGCGTATGCGTGATCAAGACGATTAACATGGCACATGCGCAAGCCCATTGCACCAGAGACAGTTTTTTCACAACCAATATATGCACTGGTGCTGAGGCACCCGCGCAAAACAGTTGTAAAATTGAGTTAGTTAATTCAACAGATTTGTCATCTGTAGGGCTATTGATTGAATGGAGGTTAACTCCATTTCACTAGCATGCCAACAATTAAGTCCATTTCACCATTACTATAGTCTTTTCACACAGCCAGTTCCACTATCTATATACCTACTCTGTACAACATTCTTCAGAGACAACTGACTACCTTCTCTTATAGACTCCGAGTCCATTGGTAGATGACCAATGACGTTCAAAATTACTTTTCTAAATAAACCTTAGTTGAAGTTGAATGTAGAAGTTGAGTAAATTATATACTTTTTATGTTTATGCCTGAAAGATCTGGGTTCAATTCCACCAACCTTGTGGAAGACAGAGGTAGAGTGTCATCCTCTTGTACCAAAGGTCATGGGTTCGAATCCCGTAATGAGCGGTTTCTGCCTTTAGGATTTTTCTTCACAAACGGTGCGAGTACTGGTTAAGTATCTAGGAAGCAGACATCGAACGTGATTAATATAAGCTTAAAGCTTGTTTCGCAATTGATGTAAAATAAATAAGTTTAACCCTATTTAACCATGCTTAGCGCTAAATAATACTTAAATACTTAAAAGCATTTTTCACCAGGTTTGTTTCCCTAATATTTTGTAAAACATTAATAGTAGAACGTTTTTAAGTAATTGATTAAGTTGACATAAATAGGTTCCTTGCTGACTAACAAAACTTGATAAGAAATGAAATTGTTTGGCATTATTATTAAGGGAAACAAAAATGATGAAATATGCTTTTAAGTATTTAAGTATTTACTTAGCGCTAAGTAAGGTTGGTGGAATTAGACCCTGTTTGTATTCTTTTAGATAATCAGAAATGCTTTCACACAGTTTTATATAAACCTGATAGGAAATTTCATATCTAAGACTAATACATACAGATATGTTTATAACTACATATAGTCAGTAAGATATCAATCAGAACTGCTATTAACCTGTTTATATAAAATTACTTAGTCACTCAGATATTGTTTAGATAAATATTGTGATATCTCTATGTTAACCTCTTCAACAAAATGACAAAATGAGTCTTCCAATTTGTAAACATGGATACATAGAAACATGGCTTCATGATCGAGAAGAAAACTTTTTTTAACCCTTTCCCTCATACGACAATTCTGCAGCAGACGACTTTGAACATATTTTGTCAAAAAATGGAAAATCTCTTGAATTGAATGGATAACCTATGAAGAAAAGTGGAAAACGTTGTGTCAAAAGGAGAAATTGCTCATTTTGAGCAATTTCTTCTTTTGTCACTATGTTTTCAAAAAGCCGTCTGCTGCAGAGTCGTCAGAAAGCATCTATATGGGGGAAAGGGTTAAGAAAAGGAGAAATTGCTTGTTATGAGCAATTTCATCTTTTTCAACAATATTTTTAAAAGTCATATGACATTGATGAGTCATGAAATGCCAGTATCAAATGGATAAGGTAAATGGTCAAATGTGCTATTTTACAGTTTTCAATCGGAATATAAGATCGAGTCAGTAAGGCACAGATTCATCCATAGATATTCGATTAGTGCGATGGTCTGTTGATAAAGAGAAAACGAAGATGTCCATCTTTTGTCATATCACTTGGATACCTTCCTGCTGTAATCTGGTGTCTGTCTGTGATGTACTTTAGTGCTGTAGTCGTATCCTCTTGAGGACAGATAGATACGTCATACATCACTACATTAAATTGTGTCTGGGGCAGACTGTCAATAAAACCCTGTAAACACTGTAATGTCATTTTACTACTATAGATGTTCACATTCTCAAGACTTGTCATCTCTGGAGATAATCTCAGTATATCTTGTTTAAAGTCTATATTCCGCAGTTTTAACATACTCAAATTCTTTAATGATGTTATAAAATCTGTCAGTATCTTAGATAAACCTAATGGAGTAGTATGTACCTCCCTCTCATCATCCTGTTCTGTTGTTATAGAGCTGGTTATACTACTGTTGTGAGAGAGTAATAATTGATCAAATGAACGTTTCACAACAGTTAACTCGTGAAAATTTGAGGAGGACTTCAATGTATCTAGAACGGACACAGCACACTCACTTATCTTTAAACATTCAGGATTCTCATTACTCAGTAAAATATCAACATCTAGATATGTTATAGACAAATAGTGTAACTGTTTGTGATGTGACCGATCTATTCTATAATTACAGGGTCCACCTTGGCATGTTCTACAGATAATATTACAGAGGCAGATTTCCTTTAACTGTGTACTCTGGGAGAGCGCTGTCCCTAAATACTCTATATCTGAATGGGTAAGCTTCCACCACCTCAATTCAAGACAAATTAAATGACTAACTTTCTTAAGTGCTGTAGTTAAATTATCTATATTTACAAAAGTATTATCGCTCAAGACAAACCAGAAACTAAGACAAGTTAAAGATGAAGCACATCTCTCTACTATTCTAAGTGCATGATCAATATCTTCTTGTGACTTAATAAAGATACCTAACTTAACTAGGTTGTTCAGTTTTGTCCAAACCTCGCTGCCTCCATCCCGTATTTGATACAAAGACTTGACATTTTCTAAATTCAGGTAAGGGATCATTTCCTTGACATCGACACAACGAACATCATGCAACTCAACCTTATTGTCCAACATACTGTGTTCGGGTACTTCAACAATACATTTATAGATAATGTCTTGAAGTCTATAAATAATCTCTTTATGTTCATGTTCATGCCTAAGAGAATTTCTATACTGTAGAACCCTTTCATCCTTATCTGCTAACTGTGCTATATGACGACTCATATCACCTATCAGTTCAGGCCTTAGCCCACTCAGGAATATCAGCACTTGTGACATTTCAAATACATCATCCAAAGATTTCAGTGGGTCTAGCATTTCATTAAAACTTCCGTCCTTTCCTCCAGAAGCAATGTATAGGGCTGCCAAAAATTCTTGAAAAGTCTTGTGTAAAAAGGAAATAATCGTTGTGTGTGAACTTGCCTCACAAGGACGTTTTGTTTGAGAGAGTATTCCAACAAAAAGACAAGTTTTCACATCATTTTCTCCAAACTCGTATCTTTTAGTGACTGAATGAGGGAAAACAAGAGAATTTTCCCTTTCTTTATTGAACAGAGTATGGTAAGCTAAATCTGAGAGTTTGAATAAGATTTCACTGTACATCCCACAATAATCAAAATCTTTGAAAACATTTACTAGCTGAGTATTTGTTGACTTTTGTGGTCTCATCCATGCTGAATCGCATGTTTCTTGGTTTATAATAATACGTGTTTCTGCCACATGAAATAGATAATCCACCATTTTAATGTAGATTTCTACACGAGTATTACCAAATTCTTCATTATCATACCACATACACACCATCTGTGTTAAAATAATTGGCACCTCTGCTAGATGTTTCACCTTCTTATATGTTTCATTCTCTTCGGGTATGTTAAATCTTTGGAAAAATTCTTTAACTGCTATATACCTGAAATGTTTCCAATTTCTTTTTTTGGCATACTTGTTATTCAAGACATCTACTACAGCTTCTATAAGCTTGTCTTTCTCTATCCCATTCAGTTCAACTTCTTGTCCTATTTCAGACGTCTTTGGTCGCAGAACATCAAGTTTCCAGGGTCTTGATGTTATCAGAACAGTAAACTTTTCTCTTTTATCAATACACGGTAGTTTGACTTTACAGTCTTCTGATGGCAGCCATTCGTCCAGCCCATCAAGAATGATCAGACACTTTTCAGATTCTTTTTCCAGGAATTCTGTCAGAGCATTATGCGAAGCCTTTCTCACTATATCAGTTTTAATCATTTCAATGACATCTGATGGATTATTATTTCTCAGAGGTAGATAGAATAACAAATCAAATGATTTCAGGAACTGATAATCTGTGTCTGGTTCATCTTCAATATTTGAATGGACTTTACACCAGGTGGATACAATCTTCTGTCGTCTTTCCTTGGCCAGCATCCCCAGAAATACAAACTCGTCTGATGGGTTGGCCATCCTTCTGGAAAAGCTCATGTATTGTTGTAATACTGCCTGTCGTACTAGTTGCCACATTTTTCCTGACCCTCATTGATGGCATTACAAATATCTTATCTATATGAACTTCTTCTCCATCCATCAGAGCTGGTACAGCAGTGGTACTACATCCAGTTTCTTTATAATGGTCCATTATGTCTGTCTGTAATTCTAAGAAATCAAAGGGAAAATTTCTATAGAAACCATGTTGCATTCGAGAATGATGATTGCCGATGTTTATTTAATACACCTGATTTATTCTAGTTAAAATTGACCAGGATATTTATTTTTGAATTACATACACTCATAATATTAGTGGCTATATGTCAATGCTATAATGAAACCTGAAGAAAAACTAGAAGATGCCTTTGCTCCCTTTCAGACACAAGTTTTCACTTAAGCCATTTAAGGGAAACAGCCCCGCCCCCTGTTGGCCATGTATCTCAACCAATCAACATGACTTGAATAAATATGATAGAGGGTCAAACAAGGAACATTTCTACAAAATCATTTGGAAATAGGCAATATAATTTCGAAGAAGATTTTTGATGTTTTCACTAATAGCTGTATAACAGGCACCTTCTGACAAAAAAAAATAGGGCTTATTCTAGGGCATTATTTATGAAATTTTAGGACTTAAATCAGGCTTGCTGGCTCTTTGAAGTTGTTATCCACGCACTCGGCTATATAGCCACTTGGGGAGCAAAATGGGAATTTTAGGGCAATATTTAAGAAATTTTAGGGCTACACTGGTCACAATACCTTACGTTTTGTTGTTTGAGAGTAACCCCAGATCGATGCCAAGCTAGCCTTTTTGCAAGACCTACATACTGGTGGAATTATATAAAAACCTAACATAAGTAATTGAGTAGAAACAAATGTTATATTTTGTACTAAAGTGATATTGATCTTGACAGGAGTGACCCCAAATACAACCCCAAACTAGCTTTCTGCATAAGCTACCTTCCTGTTAAATTGATGAAAACTAGATGGTTGTTTTTGTCATAAAAAACCATGTCTTCCCCGATGCAGTTTGTCAATGATTATAATACTGAAACAGAATATTAAAATAAAACTTACATGGAGAAGAAGTCATGTAAAATAATTAAATTCCATTGTTGAGTGTGAAATGTGTAACTAAATGTACTCAAGAGAAGGGTGTTTAAAGAGTTCAAAAGTTATTGAACGGACACGAAATATAGTCATATTGCAACATTGACCTTGAACCAAAGTGGTCGTAACATGTGCTCTTGCACATCCTCTCAGTATGGTTAACATTTGTGGCGAGTTATTTCAAAATTCTTTAAACGGTTCAAAAGTTATTGAACAGACACGAAATACAGTCATAAGACCTGTTATTTGCGACCTTAACCTTGAACCAAAGTCGTTGTAACATCGCTCTGCACATCGTATCAGTATGGTTAACATTTGTAGTGAGTTATTTCAAAATCCTTCAAATGGTTCAAATGTTTTTGAAGGTACACAAAATTTTAGTCATAATTATGTAATCGCTACCTTGACCTCAAACCAAAGTCGTTAAGACAGGCGCTCAGTAAATCGTCTCAGTATGGTGAACATTTATGATGAAAATTTGTGGCGAGTTATTTCCAAATCATTCAAACAGTTCAAAATTTATTGAGCTGACACGAAATATAGTCATATAAACTTTAACCTCTTATTGCGACCTTGACCTTGAACCAAAGTGGTTGTAACATGCGCTCTGCACATTGTCTCAGTATGGTGAACATTTGTGGTGATTTATTCAAAATCCTTCAAGCGGTTCAAAAGTTATTGAGCGAACAAAATTTGTGTTAGAAAGACACCCAGAGCAAAAACAATATGTCTCCCCATTACATGGGGGAGACATAACAAGTCAAACCTTAACTTACACTTAATTATTTGAATGGATTAATAGTCACGATAAGTGAATATGTAAGGTGTTTTGTCATCAATTTTTAAATTGAAATGGGTAAGCAAGTCCTTTACCTTTCTTGACATTTTGATTGATATTTTAAATATGTAGAAAAACAAGAGGGCCAAGATGGCCCTAAATCGATCACCTGAATGATAGTAAATTAGAAGCAAATATTTAACTGCAAATATCTGTGAAAATCTAATCAGGAGTTCAAATGAAACTGCAAGGAGTGGACACTCAGTTAAAGAAATAGTTTATCAGTAAAAGCCATTTGTATCTTGAAATCTAACAAGAACTTTAATAAGAATGGAATTATAAAGTTTTGTCATTTTGCACCTTTCCTGATGCGGCTTTGCTGCCCTGTTTGTCAACGAAATCAATATGGCTTGAACAGTTTTTGTAGAGAGTCACTCAAAGAATATTTCTGCCAAATTATCTTGGAATCTGACAAATGGATTATGGAGATGAAGGTTTTTAAAGTTTGGGTATTTTTCTCAATTTCTGATGCCGCAGCAACAAAAGTTCTACACAGAATGTAAGTCTTTGAACAATTTTGAAAGAGGATCATCAAAGGAACATTCCTGTGAAGTAACGTTGAAATTGGTAGAGTGGAATGGTAGGAGTTGTCATTTGTAGCTAAAAGTTCAATTTACCCCTTTTGTGATGACGCGAGGTTGCTATGATTTTGTAACCAATCAATACGGCTTGAAAAAATCAAGTAGAGGATCACTGAAGTAAGATTCCTATTCAATGTTCTTATTATCAGACAAGGACTTAAAAAAAAATGGAATTTCTAAATTTTGTCATTTTGCCCCTTTTCTGATGCCTCCTGACTGCCATGTTTTCAACCAAACAGTATGCATTGAACACTCTTTTGTAGAACAATCTTTGTAGAGGGTCACCCAAGGAACATTTCTACTAAAATATATTGGAATCTGACATGCAGATTCAGAGGAGATGATTTTTAAAGTTTGGACATTTTGCCCCCTTTCTGATGCCGCAGCAACCACAATTCTCAATGGAATTTAAATCTTGGAACAATTTTGAAAGAGGGCCCCCAAAGGAACATTCCTGTGAAGTTTGGATGAAATTGGTCCTGTGATTTAGGAGGAGATGATGTTTAAAGCTAAAAGTTAACGAGATGATTTTGCCCCTTTTCTGATGCCTCCTGACTGCCATGTTTTTCAACCAAACAGTATGCCTTGAACAATCTTTGTAGAGGGTCACCCAAGGAACATTTCTACCAAACTATATTGGAATCTGACATGCAGATTCATAGGAGAAGATTTTTAAAGTTCGGACATTTTGCCCCCTTTCTGATGCCGCAGCAACCAAAGTTCTCAAGGAATTTAAATCTTTGAACAATTTTGAAAGAGGGCCACCTAAGGAGCATTCCTGTGAAGTTTGGATGCAATTGGTTCTGTGGTTCAGGAGGAGATGATGTTTAACGCTAAAAGTTAACGACGACGGATGACAGACGACGGACAAAAAGTGATCAGAATAGCTCACCTTGAGCCTTTGGCTCTAGATGATCTAAACAAGAGGCCCATGAGGGCCTATGCTCTACTGGTATGGTTCTTTGCTAATTTTCAATCCAGAGCATGTATGTATGGTGAAGATCGGATAGTAAATGGAGGCTCTTTTGTGTTCACAAGCTGTATTATAGCAATTTTTACAATTTCATGGGCCATAATCCAGTCTTGCCGGATCTGGCTGGTTTTCAAAAGGAACCAAGCTCTCATCAATATTTAACTACTTAAGTTTGGTGAAGATCAGATAGTAAATAGAGCGTCTATTGTGTTCACATGCTCAATTATAGCAATTTGAACAATTTCAAGGGCCATAATCCAGTCTTGTATAGGCGGATCTGGCTGGTTTACGAAAGGAACCAAGCTCTCATGGATATCTAACTACTGTATAAGTTTTGTTGAGATACAATCAAAAGTGAAGACTGTATCGTGTTAACAAGCTCTTTTATAGCAATTTTGACCATTTCAAGGGCCATAATCCAGTCATGCATGAGCGGATCTGGCTGGTTTTCGAAAGGAACCGAGCTCTCGTGGATATCTAACTACTGTATAAGTTTGGTTGAGATGCAATCAAAAGTGAAGACTGTATCGTGTTAACAAGCTCTTTTATAGCAATTTTGACCATTTCAAGGGCCATAATCCAGTCATGCAGGGGCGGATCTGGCTGGTTTTCGAAAGGAACCGAGCTCTCATGGATATCTAACTACTGTATAAGTTTAGTTGAGATACAATCAAAAGTGAAGACTGTATCGTGTTAACAAGCTCTTTTATAGCAATTTTGACCATTTCAAGGGCCATAATCCAGTCATGCATGAGCGGATCTGGCTGGTTTTCGAAAGGAACCGAGCTCTCGTGGATATCTAACTACTGTATAAGTTTGGTTGAGATGCAATCAAAAGTGAAGACTGTATCGTGTTAACAAGCTCTTTTATAGCAATTTTGACCATTTCAAGGGCCATAATCCAGTCATGCAGGGGCGGATCTGGCTGGTTTTCGAAAGGAACCGAGCTCTCATGGATATCTAACTACTGTATAAGTTTATTTGAGATACAATCAAAAGTGAAGACTGTATCGTGTTAACAAGCTCTTTTATAGCAATTTTGACCATTTCAAGGGCCATAATCCAGTCATGCATGGGCGGATCTGGTTGGTTTTCGAAAGGAAACGAGCTCTCATGGATATCTAACTACTGTATAAGTTCAGTTGAGATACAATCAAAAGTGAAGACTGTATCGTGTTAACAAGCTCTTTTATAGCAATTTTGACCATTTCAAGGGCCATAATCCAGTCATGCATGGGCGGATCTGGTTTTCGAAAGGAACCGAGCTCTCATGGATATCTAACTACTGTATAAGTTTGGTTGAGATACAATCAAAAGTGAAGACTGTATCGTGTTAACAAGAAATTGTTTACGGACGGACACACGCACGCACGGACGACGGACAAATCGCCACGACATAAGCCCTTCTGGCCTTTGGCCAGTAGAGCTAAAAAGGGCCATAATTTGCATTATATGCAGGAAAGAGTAATCTTTCTTCATTGTTAAAATTGGTGTGATGATTGGAAAAGGTTGAATAAAGTGTCAATGCAATGCAACTAGTATTTCTTAAGATATGAACTCTCATGTAGTTGCACGCAAAACTTGAACCAGAATTTCTTAGTTGAAAAAGGGCCATAACTTGCATGATATGCAGGATAGACTTTACTTACTTAATCATTTACGTTGGTGTGATGGTTTGAGAGGGTTGTATACAACTTGCATTATATGCAGGATATTTTAAGTTATCGTACTTGGGTTTTACATTGGTGTCATAGATAGGAAGCATTGTAGAACGTTTCAATGCAATACATCTAGTTGCAACTGAGCTATGGAGACATATATATATATATTTGCATTCAAAGGCTTAACCCTTTCCCTCATACAACAATTCTGCAGCAGACGACTTTGAACGTATTTGGCAAAACATAGAAAATCTCCATAAGTGAATGGATAACATATGACAAAAAGTGGAAAACATTGTGGCAAAAGGAGAAATTGCATGTTTTGTGCAATTTCTTCTTTTGTCACTATGTTTTCAAAAAGACGTCTGCTGCAGAGGTGTCAGAAAGCGTCTATATGAGGGAAAGGGTTAACCAAGGTGTGACACCAACACTGACACCAGGGTGAGTAGAATATCTCTCATATTCTCTGAATAGTCCTGCTTAAAACAAGAAGGCAATGACATCATCAAGGCGGAAATAATCACCTTTATGACCAAGTTTTTCAATAAAATCCTTATACATGTATATCAAAAACATTTAATGTAAAATTAGATCTTCTTTTTCAATGATATTTTCTTAAGCCATCTGCTGCAGATGCAATAAAGAATATATGCACTTGGGAAGGGTTACATCTCACGTCTACAGGACCCAATCAATGGGAGATAACCCCAATTTCTTCAGCTCTTTGTTACAATCTGAGAAGCAGTTACATCCCATGAACTTGTTAAATGACAGTGGGGAAGGATGAGCAGTTTTAACGATGCCATGTTTCTCGCTGTTGATGAGTTTTTCTTTCTTGTGAGCAAAACCTCCATAGAGTAAGAACACAACATGGTCACAGTGGTCGCTGATTGCTTTGATCACGTTGTCCGTAAACGTCTGCCATCCAAATTTGGAATGTGAATTCGGTTTGTGTGCCCTGCGGAAAAAACAAGAGGGTCATTATAGCCCTGGATCGCTCACCTGAGTTATGCCAACCATATAGTCAATCATAATTACTCATTTTGTGGTCAGGTAAGCTAATACAAGTTCTGACAATATTTCCCTTCGTTCTGGTCTAGAGACTTAGTTTTGATCTGACATGACCCATGTTCAAACTTAGCCTAGATATACTCAAGACAATCATTCTGACAAAATTTCAACATGCTCTCGTTAAAAAATGGCTTAAGAATGTTAACAAGAGTGAAGACGATTAAAGAAAGGCTAAGAAATTCAAACAGGGAAGCCCACTACTTTTATTGACCCCTTCCAACATACATGTGCATTTGAAAATGATCACCTTAAATATGCCAACATGTTTTCATTTCAATTCAATAATTATAACTTCACTTTGAGATAGTTTCCGTTTGTAGCATAGTCTGCTGCTGATGATTTGTTGTATGTGGGAAAACGTTTTAACCCTTTCCCTCATACGACAATTCTGCAGCAGACGACTTTAAACGTATTTTGTCAAAACATAGAAAATCTCCATAATTGAATGGATAACCTATGACAAAAAGTGGAAAACATTGTGGCAAAAGGAGAAATTGCACGTTCTGTGCAATTTCTACTTTTGTCACTATGTTTTCAAAAAGCCGTCTGCTGCAGAGGCGTCAGAAAGCGTTTATATGAGGGAAAGGGTTAAACTACCGGGATATGCAAACAAGAGGGCCATGATGGCCCTGGATCGCTCACCTTAATTATACAATGTACTGCAATGCAAAACACATCAAGACAATTATTCTGAATGCATCCTCCACAGTGTTAACAATATTTTCCTTCATTTGGCCTAGTGATCTATATTTTTTTACCTGATATGACCCATATTCCTACATGGACTAGATATCATTAAGACAACATTCTGACAAAGTTTCAACTTGCTCAAAGTAAAAATGCGGCCTCCGTAGTTTGAACAATATTTTCCTTTATTGACCTAGTTTCTGATCCAATATGACCCATATTCGAACTTGATCTAGATATAATTCAGACAAACATTCTGACCAAATTTCAAGCTGCTGAAGCAAAAACTGTGGCATCCAAAGTGTTCACAAGATTTTCCTTCAATTTGATCTAGTGACCTAGTTTTTGACCCGGCATGACCCATATTCGAACTTGGCCTAAATATCATTCAGCTCAACATTCTGAACAAATTTCAAGCCGCTAAAGCAAAATATGCAGCTTCTACAGAGTTAACAAGATTTTCCCTCAATTTGGCCTAGTGACCTAGTTTCTGACCCAATATGACCCATATTTGAACTTGACCTAGATATCTTTAAGACAAACATTCTGACCAAATTTCAAGTTGCTGAAGCAAAAAATGCGGCATCCAAAGTGTTAACAAGATTTTCCTTCAATTTGACCTAGTGACCTAGTTTTTGACCCGGCATAACCCATATTCGAACTTGACCTAGATATTTTTAAGACAAACATTCTGACAAAATTTCAAACTGCTTAAGCAAAAATTGCGGCCTCTGGAGTGTTAACAAGATTTTCCTTCAATTTGGCCTAGTGACCTACTTCTTGACCCGACGTGACCCATGTTCGAACTTGACCTACATATCATTAAGACAAACATTCTGATAAAGTTTCAACATGCTCAAGTTGAAAATGTGGCCTCCAGAGTGTTAACAAGATTTCGCTTCAATTTGACCTAGTGACCTCGTTTTTGACCTCATATGGCCCAGTTTCGAACTTGTCCAAGATTTTATGGAGATGAACGTTCTGATAAACTTTCATGAAGATTGGATGCAAAATGTAGCCTGTAGAGTGTTAACAAGCTCAAATGTTGACGACGCACGACGCACGACGGACGGACGCCGGACAAAATGTGATCCCAATAGCTCACCTTGCACTTCGTGCATAGGTGAGCTGAAAAGAAGAGAAAAGATTAACCCTTTCCCTCATAAGACCATTCTGCAGTAGACGACTTTGAACATATTTTGTCAAAAACTAGAAAATCTCTATAATTGAATGGATAACCTATGACTTAAAGTGGTAAACATAGTGGCAAAAGGAGAAATTGCTCGTTTTGAGCAATTTCTTCTTTTGTCACTATGTTTTCAAAAAGCTGTCTGCTGCAGAGGCGTTAGAAAGCGTCTATATAAGGGAAAGGGTTCAATATATTTATATCAGAGAACTTACTCCTGAGTTAAAGTAGCATTCAGTAACAAAACACCTCCTTTGGCCCACTCCTGTAGACATCCATGTTCCGGGGTTTTGAAACCGGATATAATAGGGTCCCTCTCTAGTTCCTTGTACATATTCTTCAGGGATGGTGGTACTCTAATTCCATCGGGAACAGAAAAGGAAAGTCCCATTGCCTAAAACAGACATAATATCACAGCTCTAGATGAGGTACGTCTTTCATGTTCGAAAACATTTATTTGACCTTTAAACCCCATGAATGAAGCTGTGTGACTCAAAAGAATCTTCTCATTGAGACGACTATTATGAGTTCCATGACATAGGGTTTGCTTAGGTAATAAAAAAAGATATTTTCAGAAAAAGATAAGTTTGCTCCTCCTTATCTAGACCCTGGATTATCATGACATAGTGAATTATAACCTTGAATTATAACTTAACAGTTTATGTCATAGCACAAATCGAGGGCTTGGCATAAAACGGTTGTAACTAAAATTGGTATTTTTTTTACCAAGGTTAATCACCTCGCCATAATTTTTATAAGCGTTAAAATATTTGTCTTTGTAAACAATGGAAATTTAGGTGCCATTGCTCGTTATGAGTAATGGCACCTAAATTAGCATTGTTTACAAAGGGGTAAAAAATGCCCTTCAACCAGGCTTTTCAAAAAAGTCTTTAGCTACAACCGTTTCACGCCAAGCCCACGAAATGGTCTGTAGAGTGAAAAGCAATTTATCAGATTTTTCTTCTTTTTTTTTTTTTTAAAATACCTTGTATTCATTCAGAAATTAAAGAGTTACAAATTTAGTGAATTTATTGATTTGTAACTGAACTGTTTGAGTCAATTTATATACATGTATTTCAGTCTTGAAAGACATTTAATGGGTTGAACTTCAGAAGCCAATAATCATGGGGGATATCATTCCGCACATCCATGACACAATGCCAGTATATTATAACCTTGTAAGCATTGAGAAATATGGGAGGTTTTGAAATATAACTGTTTGAGTCAGTATCTACATACTTTTCAATTATAACTGAACTGTTTGAGTCAGTCTCTACATGTTTTTTCAGTCTTGAAATGCATTTAATGGGTTTAACTTAAGAAGCTGGTGATCATGGGGGACATCATACTGCGCAGCCATAGTTATTGTCATATGTAATGCATTTTCTCTCTGAACAATAACTACTGTGGCAAATTCTTATTTTTAGAAATACAAGTTTGCAGGAATTCTTTTAACTGCAGAAGCAGAGCTTATTTACTATAACCACATTGTTTTCAAAGATGTGCAAGGACAACACATGCAATATGAGGAGTATGACTGGCCTGCAAATATTGTCGAACACACAATGATGTAAAAGTCTGCTCCTGACATTCTCAGAGTTGTTTGTACATGTTTAGTGTCTGTAATCTCGTGTCTGAGATAACCAGAACATATAAAATGACCCACTGTTATGTTCCCTATAATATTCCATTATAGCTATCACAAATTTGAAGTCAACTTGTCTAAAAGAAACAAAATTATCTGCTAAGTAATTGAAGATGTGTCTTTCTGCCCTTCAGGCATGCCACAAAATCATTGTCCTCTATTTACATGCTATATAGAACTTCATTTTAGAAAATCTGAGATAATTATGATATATGCTTTTAACTCTTTACCTGTTGCAAGTTTTGCTACAACAACAGAAGAATATTTTTTTAAAAATGTTGAGACAAAATAGGAAATTGAGCACTTTCTTTCAATTTCTAATAATGATTTCAATTTTAACTTAAATTATGATAAAAAAGATTCAAAAAAGAAAAGATTATTACAATATAGGGTAATAAACTAAAGTGAAATGCAAATAGAACTGTTTTTCACCAAAATACCTTTTTTTACTTTTGTTTTGATTAATTTAAAAAATAATCCAACTTTGAGCAGCTTGGACACCTTCAAAACATCTTAGGATCCGGGCAAAATTTGGAAAATTACTAAAAATGAAATTGAGATTATTGAAAATATAGAATGAGTGTAGTTGAACAGAATTATTCTATTCTGTTCTACGGAACAAATGTCTATACGGCTATTGGGACACAATGTGTTGTAAAATTCAGCGATTTGAGGACAAAGAAATCGGTGAGAACGATTTCGCTGAAATTAGCCATACTGATAGACCACAATGCGATCTAGGTCTGGGCGGTTTCGTTATATCTGGGAAAAATCTAGTTTCAGAGATTTTTAAGGTTAAAACCCGAAAAATCGACATTTTGACTACATATTTCTGTAGATCTCGCACTAGCAAAAAACGGATTCAGCTAGAGACCTGAAATTCATACTGAAACTTGTCCGAGATCCGGTGCAAACAACGGTGTTTTTAGATTTCTCATACATTCAGTTTGGATTCTTGGAGAAAGCTTTCAATAGGGGTTCTTGATTTTAAAAAAATCTGTGGGCGTGACTAGGAAAGTGACGTCACGTCAGCGGTATGACGTCATAACGTTACAGTGGTGCAGAGGTAGAGCGTCGGCCTCTCGTATCAAAGGTCCCTGGTTCGAGTCCCGTGATGAGCGGGTCCTTTTGAGATTTTAATGATTTAATTTTGAGATAATAATGTTCTATTTATCTTTTAGACTTACGGAGATAATTTTGTTGTTGCAAAATACTAGTTTCATCAATTGTTACGTTTTGGATCATGTTATAATCGAAATAATAGTATCAGCATTGTGTGTGGCCGGTTGGTAGTTCGGGTGCAATTCTGCTCCTCTCCACTCATTCTATCCTGCGAAACCCTTAAGGTGTCGCCTTTCTAGTATAGAATGAGTGTAGTTGAACAGAATTATTCTATTCTGTTCTACGGAACAAATGTCTATACGGCTATTGGGACACAATGTGTTGTAAAATTCAGCGATTTGAGGACAAAGAAATCGGTGAGAACGATTTCGCTGAAATTAGCCACACTGATAGACCACAATGCGATCTAGGTCTGGGCGGTTTCGTTATATCTGGGAAAAATCTAGTTTTAGATATTTTTAAGGTTAAAACTCGAAAAATCGACATTTTGACTACATATTTCTGTAGATCTCGTACCAGCAAATAACGGAATCAGCTAGAGACCTGAAATTTAAACTGAAACTTGTCAAAGATCCAGTGCAAACAACGGTGTTTTTAAATTTCTCATACATTTAGTTTTGATAGTTGGAGAATGCTTTTAATAGGGGCTCTTGAATCAAATATTTTCACATGACCAAATACTTGGAAAGTGACGTCACGTTCAGCACTTCAGTGGTATGACGTCATAACGTTACAGTGGTGCAGAGGTAGAGCGTCGGCCTCTCGTATCAAAGGTCCCTGGTTCGAGTCCCGTGATGAGCGGGTCCTTTTGAGATTTTTCCACACAAAACGGCACGAGTACTGGTTAAGTCTCCAGGAAGCAGACATCGAGAGTGATTAATTTAAGCTTAAAGCTTGTTTCGCAATCGATGTAAAATAAATAAGTTTAAACTAAACTTTGGCGCCAAATCCCGATAATAATGTTCTATTTATCTTTTAGACTTACGGAGATAATTTTGGTGTTGCAAAATACTAGTTTCATCAATCGTTACGTTTTGGATCATGTTAGAATCGAAATAATATATTCAGCATTGTGTGTGGTCGGTTGGTAGTTCGGATGCAATTCTGCTCCTCTCCACTCATTCTATCCCGCGAAACCCTTAAGGTGTCGCCTTTCTAGTATAGAATGAGTGTAGTGGAACAGAATTATTCTATTCTGTTCTATGGAACAAATGTCTATACGGCTATTGGGACACAATGTGTTGTAAAATTCAGCGATCTGGGGACAAAGAAATCGGTGAGAACGATTTCGCTGAAATTAGCCACACTTATAGAACTCAGTGCGATCTAGGTCTGGGCGTGTTCGTTATATCTGGGAAAAATCTAGTTTCAGAGATTTTTAAGGTTAAAACCCGAAAAATCGACATTTTGACTACATATTTCTGTAGATCTCGCACTAGCAAAAAACGGAATCAGCTAGAGACCTGAAATTCATACTGAAACTTGTCCGAGATCCGGTGCAAACAACGGTGTTTTTAGATTTCTCATACATTCAGTTTGGATTCTTGGAGAAAGCTTTCAATAGGGGTTCTTGATTTTAAAAAAATCTGTGGGCGTGACTAGGAAAGTGACGTCACGTCAGCGGTTGACGTCATAACGTTACAGTGGTGCAGAGGTAGAGCGTCGGCCTCTCGTATCAAAGGTCCCTGGTTCGAGTCCCGTGATGAGCGGGTCCTTTTGAGATTTTAATGATTTAATTTTGAGATAATAATGTTCTATTTATCTTTTAGACTTACGGAGATAATTTTGTTGTTGCAAAATACTAGTTTCATCAATTGTATAGAATGAGTGTAGTGGAACAGAATTATTCTATTCTGTTCTATGGAACAAATGTCTATACGGCTATTGGGACACAATGTGTTGTAAAATTCAGCGATCTGGGGACAAAGAAATCGGTGAGAACGATTTCGCTGAAATTAGCCACACTTATAGAACTCAATGCGATCTAGGTCTGGGCGTGTTCGTTATATCTGGGAAAAATCTAGTTTCAGAGATTTTTAAGGTTAAAACCCGAAAAATCGACATTTTGACTACATATTTCTGTAGATCTCGCACTAGCAAAAAACGGAATAAGCTAGAGACCTGAAATTCATACTGAAACTTGTCCGAGATCCGGTGCAAACAACGGTGTTTTTAGATTTCTCATACATTCAGTTTGGATTCTTGGAGAAAGCTTTCAATAGGGGTTCTTGATTTTAAAAAAATCTGTGGGCGTGACTAGGAAAGTGACGTCACGTCAGCGGTTGACGTCATAACGTTACAGTGGTGCAGAGGTAG
>JASEVX010000005.1:91013786-91279971 GCA_031761405.1 Serripes groenlandicus | reverse complement strand
GTATAAGTTTGGTTAAGATACAATCAAAAGTGAAGACTGTATCGTGTTAAAAAGTTCTTTTATAGCAATTTTGACCATTTCAAGGGCCATAATCCAGTCATGCATGGGCGGATCTGGCTGGTTTTCGAAAGGAACCGAGCTCTCATAGATATCTAACTACTGTATAAGTTTGGTTGAGATACAATCAAACGTGAAGACTGTATCGTGTTAACAAGCTCTTTTATAGCAATTTTGACAATTTCAAGGGCCATAATCCAGTCTTGCATGGGCGGATCTGGCTGGTTTTTGAAAGGAACCGAGCTCTCATGGATATCTAACTACTGTATAAGTTTGGTTGAGATACAATCAAAAGTGAAGACTGTATCGTGTTAACAAGCTCTTTTATAGCAATTTTGACCATTTCAAGGGCCATAATCCCGTCATGCATGGGCGGATCTGGCTGGTTTTCGAAAGGAACCGAGCTCTCATGGATATCTAACTACTGTATAAGTTTGGTTGAGATACAATCAAACGTGAAGACTGTATCGTGTTAACAAGCTCTTTTATAGCAATTTTGACCATTTCAAGGGCCATAATCCAGTCATGCATCGGCGGATCTGGCTGGTTTTCGAAAGGAACCGAGCTCTCATGGATATCTAACTACTGTATAAGTTTGGTTGAGATACAATCAAAAGTGAAGACTGTATCGTGTTAACAAGAAATTGTTTACGGACGCACGGACGCACGGACGCACGCACGCACGCACGCACGGACGACGGACACATCGCCACGACATAAGCCCTTCTGGCCTTTGGCCAGTAGAGCTAAAAATTGAAGGAATTTAAGAGAGGACATTGAGAGGATGCTTCCTATGAAGTTTCAACCAAATTGGCCAAGTGGTTAGTGAGAAGAAGTCGTTTAAAGGAAAAAGTTAACGCACACACGCACGACGGACAATTCGCCATGACATAAGCTCGACTGGCTTTCAGCCAGTGGAGCTAAAAAGGGACATAACTTGCATAAAATGCAGGATAGAGTTATCTAACTTAATAATCTACATAGGTGTGATAGTTGGTTAGGGTTGTATAAAGTTTCAATGCAATGCATCAGGTAAATACTGAGATATGGACCCTTAATTTAGTTGTACGCAAAACTTCAACTAGAATTTCTAAGTAAAAACTTGAAGGAATCTGATAGAGGGTCACCCTAGGAACATGTCTACAAAATTATTTGAAAATCGGCCTGACACTTTTGGAGAAGATTTTTTAAGTTTTCACTATAGCCATAACATGCAAAATAGCCCTGCCCACCGGTGGCCATGTTTTTCGACCAATCAACACGGCTTGAAGGAATCTGAAAGTGGGTCACTTAAGGAACATTTCTACAAAATTATTTGAAAATCGACCTGACACTTTCGGAGAAGAAGATTTTTTAAGTTTTCACTAAAGCCATATGAGGCAAAATAGCCCCGCCCCCCTGGCGGCCATGTTTTTTGACCAATCAACATGGCTTGAAGGAATCTGATAGAGGGTCATCCAAGGAGCATTTCTACAAAATTATTTGAAAATCAGCCAGACACTTTCGGAGTCGAAGATATTTTAAGTTTTCACTATAGCCATATAAGGCAAAATAGCCCCGCTCCCCTGGCGGCCATATTTTTAGACCAATCAACATGGCTTGAAGGAATCTGATAGAGGGTCATCCAAGGAACATTTCTACAAAATTATTCGAAAATGGGCCTGACACTTTCGGAGAAGATTTTTTAAGTTTTCACTATAGCCATATAAGGCAAAATAGCCCCGCCCCCCCCCCTGGCGGCCATATTTTTTGACCAATAAACATGGCTTGAAGGAATCTGATAGAGGGTCATTCAAGGAACATTTCTACAAAATTATTTGAAAATATGCCAACCAGTTTGGATGAAGAAGAATTTTAAAGTTTTTTTCATTTCGTTGCCATGGAAACCAGAATTCCGCATGGATCCCAAAAATTTGAAGGAAATCTGGTGAGGTCATTGAGAGGATGCTTTCTGTGAAGTTTCATCCCAATTGACCTACTGGTTACTGAGGAGAAGAAGTTGACGCACAACGCACGCTGGACAAAAGGCAATCACATTAACTCACCTTGAGCAAATTTCAGGTGAGCTAAAAAAGGGACATAACTTGCATAAAATGCAGGATAGAGTTATCTAACTTAATAATCTACATAAGTGTGATAGTTGGGTAGGGTTGTAGAAAGTTTCAATGCAATACATGTAGTATTTAAGTACTTGCATGCACAACCTTAATCAATGGGTGACGTGGATGCCGACGACAGGGTGAGTAATATAGCTCTCATATTCTTCGAATAGTCAAGCTAAAAACACACCTAAGTTCTTACTCATGTGTTTTCATTTCGATCCCACAAACTACATGCAGATGTAAAGCATAACACTTCTTTCCTGTCCTACTACTGACATGTCGAACATTATATTGGGGGCCATGCAAATTTAAATCTTTGATTGCTTCCTGTTTCACCCTTTCTAATATACAACAAATCTGCAGCAGACAAAAAATATAAGCAAAAATGGAGCATTTTTACAAATGAAAATTTAATTATTGAATATTATTGAAACAAGAGGCCTAAGAGGGTCAGTATCGCTCCACTGCCATCAGGCAAAAATTAAATTTCCAAATAGCCACACCCCTTGGTGGCCATGTATTTTGATCAATCACCATGGCTCGAAGGAATCTCTTACCCAAGGAACATTTCTGCCAAATTCTTTGAAAATCGGCCAAATAGTTTGGGAGGAGAAGACTTTTAAAGTTTTCACTAAAGCCAATATAAGGCAAAACAGCCCTGCCCCCTGGCTGCCATGTTTTCAACCAATCAACATGGCTTGAAGAAATCTGATAAAGGGTCACCCATTTTTCTCCCTTTCTGATGTCGCAGCAACCAAAGTTCTCTATAGACCCAATATCTTTGAACAAATTTGAAACAGGACCCCCAAAGTAACATTCTTATAAGTTTAGCTGAAATTGATCCAGTGGATAAGGAGACAATATCATTTGAAGCTAAAAGTTAATTTTACCCCTTTTCTGATGCCACCTGTATGCTATGTCTTTCAACAAAGCATTATTTCTTTGAAAAATTATGTAGAGGCTTACTATAGGAACATTCTACAGATTTATCTTGAAATCAGACAAGCACTTTCATAAAAATCTAATTTATTATTGTTGAAATTTTGCCCCTTTTCTGATGCAGCCTGGCTGCCATGCTTTTTAACCTATCAATATGGCTTGAACAAATTTCGTAGAGGGCACTCAAAGAACATTTCTATCAAATTATAATGGAATATAACAAGGGGATTCAGAGCAAATTCAGGAGAAGAATTTTAAAGATTTTCCCACCTTTCTGATGCCGCAGCAACCAATGTTTTGGTTGAACTTGGTCCAGTGGTTTAGGAGATGTTGTTTAAAGCTAAAAGTTAACATGATGGACATCCGACAGAGTGATTAGAATAGATCACCTTGAGCCTTTGGCTGAGGTGATCTCACAAGAGCTGTCCGTAAGAGAGCGCGCTCGACTATTCAACCCCTTATTATAGTTACTTAGATATGTGGACTCAAATGTAGGTGCATGCAAAACAGTAACCAGAATTTCTAAAAGGTTGATAATTTGCATTATATGCAGGATAGAGTTATCTAACTTAATGATTAACATGGGTGTGATGGTTGGGAAGGGTTGTATAAAGTTAGTTTCAATGCAATGCATTAAATAGTTACTAAGATATGGACTCTTAATGTAGTTGCAGGCAAAACTTTAACCACAATTTCTAAGTTAAAAAGGTGCAAACATCTAGTAGTTACTGAGCTTTGGTGGAATATATGTACTTGCATGCAAAACATTAACCAAGGTGTGATGCCGACACCAGGGTGAGTGGAATAGTTCTCATATACTCCAAATAGTCCAGCTAAAAACTATTAAAACAAGAGGACCACGATAGTCCTAATTAGCCCTCCTGATTTAATAGAAATCAGTTTTCAATTTTCTAACGATATGCATACAAGGAAATCAAGCAACGCCCCTTTGTGGTCATATTTATCAATTGAGTGTAATAATTTCAACAATCTTGGAAGAGGGTCATCTAAGGAACATTTGTACTAAATTATTTTCTAATTTGCTCAGCGTTTTTCTACAATATATATACATACAAGGGAAACAAGCCCCGACCTAGTCGCCATGTTTTTAAATGGATCGGAACAACTTGAACAATATTAGTTGAGGGTCACCCGAGGGACATTAGTGCCAAATCATTTTAGAGATGAAGATTTTTTAAGTTTTCACTATATATATACATATTAGGAAATCAAGCACCACCCTCTGACAGCAATTTCAAATCAGGCCAATCCTTTTTGACACGAAGATTTTTTGGAACACAAGCTTCACCCCCTGGCGGCCACGGATCAGAATGATTTGAACAATCTTAGTAGAGGGTCACACACTGAGGAACATTTATGCAGAATAATTTTCACATCAGGCCTGTACTTTTGGACAAGAAGATTTTTACAGTTTTGGCATTTTCCGCCTTTTCTAAATCCGCAGCAACCAAAGTTCCAGTTGGAATTAAATTCATTGAACAATTTTTGATGAGGGCCACGTAGGCAACTATCCTGTGAAAATCATTTGAAATTCTACTTATAGAATAAGATTTGAAAGGACGACGGACAACGAAGGCCATACGGACCACCTGGATATTGAGTGATCACAATAGCTCACCTTGAGTACTTTGTGCTCAGGTAAGCTAAATACATAAAAAATTGTAATCCTAGTAAAATTTCTGAGTTACTGAGTTACTCACAGGGGATAATACTTTGGTTTTATATTTTTAGCCCGAAGGACGCATAAATAACAAACAATATCTAAGTCGGGCAAGGCTGATCATTGCAAAGAAGACAAAGAAGCATCAGGAAGATTTTATATGCCATTTTCTTCAATTCTATTGGCCATGTTGTAAAAACTATTATTTAGTTTAGCCATCATGGGCAAGTTTCATAAACACTAAGTCCTAACATATGTCAAAATAGTCTATCAAAATAAACGCCCAAGTAAAGGTTTGAAAGGCATACAGCTTATTCATGATAATGCTCAAGTCAACAAAAGAAAGATTGTAATTCTTCTAAGAACAAGCAAGGGTGATTCAGGTTGAACACCCACCTTATTCCTCTAACTTATTTCCTACGTAAGCTGTATAGCACTAGCAGTGCCCTTGGTTCCGACATGTTTCAGTATTTCAACAGTATACCAAGGGGAGGCTACTTTACAGCATTTAGCTTGAGGATAGCAAGACTTCAAAAGCGTGTATCTGTACTACTGGTCCATTTATCCTTAAACCAGCCAGTCAGTTGAAATGCTAACCCCGCAACTCTGAGTGCAAAGGAAGTCAGCATTTACTACTATTTTTAAAGTCTTTGGTATGATCTGAACATGGATCAAACCCGCGACCTTTACTTTATTTAAATAGTTTTTTGTAACATATCAAAGAATAATTCTTATCAACAACAACGAGTAACAAGTTTATTTGTTAAAATAATATCCCAGCCAAAAGGAAAAGTGTAAAAGAAGCCTTGTACCATCTTGAGTTACTCTACAATAATCTGTTTAATATCTGTGGACAAGGTTTTTCCAAAATTGACAACATGAAATAGGTTTAGTGGAAATTATTGTTATTTTGAACTTATGAATGATTGGATAAAAAATGTAGCCTCAAGAGAGTTCACAATGATATTCTAAAAGTTGACCTAGTGATCCAGTTACAACCTTGACCAAGATTTTATGTTGATGAATGTTCTGATTCTATGAATATTGGATGGAACATGTGTATTCTAGAATGTAAGCTTACAAGATCTTTTCTAAAATTTGACCTAGTGACCTAGATTTTGACCAAATGTGAACCAGTAAACAAGAGGGCCATGATGGCCCTGGATCGCTCACCTGATTATTTTTTTTTTTTTCACTTTAGCCAAATCAATATCAACATGGCTTGAAGGAATATGATATAGGGTCACCCAAGGAACATTTCTACAAAATTATTTGAAAATCGTCCAGACACTTTTGGAGAAGAACATTTTTTAAGTTTCCACTATAGCCATATAACGCAAACAAGAGGGCCAAGATGGCCCTAAATCGATCACCTAATTGATAGTAAATTAGTAGCAAATATTTAACTGTAAATATCTGGAAAATTTTATCAGGGAGTGCAAATGAAACTGAAAGGAGTGAACACTTCTCAAGAAACAGCTTATCAGTAAAGGCCATTTATATCTTGAAATCTAACAAGAACTTTAATAAGAAGGGAATTATAAAGTTTTTGTCATTTTGCGACTTTCCTGATGCCGCCTTGCTGCCCTGTTTTTCAACGAAATCAATATGGCTTCAACAGTTTATTTAGAGGGTCACTTAAGAAACATTTCTACCAAATTATCTTGCAATAGCACAAGTAGATTATGGAGGAAAAGGATTTTAAAATTTGGGTATTTTTCTCACTTTCTGATGCCACAGCAACCAAAGTTCTCAATGGAATTTAAATCTTTGAACAATTTTGAAAGAGGACTACCAAAGGAACATTCTTGTGATGTTTTGTGGAAATTGTTCTATTGGAATGGTAGGAGTTGGTTGTCATTTGTAGCTAAAAGTTCAATTTACCCTTTTTGTGATGACGCCTGGTTGATATGATTGTGTAACCAATCAAAACGTTTTAAACAAATTAAATAGAGGAACATTACAGTAAGATTCGTATTATATTTTCTTAAAATCAGACAAACACTTTCATAAAAATGGAATTTTCAAATTTTGTCATTTTGCCCGTTTTCTGATGCCGTCTGACTGCCATGTTTTTCGACCAATCAGTATGGCTTGAACAATTTTTATAGAGGGTCATCCAAGAAACATTTCTACCAAATTATATTTGAATATGACAGGCAGATTCGGAGGAGAAGATTTTTAAAGTTTGGACATTTTGTCCCCTTTCTGATGCCGCAGCAACCAAAGTTCTCATTGGAATTTTAATCTTTGAACTTGTACAGGAAATCGCAAAATAGGCGTGCTCGTAGAAATAGTGGGGGTAATGCCGTATTTGTCCGCCAATCTATCAGTGCGGGGGTAAAAATCGTTAAATCACATTTAGACACAATTGTATGGCTATGCTTTGATACAAATTTCTTTAAAACTGATAAGGACATATACATCGCTGCAGTATATTTATGGGTAGAAAACTCACCGTACTATAGCGTTGTGGATGTCGATTTATTTCAAACTCTACAGGAGGACATTGAGTTTTTTGAGGAAAAGGGAAGTATTTTTATATGCGGTGACCTTAACGCACGAGTTGGTAATGGGTCAAAATGTGATTACATTGTTTGTGATTATAATTTTGACATTGATAAAACTGGTTATATTGTTGATGAACCACTTTACCGTCGTTCGATGGATACAGTCAGTAACTCACATGGGCTTAAACTTCTCGATTTATGTAAATCGACTGGCATACACATTGCTAACGGAAGATTTTATTCCGACCACGGGGTGGGTACCTATACATATGCTAGTAAGCTAGGTTCAAGCGTTATTGATTATCTTCTGCTTGGTGAATGCGATTTTAATTTGATAAGCGGTTTTGAGATTGGTTCTTTTTGTGAATGGTCAGATCACGCGCCTCTCGTTTTCAAAATTGAATGTCATCCACCCGCAACAAAGAACGATAATTCTGGCAATGTTATACACAGCATAAAGTGGGATAATGAGCTACGTAATGAATTTCGAAGTAAGCTGATCTCACAATTGCCATCATTTAATAAGGTTATAGACTGTATCCATGAAACGTGTAGTAAGGATGATGTTAATAAGTGTGTTTTAGATTTTTCTAATGTTATCAACAATGTTGCACGGCCTTTATTTAGTAAATCTGTATATAGGTCGAATGATAATGGTATTTCGAATGATCTGAACATAAAGAAGGCCGAATGGTTTGATTTGGATTGCAAAAATGCAAAACAAATTTACGTTAAATCCTTAAGTAAATATAATGGCTGTAAAAGTTATATAAATAGGGAAGAAATGTGCCATAATAAGAAAGTGTACAAACAATTGATAAACAAACGGAAAAGGGCTTTTATTTACAGAAAAGTTAAGAAAATAGAAAACATGAAACACTCAAATCCAAAAGATTTTTGGAAACTTTTTAGCAATAAGAAGATAACAAAGAGTTCTGACATAGGCCTAGAAGAATTTTACAAATATTTTTCTACTCTAAATGAAAATTTAGGGCAGTCACAGAACCAAATAGCCGAAGATTTTTGTGCAGATAATGATTTTGATTCTACCCAATGCAGTTTTGAAGAATTGGACAAGCCCATAACTTGTGCTGAAATTGAGCATGTAGTAAGTCAACTAAAGAAAAATAAAGCATATGGTAGCGACAGCTTGCTAAATGAATATTTTATTGAATCAATAGATATCTTATCCTCACATTTAGTAGATATTTTTAATTGTATTTTGAATTCTGGGCATTTTCCCGATAATTGATGTGAAGGAACTGTCATACCGATTTTCAAGAAGAATGACCCGAATGATGTAAACAATTACCGAGGTATTACCCTAGTCAGTTGTTTTTCAAAAGTGTTTACAGGTATATTAAATAAGCGCATAAGTGACTGGGTAGAAACTAATGATATTATTAGTGACGCTCAGTTTGGTTTTAGGAAAGGACGTTATACAACAGATGCTATTTTTGTGTTAAATTCCATTATCCAACATGTTTTAGCTAATAAAGGCAGGTTGTATTGCGCTTTTGTTGATCTAAAGAAGGCTTTTGATAGCATTTATCATAAAGGCTTATGGTATAAGCTATACAAAGTTGGGATCCAAGGGAAACTACTGCGTATAATACGTGACATGTATACAAGTGTCAAATTAAGGGTAAAATCTTGTAGTGATTATTCAGATTTTTTTTAATGTGCTGTAGGATTGAAACAAGGGGAGGTAATTTCGCCAATAATGTTTTCCCTTTTTATTGAAGACTTAGAACTTGTCCTAAATGACCGTGCTAACTCTGGACTTACTATTGACGACATTTCTTTCATTTTGATGTTGTTTGCAGATGATATGGTAATCCTTAGTAACAGTCCTGAAGATCTCCAAAATAGCCTAAACTTGTTGGGAAGTTATTGTGATAGTTGGGGCTTGACAGTAAATGTAGATAAGTCAAAAGTTATGGTATTTAGGAAAAGAGGTGGGGTAAGGGCTAACGAATCATAGACTTTTAAGGGGCAAGATATTGAATTAGTGAATGATTTTAACTATCTGGGGTGTGTTTTTAACTACACCGGCTCTTGTCTGTTACACAATGATTTTATTGTAGGTAAAGGAATTAAAGCACTTAATACTCTTATGGTAAATGTAAGGAAATACAATATGAAAGTAAATACGTTATGTCAGCTTTTTGACTCCTTCGTTGGGGCCACATTAAATTATGGATGTGAAATAACAGGCTTTTCAAAGTCCAAGCAAATAGAGCGAGTCCATCTTAAATTTTTAAAACAAATTTTACATGTTAAACAATCAACCAGCTCTATGGGTATATATGGGGAGATTGGAAGATATCCATTATACATAGCCAGATATTATAGAATAATAAAATATTGGTGCAAAATTATTACAACAGATAATGTGATCATTAGTCGATTATACCAAATAATGCTTACAGATTGTTTAAAAGGTTGTAACAATTGGGCAAAAAATATTAAGAATATCTTAGACACAGCTGGGTTATCTTATGCTTGGGAAAACCAATCTATTATTAACTATAAAACATTTCCTGGAATCGCTAAACAGAGGTTAATTGATATTTTCACACAAGGATGGTCATCTAATTTAAATAGTAGCTGTTCACTGAGAACATATAAATTACTTAAAAATACGTTTGACTGTGAACAATATTTGAATGTTTTACCCAGTAGTCTATTCATGCATCTTGCCAGACTACGCCTATCGTCTCATAATTTGAGAGTAGAATCTGGTCGATATACTTCACAAAGGATTGAGTATGAACAAAGATATTGTAATTTCTGTCATGAGAAAGATATTGAGGATGAATACCACTTTGTCTTAATATGTCCTGTATACTCGAAAACTCGAACGAAATTCATTAAACCTTATTACAGAGTTAAGCCATCTGTAAATAAATTTATAGATTTATTAAAAACGGATAAAACGGTTACGTTACTGAACTTGGCCAAATATTTACGTGAAGCTTTTGCACAAAGGATAAGCTTAGTCAATACCACCTGAAGATCTAGATCTAACATGCGATATGCCATGAACATTCAACATGTTTCTTATCATTTATATGTACGTGTTAGTATACATTAGATACATAGGTCTTTATAAATATTCACATATATTTCTTACATTTTCAGATATGTTCAACCTCATTTGTATATTGATAGGATATATTTGTACAGAATCAGCATTGTGCACATAGTTGTCTTGACTTGAACTTTGTATTATATAGTATATCATCATATGTATGTAACTAGAAACTTTGTAAAGTTTACGTTACTGAATAAATAAATCTTGAATCTTGAATCTTTAAAGATTGGACCTTTTGCCCCCTTTCTGATGCCGCAGCAACCAAAGTTCTCATTGGAATTTTAATCTTTGAACTATTTTGAAAGAGGACCACCAAAGGAACATTCCTGTGATGTTTTGTGGAAATTGTCCTTGGAGTTTGGGAGGAGATGATGTTTAAAGCTAAAAGTTAACGCCGGACGCCGGACGCCGGACAAAAAGTGATCAAAATAGCTCACCTTGAGCCGAAGCTCAGGTGATCTAAAAAGCCCCACCCCCAGGCGGCTATGTTTTTTTACCAATCAACATGACTTGAAGGAATCTGATAGAGGGTCACCCAAGGAAGATTTGTACAAAATTATTTGAAAATCGGCCAGACACTTTTGGAGAAGAACATTTTTAAGTTTCCACTATAGCCAAATAAGGCAAAAAAAGCCCCGCCCCCTGGCGGCCATGTTTTTTGACCAATCAACATGACCTGAAGGAAAAAGAAAAACCCAAGAAAAATTTCTACAAAATTATTTGAAAATCGGCCAACCAGTTTAGGAGAAGAAAATGATTTAAGTTTTTTTTCTTTTGGTTGCCATGGAAACCAGAATTCTACATGGATTCCAAAAATTTGAAGGTATTCTGGTGAGGACATTAAGAGGATGCTTTCTGTGAAGTTTCATCACAATTGACCCACTGGTTACAGAGGAGAAGATGTTGACGAACGCCGAACAGGCGATCACAATAACTCACCTTGAGCTAAAAAGAAATGACAGGGATTTGACGGAGATAAATTTATAAATGAACAAGAGCATTTCACAGAACCCATTTGTTTGAGAAAATGACAAAACGGGGAAGGGTAAATAATCAGGCTAGTTCTATATTTTCTAATAGTTTATTTCTCCTAATAACAAGGTGTAATTGCTGCAACTTTGAAACAAATCTGCCAAGCGGAAACCAAGATATGTCCAATTAACACAAACTGTGATGGACAGACATACATAGAGCTGACAGAGAAGTGATCCCAAAATGTCTCCCTGAATTACAACAAGAGGGCCATGATGGCCCTGGATCGCTCACCTGATTTTTTTTTTTAGCTATAAAAGCCCAGCCCCCTGGCGGCCATAGTTTCCGACTTGTTTCAACTTGGCTTGAAGGAATCTGAAAAAGGGTCACCCTAGGAACATTTCTACAAAATTATTTGAAAATCAGCCTGACACTTTTGGAGGAGAATATTATTTAATTTTTCACTATAGCCATATAATGCAAAATAGCCCTGTCCACTGGCGGCCATGTTTTTCGACCAATCAACATGGCTTGAAGGAATCAAAAGCGAGTCACTTAAGGAACATTTCTACAAAATTATTTGAAAATCGGCCCGACACTTTCGGAGAAGAAAATATTTTAAGTTTTCACTATAGCCATATAAGGCACCCCTGGCGGCCATGTTTTTCCACCAATCAACATGGCTTGAAGGAATCTGATAGAGGGTTCTACAAAATTATTTGAAAATCTGCCAACCAGTTTGGAAGAAGATTTTTAAGTTTTCACTATAGCCATATAAGGCAAAAAAGCACCCCCCCCCCCCCCCTCTCTCTGGTGGCCATGTTTTTCAACCAATCAACATGGCTTGAAGTAATCTGATAGAGGTTACGCAAGGAACATTTCTACCATATTATTTAAAAATCGGCCTGACACTTTCGGAGAAGATTTTTAAAGTTTTCACTATAGCCAAATAAGGCAAAATAGCCCCGCCCCCCTGGCGGCCTGTTTTTCGACCAATCAACATGGCTTGAAAGAATCTGATAGAGGGTCATCCAAGGAACATTTCTACAAAATTATTTGAAAATCGGCCAGACACTTTCGGAAAAGAAGATTTTTTAAGTTTTCACTATAGCTATATAAGGCAAAATAGCCCCGCCCCCCTGGCTGACATGTTTTTCGACCAATCAACATGGCTTGAAGGAATCTGATAGAGGGTCATCCAAGGAACATTTCTACAACATTATTTGAAAATCTGCCTACCAGTTTGGGAGAAGAAGAATTTTGAAGTTTTTTTATTTCGTTGCCATGGAAACCAGAATTCTCCCCAAAAATTTGAAGGAAATCTGGTGAGAGGATGCTTTCTGTGAAGTTTCATCCCAATTTACCCACTGGTTACTGAGGAGAAGACACTTTCGGAAAAGAAGATTTTTTAAGTTTTCACTATAGCTATATAAGGCAAAATAGCCCCGCCCCCCTGGCTGACATGTTTTTCGACCAATCAACATGGCTTGAAGGAATCTGATAGAGGGTCATCCAAGGAACATTTCTACAACATTATTTGAAAATCTGCCTACCAGTTTGGGAGAAGAAGAATTTTGAAGTTTTTTTATTTCGTTGCCATGGAAACCAGAATTCTGCCCAAAAATTTGAAGGAAATATGGTGAGAGGATGCTTTCTGTGAAGTTTCATCCCAATTTACCCACTGGTTACTGAGGAGAAGAATTTGACGCACGACGGACAAAAGGCGATCACAATAACTGACCTTGAGCAAAGCTCAGGTGAGCTAAAAAGGAATTAGAACTGACAACATGCATAATCATATGTATGTGAATTCCATGTGTGACCCTGACCTTGAATCCAGCGTGTTGAATCATGTGCTCTGTGTCTCAATTGTGTCAATATCTAAAACATTGTTTCAAAAGCCTCCCATCTTTTCAAACATTACAGGGTGGATACATATGTATAATCACACGACACTCTGAACCACTGCTATTAAATACACTTTGAGCCAAGCAAACTAAATCATGCGTTCTGCACATCTTCACAGTATGGTCAACATAACTGTCAAGATATCTTAACATTCTTCCTCCATTCAAAACAGAGTGGACAAAATGTATATTTAAATGATTTTTAAGCCCCTAGTCAGACACCGACTGTGAACAGAGTTATCTAAATCATGTTATCTGCTCACTATCGCAATATAGTAAATACACCTTGCAAGTCATTTGAAAAAACTTCCATCGGTTCAATAGTTACAGCAGGGACAATATGTAAATTCACATGCATTCTGAACCTCTAGTATCAATTGTATAAACCTTTAACCAAGAGGGTACAGTCATGTGTGCTGTAAAATCATCTCATTTGGTTAACATGAGACATTAAGCTGAATGAGTCAAAAGTATCTGAAATGTTCGCAAACATTTCAATTTGCATTGAGATAAATAAGCAAACTTAAATATTCAAATCATAGCTTACTTGTTTTAGCGATGAAATATTCGCCATCTTCCAGGTCAGGAGCAAAATTTCTTTTTGGTCTGGTGTAAATCATTTCAGGCAAAGAAGACTGGAAAAAATATAACACAAATATAAATTATGAGAATCACAATACATATAAATAAATTATTTAAAAAAGAAGAAAGAGGAATGGGATAATAAAACACAATTATAAATGACAAGGATAATAATACAGATAAACAAATCATTTCAATAACAGAGGACTGGTAAATTAAAACATACAACAAATACTGAAAATCATAAAACAAGAGGCCCATGAGGGCCTATGCTCTACTGGGATGGTTCTTTGGTCATTTTCAATCCAGAGCATGTATGTATGTATGGTAAAAGATGGGATAGTAAATGTCTATTGTGTTAACAAGCTGTATTATAGCAATTTTGACAATTTCAAGGGCCATAGTTCAGTCATGCAAGGATAAATCTGGCTGGTTTTTTGAAAGGAACCAATCTCTCATCAATATTTAACTACTATCTAAGTTTGGTGAAGACCACATAGTAAATGGTTGATTGATTGATTGATTGGGGTTTAACGCCGTTTTCAACAATTTCTCAGTTATATCACGGCGGCCAGTTTACCTACTCATGCATTTCCTGGTTTTCTCACACCAGTACTCCACACAACAATCTTCCCAAGCAACTGGCTGCTTTTCCACATAGACTTAGCCCATTGGTGGAAGACGAATGACGCATGTTGCATTGACTGTTGTCAATCGTCGGAAAGAAAGTTGGCCGAGCCGGGATTCGAACTCACAACCCCTGGATTTACAGCCCGCGTCGCTACCGTGGCTCGGCCATAGTAAATGGAGCCTCTATTGTGTTCACAAGCTTTATTATAGCAATTTTGGGAAATTCAAGGGCCATAATCCAGCCTTGCATGGGCGGATCTAGCTGGTTTGCAAAAGGAACAAAGCTCTCATCAATATTAAACTACTATCTAAGTTTGGTGAAGATCGAATAGTAAATGGAGGCTCTACTGTGTTCACAAGCTGTATCATAGCAATTTTGACAATTTCAAGGGCCATAACCTAGTCTTGCATGGGCGGATCTGGCTGGTTAGCGAAAGGAACTGAGCTCTCATGGATATCTAACTACTGTATCAGTTTGATTGAGATACAATCAAAACTAAAGACTGTATCGTGTTCACAAGCAATTGTTTACGCACGCACTGACGACTGACACCATGCCACGGCATAAGCTCTTCTGGCCTTTGGTCAGTAGAGCTAAAATGATAAACAAATCATATCAATAACAGAGGACTGGTAACATAAAGCATATACATATTAATAATGATATTCATAACAAGAAAAAAAGATTGTAGACAATCCTTTGTCCCCAACCGAGTGCTTCAAGGTCAGTGGGTACAATATTGATTGTTTGTCGTTTTACGCTACTTTAAACAATTTTTCAGTTAAATCCAGATATGGCTGGATATGACTTGTCTTTAAATGGGGGTCAAGGTCACAGTGATCTAACTTCGGTACATGACAAATCTTCAGATCAAATTTTGTGACTCCTGGCAGGGCTACAGATAACTTTTTTTTAGTGAATTGGGTATTTACTCCATTGTTTTATAGACAATTGCTTTCTTTTTTAATATAAGTAACAGGGATAATTTTACCCCATCATTTTTTTAAAATTGCTTTTTTGTATGACTTGAAATAAGCGTGACAAAGGGAGACATAATGAGCAAAATCCACTTTTCTCACAATATTTCAATGTCCTAAACTAATGCTTCCAATTGTTGGCAAATCTATATATTTGGGGATCCCTAAACACTTTTTAAATTTAGTTTTGCTTTAATCCGTATGCACAGTGTACATCTAAGAATAGTATTTGTCTCCTTCCCATCAAGCCATTAGATACTTTCTATTACATTCGGATCTTATTGGAATTAATGTAAATTATTTAAGCAACGCAAATGTAAACAATTATTGCTTTATTTACATTTGATTTGCTTTTGGGTACCCATCATTTAAAGAAGAATTGCTTTTTTTCAAAAATTCTTTTAGTTTTTTAAGCAAATATGCTACTTATCTGTAGCCCTGTCCAGGTGTGATAATAAATTTTCGCTCATAGGTAACATGTGTGATTTTTTTTTTCCATAACCCATGAAGGTTTCTGAAGTGACCCTCGCCAATCCATGGGGGCCGCCATTTTGATAATGTATAAAACACAGATTGAAAAGTATTGTCGTCTAGATAATCTTTAAAAAAAAAAATCTAAATCGACATTTTAATAAGCTCATAAAAGTGCTGTGTTATTTTCGTGCGATCTAACTTTTGTACAAACAATATAATGTAACTTATAAATAAATGACCCCAATTCGACGTCAGAACATAAATTTTGACTGTACCGTAGCCAAAGAACGACGCGACGTCATTTCCGTAACACTTCATTTGGCGTAACGTCAAATTGAGCGATGTCGTTTCCCGCAAAAAAGTGGTATCAACATTATATACTCTAAATTCCTATGCATGAGCTATAGATTCACTCATACAAAATATAATTATTTATCCAATATTGTTGAAAAAGGATAACTTTCACATATTGAGCAATTGTACCTTTGGCGACAATCTTTTACTAAGTCATCTGCTGCAAAGGAGTCAGAAACCTTCTCTATTAGCGAAAGGGTTAAGCAGAAATGTGACTTCTTACATAACTTGTTCCAGTCATATTGACTGGTTTAGAAAGGTAGTTGCCAGATGGCATCAGAAAAGGGCTGTTACACATTTGCTTCTTTACCATAATACAGTTAATTGATTAAGGACCTTAAGCATAAATGTTATTCATTGATTTTCTGAAAGTCTTTACTTTATTATTTTCTGTTCGTAATAATAGACGTCAGCAAAACGAATTCCATTTTGTTATCATGCGAAAAACATGAGATTAACATTATTATTGTCTAGTCAATTACTTATAAATCATTTTTATTGCCAAAGTATGCTCTTTAATTTTTGTTTCAATCATCTTACTGTTT
The DNA here is from genome assembly GCA_031761405.1 of Serripes groenlandicus. Classification (NCBI taxonomy): domain Eukaryota; kingdom Metazoa; phylum Mollusca; class Bivalvia; order Cardiida; family Cardiidae; genus Serripes; species Serripes groenlandicus. Next base: position 91,263,143 of record JASEVX010000005.1, on the reverse strand, counting down.
TTTCGTAAATAGGTAGCACCTATAGATATATCAAAGCAATATGGCCGGAGATCAAGGTCAATGTCACATTTACCAAATTTTGGTATGCGACGCCATCTCTACAAGATGCATATGCATACCAATTTTGGAAACTCTTAGTGAAGTGGTTTAGGAGATAAGGCCCGAACAAAGTTGGGTAAGATTTATCTTTTAATGGGTTTAAAGGCCAAGGTCAAGGTCCCAGTGTCCCAATTTTGGAATGCATTATTGCACAAAATAGGCCTTCAAGAAGGTTGACAACAGATGTTACTTAGATAGTAGCTTGATAGTATAGCACTATAAATTAAGTTGGGTAAGTCCTGTTTGAATACATCTGCTGTTTGTGAGAAAAGGCCTTGCATGCAAAACTTTAACCCAAATTTCTGACTTTAAAAAGGGCCATAATTCAAAATAAATTCAGTCAGGAGTTACCTAACCTGATTGTTTGATACCTTTAAAGACTAAACTGAAGTTTTAAATCAATCCCTGAGTGGTTACTGAGATATGTGCATGATAGTACCATGCATGTAAAACTTTAACCAAATTTTCAAAGTCAAACAAGGGCCATTACTTGTACTAAATTCATACAAGAGTTAAAGAGACTGAACACCATAATGGTCCAAAATCGTTATATTTTATACTTATTCTAATTAATCCAAAATACGTCAATATATATGTAACGGAATGTTGTAGAAGGTCGCACAAGTCTTGTTTTTCATTATTTCATAGGAAATAAGCAGTTAAAAAAAGGTCCGCTCCGTGCTTTCCCGTTTAAAATACCGTGGAATTTCCTCTTGCTCATTTGAATTTGTGGATTCAATTCGGCATTCTCTAACACTATCGACTCATTACATTCATGTATGCGTGAGTGTAAGGAACAACAACTCTGGGAAGGAAATTGTCAATTCGGTTGTAGTGATCACGTGATAAATATACAGCGATATTTTTAGATTTACTGGGTTACTAACCCAGTATATTTTACAATGCAAAATAACGTAAAATCTCCGCAATATTAATAGTGTGCATTTATTGTAGTACATCAGTCAGCAAATCTCAATGCCGTACATGCAAAAACATCAAGGTAATAGCAATTTTTTTTCATATTGGATTCAGTCCCTTTAACTAACTTGACTGTCTGACACCCCTGAAGACATGAATGAAGTCAGTATCATTAGTGGTTACTGAGATATATCCATGAAAGTACCTTGCATGCAAAACTTTAACAAGAATTTCTAAGTAAAACTAGAATGGAGTGCTCCCCGGAGCACGTGTGTCACCTGCCGCGGCCTTGTCAGAAAATTATAATTTTTGACAGAAAAGGGGCAATAACTCTGATATAAACAATATTTGGATTATTACCCCCTTTTGTGAACCCATCACAAAGATTGACAAAAACATTTGTCAAAAGTTTCAATCCAATCCTTTGAGTAGAAAAAAAGTAATTTGAAAAAGTAGTTTGAAAATTTAAATTTTTGACAGAAAGGGGCAATAACTCTGATATTAAAATATTTGGATTATCCCCCTTTTGTGAACCAATAACACACATTGATATAAACATTTGTCAGAAGTTTCAATGTAATCCTTTGAGTAGAAAAAAAGTTATTAGAAAACGTGACGAAAAAGCGTGACGACAGACAGACAGACAGACAGACGCCGGACAAAAAAAAAAGTAATCCCTAAGTGCCTACCATGCTATGCAGGTGACACAAAAACGGCCATAATTTGCATTATATGCTGGAAAGAGTTATCAAACTTGATCGTTTATATAGGTGTGATGATTGGGAAGGGTTGTATTAAGTAGTTCTAAATGTTGTTGCACGCAAGATTTAACCTGAATTTCTAAGTCAGTAAAAAGAGGCATAATTGTGTCGAAATCTAATATAAAGTTTTGGGACTTGTCCTGCGAGGTCGTTTGATGAAGTCCAATTAGTTTGTGGAGTTTTAAAGCAATAGCATCTGTGGTTTGTGAGAAAAAGCCTTGCATGCAAAACTCTAACCAAAATATCTAAGTAAACAAGAGGCCCATGAGGGCCTATGCTCTACTGGCATTGATCTGGCTTGTTTCAAAAGGAACCAATATGTCATCAATATTCAAATACCATCTAAGTTTGGTGAAGATCATATAGTAAATGGAAGCTCTATTGTGTTCACAAGCTGTATTATAGCAATTTTGACAATTTCAAGGGCCATAATCCAGCCATGCATGGGTAGATCTGGCCGATTTTTAGAAATGAACCAAACTCTCATGGATATCTAACTACTGTATAAGTTTGATTGAGATACAATCAAAAATAAGGACTGTATCATGTTAACAAGACCTATTATAGCAATTTTGACAATTTCAAGTGCCATAATTAAGTCATGCATGGGGCAAATCTGGCTTGTTTTCGAAAGGAATCAAGCTCTCATAAATATCTAACTACTGTATAAGTTTGGTTGAGATACAATAAAAAATAAAGACTGTATCGTGTTAACAAGCTCTATTATAGCAATTTTGACCATTTCAAGGGCCATAATCCAGTCATGCATGGGCGGATCTGTGGCTGGTTTTCAAAAGGAACCGAGCTCTCATGGATATCTAACTACTGTATAAGTTTGGTTGAGATACAATCAAAAGTGAAAAACTGTATCGTGTTAACAAGCTCTTTTATAGCAATTTTGACCATTTCAAGGGCCATAATCCAGTCATGCATAGGCGGATCTGGCTGTTTTTCGAAAGGAACCGAGCTCTCATGGATATCTAACTACTGTATAAGTTTTGTTGAGATACAATCAAAAGTGAAAAGACTGTATCGTGTTAACAAGAAATTGTTTACGGACGGACGGACGGACGCACGCACGACGGACGAATCGCCACGACATAAGCCCTTCTGGCCTTTGGCCAGTAGAGCTAAAAAAGGGGCATAATTGTGTCAAAATCTGATATAGAGTTATGGGACTTGTCCTGCAAGGTCATTTGATGATATCCAATAAGTGTGTGAAGTTTTAAAGCAATAGTAACTGTGGTTTGTGAGAAAACGCCTTGCATGCAAAACTTTAACCAAAATATCTAAGTAAAAAAAGGGGCATAATTGTGTCAAAATCTGATATAGAGTTATGGGACTTGTCCTGCAAGGTCATTTGATGATATCCAATAAGTGTTTGAAGTTTCATAGCAATGGCATCTGTGATTTGTGAGAAAAAGCCTTGCATGCAAAACTTTAACCAAAATTGCAATGCCGACGCACAAGTGACTGTATTAGCTCTCATATTCTTCGAATAGCTAAAAACCGTAAGTTAACTGGTTAGTCTTTTATCACAAAAGAGACTTTATGCGCATAAACATTCACAGCAAGTTTGATTTAGAGATAAGAACTGTTGCATGTAAAGAGCCAACATGGCCTGTTTGGCCAAATTGTTGATAATTCAAGGGCCATAAACAATGCGGCACTGAAAGAGTTAAATAGTTGTTCTCTCTATCAATTCATGTCACAAAGTGCCTTGGCGATTTGGCTGGTTATTATCCTTGGCCCAAACATTATGTCCACAACCATGTTTACCCAGTTTGGTGAAGATTTGGAAGAAAATTATTTGCCTGAGAAAGCGGAGAAGGCTAACTTGGCCAATTTTGGATAATTCAAGGCCCATTTTCCAAAAGTTCCTTGCACAATTTCGCTGACAAGCGTACACGGTGTAGACATTATGCCCACAGCCATATTCAACAAGTTTGGTGTAGATCGGATGTAAACTGTTTGACCTAGAGAGGCTAATTTGGTAAATTTTTGATAATTCAAGGTAATAATCTAATAGTGCTTTGGGCAATTTGGTTGGTTATCAATCTTGTCATACATATGATAAGCAAAAAAACATTGAAATAATTAAGTCTTGCTAGAATCTGTTTATTATACAGATGCTATAAATCTGTTTCAGTGTCATGTCATGCTTTATCATTGCTGGAAATAATACTTTATTCATATTCTATGAGCTCAAAACAGCAAGTAAAAATTGGCAAGTTCTCCTTTTTCTCATAATGTAATCAACTCTTATCCAAATTAAGACTTTCATTTTTCGAAAATCAGCATTTTGTCTGGATACTTTTTTTCAGCAAGTGACTTGTGTATTTCAATCAACAATGAAAATTCAAATGTATAAACATGTACCTCGGTTCCCGAAGATGTCCCAGGAATTTGTCTGATTGGATCTGTAAATGTCTTCATCTGGTATGTATTAGTCTTAACGTTACTTTTTAAATCTTCTAAAACTTTGCTTTGTTGATCATTCTGTTGAACACAACATAATACACAAATAAAATAATTTATCAACTTAACAATAAAGATGCAGGGTTCAAATTTAACTTTTTTAGCCACTTGCTAAAAAAAGCAAGTGGCCTAAAAACTTACTTGCTAAATTGTCAAAACTACTTGCTTATTTTAAAAAAATTCATCAAATCGCTTTATAATAATAATAATAATAATAATAAAGACTTTATTTATAGAGGCTGCACAGTTGGGCATGCCCAGTCTTCCCTGTGGGCCTCTGTTAAAACATTTACAAATTTTTACATATACATGTAATATTATAAGGTATCATGCACATATTCATGTAGACAACTGTTGCATTCAGGAAACTAGCACTGTTATGGGAGAGAGTTTAATTGAGTAAAAGATGTCCACCACTATGCCACAAGGAAAGATATGTGGATTTAAATTTCTTTAAATTTTCACAGTTCCTGACATGTAGTGGAATCTGGTTCCATATTTTTGGTCCTGAGTAGGTCAAAGATTTTCTAAAAAATTCTATCCTAGGTTTAGGAATGCTAAGTGTATGCTGGGCGGCAGATCTTAAATTTGTGTTGGTTGATGATGTAAAAAGATTAGTCATGTATTCTGGGAATTCTTTTTTAAGGGATTTGTACACAAGTATAGCCTTTTTGTATGTAATTCTATAGTGAAATTTCATCCATTTAAGTTCGTGAAAGAGTTCCTCACTTGGTGTGTCATATGTCTTGTCTAGGATAGTTCGTGCAGCTCTTTTTTGGAATTTATATATATTGCTTAAAAGTTTGTCACTACAGCTGAGTTACCCCCAATTGTACAACAATAATCAATATGAGGCAAAATGTAGGCATTGTAAAAGAGTTTCCGCACATGTATATTGAGGAAGCATTTAATTCAAAGCAGAAGGTAAAGTAAAGAATTGCATTTTTTGAGTACTTTTTCGACTTGGATTTTCCAGTTGAGATTATGGTCAACTTGTATGCCTAGTAGTTTTTCGACTTCAGAAAAAACAATGCTGTGATTGTGAAGAACAAGGTTATTGTTATTATTGAATTCCAGTGATTTTTCTATATTATTAGTAGGTGAAATTATCATAGCTTTTGTTTTTTGTGGATTTGGCACCATTGAATTTCTCTGACACCACTCATCTATGGTATTTAGGCTACTTTGACGAGACTGAATGACTTCATTCACATTAAGTCCAACTGCACTTAAAGTTGTGTCATCTGCAAACAAGTCAGTTGATGAGGCGTGTAATTGCATTGGTAGGTCATTAATATAGAGTATGAAGAGGATAGGACCTAGTACTGAGCCTTGTGGTACACCTGATGTAATTGGAAGAGATGATGACAGTTTGCCAGCAACTGACACTTTCTGGGATATTTCGTCAAAATAGGATTTAAACCATTCCAGGGCTTTGTTTCTTATGTTGTATTCAAACATTTTGTTAAAAAGGAGTGGATGATTTATTAAATCAAATGCTTTGGTTAAATCAAGAAATACAGTTCCTATTACTTTTTTGTTATTAATTGCGTCAATCCATGTGTCAATTATTGCTGTAAGCGCTGTCTCACAAGAATGATTTGATCTGAATCCAGATTGAGTGTTATGAATGAGAGAATTTTTTTCAAGATATGTCTTCAAGTGATCACTCACACGTCTTTCTAGAATTTTTGATAATACAGGTAATATTGAAATCGGGCGGCATGCGATCTTGTACAAATTTTTGTAATTTTGATTTATCAATTGGAGATAGTGCAGAAGACGGAGTATTTGGTGCATCTTTGAATACATTAGTAAAATAAGTATTGAAAATTTCTGCTGTTAACTCAGCATCCTCCACAGGATTTCCAGACTTGTCTGTAATGATGTTTGACTGGTGGGTTTTTGTCTTTCCCGAAATATCTTTTAGGTTTTTCCAAAAAATTTTGGGATTTTGTTTATTTTGGTTTATTGATTTTGTATAGAAAGACTTTTTTGCTTCGGATATCAGAGTTTTTGTTTTGTTGCGCCAGTATTTATATTCACTGATATTATTTTGTGTTTTTGCCTTATCACGTTGTTCTGATGCACATCCAATTTCTGTATTATACCAGTCTGGGAGGTTATTGTGTTTGACACGCTTTTGTTTGAGAGGTGCATGTGTGTTAAGAACATATGTAAACATAGAGATAAAACAGTCTAGAGAATCGTCAACATCATCATAAATTTCAATAATGGACCAAATCTGATTGTTGAGACAAGTATTAAATTTGTTTTCATCTAAAGATTTAATATTTCTGTAATTTATAATATTGTGAAGAGGTCCTGAAGTATTACTGCAACTCAACTTCTGAATGAAACAGACTGGATAGTGGTCGCTGAGAGATATTTTTGGTACTTTAACATTTATAATATTACAAGGCTTTCTATGTTATTTGGATATCAACTACAGTCAAACTTGCGATCAGCAGCCACCCAAGGGACATGATAAAACTGGCTGCTTAAGACAGGTGGCTGCTGATCACAAACTGCATGACTTGGTCGGATTTGTTCAAGTTTTGTCAGTTCGCATAATATTACATGTAACTGTTAGGAATAGTCATTACATTACAAATAGTGAATTGTCTTTATAAACTTGTTTTTAAACATTGTTATGAAGATTTGTAGCGTTTTTCTATCAAATATTTCATTGTGCTATCTATTCTTTAGTTTAAACCGACGTTTAAAACTAACTTGACTATCAAATATTTTTTTACATCACTTTGAAATTCGCCGAATAACGTATCCGGAAAAAATAGCGTCCGAATCAACGTCTACTTCTTGTTCAAAATTTTACTCGATAGTCTTTAGATTTAAAATGGAAATGGGAATATAAATTGACTTGGGGCTTCGAAGTGGACATTAACTTTAATTTTAACATATAAATGTACTGTATTTCGGTCTAAAACGCTCATAAATATATTTTTCAATTTATCAATTTTGCCCGACATCGTAAACAGAAAAGAAACCAAAATCGCAACTTCTTGTTGATGAATCATGCAACTATCATTCGGCACAAGTCGGCGGTTTTCGACTCTCCGTAAACAGGCTTATCTCAACAGTTTGACATTGTACACAAATGCTATACACATGTTGACTGGTTTAACTTAATTTACCCGATAGGGATACACGATAAAGTCTAAATCCGTGAACCAGTCAGTTATGCAGACGATTATTGATATTTTCAACTCGTAGCACACCCCTGGTATTGAAATTTTTCTCTCTTAATTTTTTGTGAGACACGGCTTGAGCCCTTTTGTTTTTTATGAGCCATTTTCTTTCATTTTATCGCCAATGGCTCAAGTGGCGAACGACAGTGGGAGCCCTGTTTTTTTTTTTTTTTTTAAATAATTAAGGTTTGAACTTGGAAAAAAAGTGACTCGCTAAAAATATAGAGTGGGCATGTAATTCTACTCGCATTTTCTGAATTTGACTCGCATTTAGCGAGTTAGCAAGAGCTAAATTTGAACCCTGAGATGCCAGGCAATTCTTAAAACAACCTTATGAACTTAGCAACCAGCGAAGATCAAAATAAGATTGTATTGAGGCACATTTTGATTAGGTTCCCCTTTTTTGTCACCTAGCTGTGAAAATATTAATGATTAGTAATTACACATTGAAACAAGAGGACCATGATGGTCCTATATAGCTCACCTGATTTAATCCAACTTATAAAGTTTTCAGTGTTCTTTCCCCTATATGAGTCTATGAAAACAAGTGACCCCGGGGAGGGGTCATTTTTGACCCCAGTGCTATAATTTGAACAATCTTGGAAGAGGTCCACTAGATGATGCTACATACCAAATATCTTTTAGACAAGAAGATCTTTAAAGTTTTTTCCCTATCTATGTAAAACAAGTGAATGATGCTACATACCAAATATCAAAGGCAAGGGCCCTCTACTTTTAGACAAGAAGATTTTAAAAGTATTTCCCCTAAATGAGTCTATGTAAAACAAGGGACCCCCGGGATGGGGTAATTTTTGACGCCATGGTTATAATTTGAACAAATCTTGAACGAAATATTAAAGGTTGGGCCCTCTTCTTTTAGACAAGAAGAAATTTAATAAAAATTTGAACAACCTATATGAGTCTATGTAAAACAAGTGACCCCCGGTTTGGGATCATTTTTTACCTCAGGGCTATAATTTGAACAATCTGGGTAGAGGGCCACTTGATGATGCTACATACCAAATATCAAAGGCCTGGGCCCTCTACTCTTAGACAAGCAGATTTTTAAAGTTTTTTCCCTATATGAGTCTATGAAAAACAAGTGACCCCCGAGGAGGGGTCATTTTTGACCCCAGGGCTATAATTTGAACAATCTTGGTAGAAGTTTACTAGATGATGCTACATACCAAATATCAAAGGCATGGGCCTTCTACTTTTAGACAAGAAGATTCTCCTATATGAGTCTATGTAAAACAAGTGACCCCCGGGGAGGGGTAATTTTTGACCCCAGGGCTATAATTTGAACAATCTTGGTAAAGGTCCAGTAGATGATGCTACATACCCAATATCAAAGGCCTGGGCCCTCTACTTTTAGACAAGAACATTTTTAAAAAAATTCCCCTATATGAGTCTATGTAAAACAAGTGACCCCGGGGAGGGGTCATTTTTGACCCAAGGGCTATAATTTGAACAATCTTGGTAGAGGTCCACTAGATGATGCTACATACCAAATATCAAAGGCATGGGCATTTTACTTTTAGACAAGAAGATTTTTAAAGTTTTTCCCCTATATGAGTCTATGTAAAACAAGTGACCCCTGGAGAGGGGTCATTTTTGACCCAAGGGCTATAATTTGAACAATCTTGGTAGAGGTCCACTAGATGATGCTACATACCAAATATCAAAGGCATGGGCCTTCTACTTTCAGACAAGAAGATTTTTTAAGTTTTGTTTTTTTGTTGCCGTGGCAGCCAAAGTTCTGCATGGAATAGAATTCTTTGAACAAGTTTGAAAGAGATCCACCAAAGGAACATTCCTGTAAAATTGTTTTGAATTTGGTTCATTGGTTTAGGAGGAGAAGTTGTTTGTAGGAAAATGTGAGCGGACGGACGACGACGACGGACGATCAGCGATCACAAAAGCTCATCTTGCACTTTGTGCATAGGTGAGCTAAAAATCAACAATTGAAAATTCAAATGTATAAACATGTACCTCGGTTCCCGAAGATGTCCCAAGAATTTGTCTGATTTGATCTGTGAGTGTCTTCAGCTGGTCTGTATTTGTCTGAATGTTACTTTTTATATCTTCTAGAACTTTGCTTTGTTGATCATTCTGTTGAACCATAATACACAAATAAAATAATTTATCAACTTAACAATAAAGATAGCCAGGCAATTCTTAAACCAATTAACCTTATGAACTTAGCGACCAGTAAATATCAAAATAAGATTGTATTGAGGCACAGTCTGATTTGGTTCCCCCTTTTTGTCACCTAGCTGTGAAAGTATTCATGATTAGTAATTACACATTGAAATAAGTAGTTCATGCTAAAATCTATCTAATGGTGGCCCTCTAACGCTCATATAGCTATGAATAATACTTGGTGTTCGTAGTTAATATGTGTAATGAAGTAATGTGATAAAAAAAAATCAACAATTGAAAATTCAAATGTATAAACATGTACCTCGGTTCCCGAAGATGTCCCAGGTATTTGTCTCATTTGATCTGTAATTGTCTTCAGCTGTTCTGTATTTGTCTGAACGTTACTTTTTATATCTTCTAGAACTTTGCTTTGTTGATCATTCTGTTGAACAATAATACACAAATAAAATAATTTATCAACTTAACCCTTTCCCTCATACGACAATTCTGCAGCAGACGACTTTGAACATACTTTGTCAAAAATAGAAAATCTCTATAATTGAATGGATAACCTATGACTAAAAGTGGAAAATATTGTGGCAAAAGGAGAAATTGCACGTTTTGTGCAATTTCTTCTTTTGTCACTATGTTTTCAAAAAGCCGTCTGCTGCAGAGGCCTCAGAAAGCGTCTATATGAGGGAAAGGGTTAACAATAAAGATAGCCAGGCAATTCTTAAACCAACCTTATGAATTTAGTGACCAGCGAAGATCAAAATAAGATTGTATTCTGATTGGGTATCCCCCTTTTTGCCATGATTAGTAATTACACATTGAAATAAGTAGTTCATGCTAAAATCTATCTATGGTGGCCCTCTAACGCTCACATAGCTATGAATGATGTCCCAGGAATTTGTCTGATTTGATCTGTAAGTGTCTTCATCTGGTCTGTATTGTTACTTTTTATATCACCTAGCTGTGAAAGTATTCATGATTAGTAATTAAACATTGAAATAAGTAGTTCATGCTAACATCTATCTATGGTGGCTATCTAATGCTCATATAAAAATATCCTAGGTATCTGATTTGATCTGTAAGTGTCTTCAGCTGGTCTGTATTTGTCTGATTGTTACTTTTTATATCACCTAGCTATGAAAGTATTCATGATTAGTAATTACACATTGAAATAAGTAGTTCATGCTAAAATCTATCTATTTTGGCCCTCTTACGCTCACATAGCTATGAATGATATTTGGTGTTCGTAGTTAATATGTGAAGAAGTAATGTGCCTAGTAGCCTAGTTTTAGACTAGACATGACCTATATTTGTACTGTGGCTAGTTTCACCAAGGAAACATTCTGGCATTGTTCCAACCTGCTCAAGAAAACAAGAGGGCCAAAATGGCCCTAAATCGATCACCTAAATGATAGTTAATTAGAAGCAAATATTTAACTGCAAATATCTGTGAAAATTTGATCAGGGGTTCAAATGAAACTGCAAGGAGTGGACACTCAGTTAAAGAAATAGTTTATCAGTAAAAGCCATTTTTATCTTGAAATCTAACAAGAGCTTGCTCAATTTCTGATGCTGCAGCAACAAAGGTTCTACACAGAATGCAAGTATTTGAACAATTTTGAAAGAGTACCATCAAAGGAACATTCCTGTGAAGTAACGTTGAAATTGGTCGAGTGGAATGGTAGGAGTTGTCATTTGTAGCTAAAAGTTCAATTCACCCCTTTTGTGATTACGCGAGGTTGCTATGATTTTGTAACCAATCAAAACAGCTTGAGCAAATTAAATGTAGAGGATCACTGAAGTAGGATTTATATTCAATTTCCTTAATATCAATCAAGAACTTAACAAAATGGAATTTCCAAATTTTGTCATTTTGCCCCTTTTCTGATGCCTCCTGACTGCCATGTTTTTCAACCAAACAGTATGCCTTGAACGATCTTTGTAGAGGCTCACCTAAGGAACATTTCTACCAAACTATATTGGAATCAGACATGCAGACAAGATTTTTAAAGCTTGGACATTTTGCCCCCTTTCTGATGCTGCAGCAACCCTGGCGGCCATGTTTTTCAACAGATCGGACATATTTGAACAATCTTGGTAGAGGGTGCCCCAAAGAACATTTGTGAAAAATTATTTTCAAATCGGGCCAATTCTTTTGGGCGGGAAGATTTTTTAAGTTTTAACAATACACATATAAGGAAAACAAGCTTAGCCCCCTGGCAGCCATGTTTTTTCAACGGATCGGAAATATTTGAACAATCTTGGTAAAGGGTGCCCCAATGAACATTTGTGCAAAATAATTTTCAAATCGGGCCAGTACTTTTGGACACGAAGATTTTTAAAGTTTTAACAATGCACATATAAGGAAAACAGGCTCCACCCCCTGGTGGCCATGTTTTTCAACGGATCAGAAATATTTGAACAATTTTGATAAAGGGTTCCTAAAGGAACATTTGTGCAAAATAATTTTCAAATTGGGCTTATACTTTTGGACAAGAAGATTTTCAAAGTTTTAACAATGCACATATAAGGAAAACAAGCTTAGCCCCCTGGCAGCCATGTTTTTTCAATGAATCGGAAATATTTGAACAATCTTGGTAAAGGGTGCCCCAATGAACATGTGTGCAAAATAATTTTCAAATCGGGCCAGTACTTTTGGACAAGAAGATTTTTAAAGTTTTAACAATGCACATATAAGGAAAACAGGCTCCACCCCCTGGCGGCCATGTTTTTCAACGGATCGGAAATATTTGCACAATCTTGGTAAAGGGTGCCAAAAGGAACATTTGTGCAAAATAATTTTCAAATTGAGCTTATACTTTTGGACAAGAAGATTTTCAAAGTTTTAACAATGCACATATAAGGAGAACAAGCTCCGCCCCCTGGTGGCCATGTTTTTCAACCGATCAGAAATATTTGAACAATCTTGGAGTGCCCCAAGGAATATTTGTGGAAAATAATTGTCAAATCAGGCCAGTACTTTTGGACAAGAAGATTTTTAAAATTTTAACAATGCACATATAAGGAAAACAGGCTCCGCCCCCAGGCGGCCATGTTTTTCAACCGATCGGAAATATTTGAACAATCTTGGTAAAGGGTGCCCCAATGAACATGTGTGCAAAATAATTTTCAAATCATGCCAGTACTTTTTGACAAGAAGATTTTTAAAATTTTAACAATGCACATATAAGGAAAACAGGCTCCGCCCCCTGGCGGCCTGTTTTTCAACCGATTGGAAATATTTGAACAATCTTGGTTAAGGGTGCCCCCCAATGTACATTTATGCAAAATAATTTTCAAATCGGGCCATTACTTTTGGACAAGAAGATTTTTAAAGTTTTAACAATGCACATATAAGGAAAATAGCTCCGCCCCCTGGCGGCCATGTTTTACAACGGATCGGAAATATTTGAACAATCTTGGTAGAGGGTACCCCAAGGAACATTTGTGCAAAATAATATTCAAATCGGGCCAGTACTTTTGGACAAGAAGATTTTTTAAGATTTGGCAATTTTCCCCTTTTCTGTTGCCGCAGCAACCAAAGTTCTCTATGGAATTTAAATCTTTGAACAATTTTGAAAGAGGTCCACCAAAGGAACATTCCTGTGAAGTTTGGTTGAAATTGGTCAAGTGGTTAAGGAGGAGATGATCTAAATGTCTAAATGTTAACGACGGACGACGGACAAAAAATGATCAGAATAGCTCAACTTGAGCCTTTGGCTCTAGGTGATCTAAAAAGGCCCCTTGTTGAGTGTCTAAACAATTATACTTAATTAAATGTTGCAAAGTGACCAAGTTTTTGACCAGACATGACCCATATTTTTACTTGGCCTAGATATTATCAAACCAACATTCTGACAATGTTTCAACATTCTAAAATCCAAAATGCAACCTCTGCGGTATCCACAAGATTGTTCTTAAATTTGGTACAGTGACCGACTTTTTGATAAAAAGTATCCCAGACTTACAGTTAGCCTAGATATCATTAAAGCAAAATTCTGACAAAAAATTATCATTCTGGAGTCAAAAATGAGGCTTTTAGAATGTCCATGATATTTTCTACAATTCAGCCTAGTGACTAAGATTTTGATCAGACATGACCCATATTTGATCAGTGTCCAATCTAGGATCTGGAAATCTTGAGGGATATTCCCCCATTCCTCTAAAAACAAGAGCTGGCGTTGACCTAGTGACCTAGTTTTTCACCCGGCATGACCCTTATCCGAACTTGACCTAGATATTATTTAGATAAACATTCTGACCAGATTTCAAGCTGATGTAGCTAAAAAAAGCGGATTCAACAAGATTTTCCTTCAATTTGGCCAAGTGACCTAGTTTCTGATCCAATGTGACCCTAGATATCTTAAAGACAAACATTCTGACAAAATTACAAACTGCTGAAGCCAAAAAAGTGGCTTCTACAAAGTTAACAAGATTTTCTTTCAATCTGGCCTAGTGACCTAGTTTCTGACCCAATGTGACCCTAGATATCTTAAAGGCAAACATTCTGACAAAATTACAAACTGCTGAAGCTAAAAAAGCGGCTTCTACAGAGTTAACAAGATTTTCTTTCAATTTGGCCTAGAGACCTAGTTTTTGTTCCAATGTGACCCTAGATATCTTAAAGACAAACATTCTGACAAAATTACAAACTGCTGAAGCCAAAAAAGCGGCTTTTACAGAGTTAACAAGATTTTCCTTCAGTTTGGCCTAGTGACCTAGTTTCTGATCCAATGTGACCCTAGACCCTAGATATCGTAAAGACAAACATTCTGAGAAAATTACAAACTGCTGAAGCCAAAAAAGCGGCTTCTACAAAGTTAACAAGATTTTCTTTCAATTTGGCCTAGTGACCTAGTTTCTGACCCAATAAGACCCATATTCAAACTTGACCTAGATATCTTTAAAGCAAACATTCTGACAAAATTGCAAACTGCTGAAGCAAAAACTTGACCTATATATCATCAAATCAAACATTCTGATAAAGTTTCAACATGCTGAAGTTGAAAATGTGGCCTCAAGAGTGTTAACAAGATTTCCCATCAATTTGGCCTAGTGACCTAGTTTTTGACCCAGCATGACCCTTATTTGAACATGCTCAAGCCAAAAATGCGGCTTCCAGAATGTTAACAAGATTTTCATTAAATTTGGCCTAGTGACCTAGTATTTGACCCGACATGGCCCAGTTTCAAACTTGACCTAGATATCTTTAAAGCAAACATTCTGACAAAATTGCAAACTGCTGAAGCAAAAACTTGACCTATATATCATCAAATCAAACATTCTGATAAAGTTTCAACGTGCTGAAGTTGAAAATGTTGCCTCTAGAGTGTTAACAAGCAAATGTTGAAGACGATCGACGAACAACGGAAAAAAGGCGATCACAAAAACTCACCTTGAGCACTTCGAGCTCTGGCAAGCTAAAAAGTGAATTGGTGCAAAAAACATAACCAAAACTCTAAGTAAAACAAGATGTGTTTGTGAAACACTGATGCACCCGAATGGCAACATCTAGGTCAAAGGTCAAGGTCGCAAGGTCAAAAAATTTGGTACTGACAGAAAGGTCATGTCACAAGGAATACACATGTGAAATATGGTAGCCGTACCTGTTATGGTTCAAAAGTAGTGGTCAAGGTTAAAGTTTTTTTCGACAGACAGACAGACAGGCCAAAAAATAGATGCCCACCGAATTGGCGATTCCGGGGGCATAAAAAGGGCCATAATTCTTACAAAAACCTTGACAGAGTTATGTTCTGTCTGTTGATGAAGGTAATGATGGTGAATAAGTGTTGTAAATTTTAAAACAATGTCTGTAATGGTTTTGACAAACAAGATGTGTTTGTGAAACACTGATGCCCCGGAATGGCAACATCTAGGTCGAAGGTAATGGTCAAGGTCAAAACTATTGGTACTGACGTAAAGGTCATGTTACAAGGAATACACATGTGAAATATGGAAGCCGTACCTGTTAATATTCAAAAGAAGTGGTCAAGGTTAAAGTTTTCAAAATGTAGGTCAAAGGTCAAAAATTTTGGTACTGACACAAAGGTCATGTCACAAGGAGTACACATGTGAAATATGGAAGCCGTACCTGTTACGGTTCAAAAGAAGTGGTCAAGGTTAAAGTTTTCAAAATGTAGGTCAAAGGTCAAGGTCGCAAGGTGAAAAATGTTGGTACTGACAGAAAGGTCATGTCACAAGGAATACACATGTGAAATATGGAAGCCGTACCTGTTACGGTTCAAAAGTAGTGGTCAAGGTTAAAGTTTTCTTTACCACAAAGAAGTTTTTTCAAAATGTAGGTCAAAGGTCAAGGTCGCAAGGTCAAAAATTGTGGTACTGACAGAAAGGTCATGTCACAAGGAATACACATGTGAAATATGGTAGCCGTACCTGTTATGGTTCAAAAGAAGTGGTCAAGGTTAAAGTTTTTTTCGACAGACAGACAGGCCAAAAACTAGATGCCCACCGAATCGGTGATTCCGGGGGCATAAAAAGTGAATTGGTACAAAAAACTTGACCAAGGTGAGGCACCAACACTGATACCGAGGCGAGTAGTAAAGCTAGCCCTTTCTTCAAAAAGTCGAGCTAAAAAAAGGAATTTTAAAAAGTATGGGGTCCTTATTTTATATTTTAATGTTTTATTTTGTATCTTAATTATGTGATTTACATGTCAAGTGTCATTTTGTTAAAAATTCGTCTTTGACTATAACTCTTCTAGGGCATTGGTTGGGTCAAATCCTTCAGTTTCGATCCTTCAATGGCAATTGTCATCAATCGCCTCATTGCTGTGTCCCCAAGTTTGTTTTTAAGAGCAGTTTTAATAATGTTCTGAATGGAAAATCCTCCTTCAGACACTGCTGTTTGTACAGGAAGCTGTATACGCTATTTGACACAAAATTCGTCTGCCTAATGTTAACAGTGGATAACATTGATGCAAATTAACATAAGAACATTTTTGGCGCCATTTTCTTCATTGCCCCAGATAACTTCAAATAGTATTTCAAAATTACAATATTATAATTTCTTTCGATACAAAAAATGAGACAGTATATTGAAATTTGTTCAAATAAAAATATCGCAAATAAATATACATGCGGCACGTTTCGTATAACATTAGTTATGTAAGGGAGAGCATTGCAAGAAACCTATTCCACAAAGTGACCTCCCCTTTAAGGCTTACCAAAATATTATTTATAGATCGCAAGTAGAATTTTATTCAAATATGTTCCCAAAATCTTATTATTAACAATTGTAAAGCCAAGCATGCATGATGATGGTATTCAATTCCATAAATCTGATATATGGTTTTGTTCTTGTAAATTAGGCGCTATTCCCTGCATGGCCAAAAAACAGAATTTTAGCGATAATCCCACAACCGCGCATCCTAGATTTGCAACTGATTTGATATCATCAAGATCAACATTCTGACAAGGTTTTAGCTCAAGTTAACCCTTTTCCACATACAACAAATCTGTAGCAGAAGACTTTGAAAACATAGTGACAAAAATCTAAACAAAAATCGCCATTAAAAATAGCTTATTTTTTAAATAAAGTTAAAAACATTGCGGCCAAATGAGAAATTGCTCATCATAAGCAATTTCACCTTTGGCCACAATGTTTTCAAGAGTCGTCTGCAGCTATTGCGTCAAAATGAGTCTACAGGTAGGGAAAGGGTTAACAATGTGGTGACCGCATTGGGTGCAAGAGGTTGTTTCTCATTATAGTAATTTTTGAATTTACTAAATATGATGAAGATCAGTTGAAAACTTTGGTTTGGCCTACAGAGTGTTCACAAGCAAATTGTTAACGACAGACAAATTAACTAATATACACGAGAGACAAAGAGAGAACACAATAGCTCACCTTGAGCTCTCCATTCTCAGTTGAGCTAAAACATGAACATGGGAGATAACTCTAAAATAAGGAATGTTGCAAAGTTGATGTGAATCTGAATTTAACAGTATTTCAGTTATAAATATCAGGGTGTTTCCAGGGTAATTTACCAAAACTACCAGTATTATTTATACTGACACGGATGCATCAAACTTTGAATATCCATTGCAACCCAGAGCGCCATGGAGGGAAGCCACTACTACCATTTCTAAATCCTTTGATATGACTTGACAAGGGATCGAACCTTGATCTCCGGCTCCAGCCTTATTTCTTGGGGTTTTACGCCGCTTTCAACATTATTTCAGTTATATCACGGCAACAGTTCATGATCCCTGGGTAAACAAACCAGTACTAAGCTAGAAAATGTGCTTTGCCCAAGTGCGCTCCAGCCCTAACCACTACACCACGGATGCATTTTTAGGAAAAGTATGGCAGACAGACAGACAACAGAGAAATGACCCTAAGTGTATTCCTGTCTTACAGACAGGTGAAACTATTATAGAGGATCTAATATCAAAGTATGCATTAAGATGAATTCAACCTTACCTTTTTGTTTACTTCTTCAAGACTCGATAATACTTCACAATTCTGATCTTGCCTTGCCCATAGAACTAAAGCCTCTAGTTTGTTACCTTTGTCAACAACAAGTTGTTTCACTTTAGTTTTGTCGATCTTCTCTTTAACAGATTCTTGTTCTGCTTGACCGACCTCACCAGCAAGTTCTATAAGGATGTCTTTGGCCTCTTGCCAGTACTTTTCAAAGTCAGATTTCTTCATCTTGCCTTTCGGCGAATGTGCAATGGCTTCATTTCTGACTCTTCTCAGATTCATTAGCAGGGCTCCTGCTGATTTATCAGAAGGTAATGGACATGAATTAAACCATCCTGCATATGGTGACTGTATATTAGTAAGGTTAGAAATAAGAATATACAACAAAGATATGTCAAAGCGGGACACATCTGGTGATGCTGCATAGAGTATTCCTATCTGGAGGTCATTGAAGACCTTTTTTTTTCTTTAGTATATTCAATACATTTGCCTTACTGTTTAAAAACACTTCTACTGTCTGACCTTGTGGTATGTCTTTTAAAAACAGTTTTAAAAGAACCTCTGTTCCTAAATCAACCACCAGACATATCATTCGGTAGAAATATTCTGCCTTTTCCTTTTCTTCGTCGTCCTCCTTTTCCTCCATATTTCAAGTTGTATATTATAACACCAGTTCTACATTCCAAGTCTGAAAGGAACCATAAACATGTATTAACCCTTAAAATGTTCCTATGTGCAGAAGCATTTACATGTTTTCTAGCATATGACTATTGAAAACATTGTTGGAAAAGGAGAAATTGCTCTTGATGAGAAAGTTCTTGTTTTGGCCAAAATGTTTTCAAATTGATTCAATCATTATACTTTGATTTAACACTTTCCCTCATACAGATGCTTGCTGACGCCTCTCCAGCAGATGACTTTCAAAAACATTGTGGCAAAAGAAGGAATTGCTCACAATAAAATGTTTTAACCCTATTCAGAAATACTCCTTTCATATATAGAAATCTCACAAAAGTTTGCAGTCATCTGCTGTAGATTTGTTGCATGGTATAAAAGGTTAATATAGAATAATTTCCCATTTTTTCCCCCAGATATTTTCAAAGTGGTCTGCTGCACAACCATTTTATGTGGAAGTAAGCTCTGAGAAAACCATCCTCAGCATATTTACAAACAAAATGTAGACATAGATCTGACTGAGTATCAATGTAGACTAGTCTAATTCAAACGTTTTGTAGAATATAAACCTTTTCTTAAACATCTCTGACTAATTGGCAAAAAGCGGAAAACAAGATTAATCTGCATAAATGTGCAGGTTGATCTGGATCTAATATGGGGTTTTATGATATTTTTGGAGGTGAAATTGGGCCCCAACCCAATCCAAAGGGTTTATATTTTAGTTACAAAATCCCTTAATAAATAAGAAATTGAGCAATGTCTTGTATTTCCACAATGTTTTCAAAAATCTGTCTGTTACATAAGACAGAAGTCATCTGCATCAGAGAAGAGGACTAAAATGATGTATACATGTACACACTTATAAATTAATTGTTCTGTCTGCTATATTCCTATTATCTTATTGATATTAATACCCTGAATTGGCAGTTACAAAGCTAAGTTTCTCCCTAAAAATGAACCGCCACTCATAGCCAAATCCTAAAATAGCAAGAGGACCAACATGGTCCTATTCCATTCACCTGGGTGATTGCAAATATGTAACTGCTAATATTTGGGATTTATTTTTTATCTAGAGTGGGAATGAAACTGCAAGAAGTCGACACTGTAAATGATACAGCTAATAAGTCAAGGACAATAATTGTGAAAAAGCATTAAATTATCAAACAATTTTGAAAGAGGACCACCAAAGGAACATTCCTGTGCAGTTTGGTTAATATTGGTCAAGTCGTATAGGAGATATCGTTTGCAGTTCATTTAACCACTTTACTGATGATGTATGGTGGCTTTGTTTTTCAATCAATTATTATGGGTTGAAAAAACTATGTAAAGGGTCAATGAAAGAAAATTTCTACAATATAAGTTTGAAATCAGACAAGCACTTTCATAAGAATGGAATTTGAAACATTTGTCATTATCCCCATATTCTGGTGCTGCCTGTTTTGTAGAGGGTCATCCTAAGGTAAATTTCTACAAAGTTATCTTGGAAACCAGAATTTTGCATGGACCCAAACAAACTGAAGGAATTTAGGAGAGGATATTAAGAGGATGCTTCCTATGAAGTTTCATCCCAATTGGCCAAGTGGTTAGGCAGGAGAAGTCGTTTACGCATGCACACACACACACATTGGACAATTCGCCATGAAATAAGCTTGACTGGCTGACTAGTGGAGCTAAAAAATAAAGGATTTTTGATATGCACTTTAAAATCTTCTATGTAATAGTAGTAAAATGTGATTTTTTTCTTCTTTAGTTCTTACTATACTGGTATCTGTGAAAAGGTGATGTTTTTGAACCTGAAACCCCTTTTCTGATGCCATCTGTGGGCTACATGTTTTTGACCAATCAATATGGTTTGAACAAGTTAGGTAGAGGGCCACATAAGGATATTTGTTTGTTTTATGGTGTTTTACACTACTTTCAACAATTTTTCAGTTATATCACAGCGTTTCCTGGGTATCGTACACTGCCCTGTTTCAGTGAGGGACCCAAATTGGTGAGTCACCGTGACCATTGTATTTTTCATGTCATCTTCTATTTGAAGAGTTCTATGGAATCATTTGATTTTGTGGTCTAAAGTGTAAACATATTTCTGTCAATAACTTTTGAATCTTTTGTAAATATGGATAACAACAAATGCAGAGTATTTCAAATAACCTAGTGCCATTAGGCAAAAATTAAATCTCCAAATAGCCCCCCCCCCTGGAGGCAAAGTTTTCACTATAGCCATATAAGGCAAAACCGCCCTGCCCCCGTGGTGGCCATGTTTTTCAACCAATCAACATGGCTTGAAGTTATCTGATAGAGGTCACGCAAGGAGCATTTCTACAAAATTATTTGAAAAATCCGCCTGACACTTTCAGAGGAGAAGATTGTTTAAGTTTTCACTATAGCTATATAAGGCAAAATAGCCCCACCCCTAATGGCCATAGTTTTCAACCAATCAACATGGTTTGAAGGAATCAGATAGAAGGTCACTCTAGGAACATTTGTACAAAATTATTTGAAAATCGGCCTGACACTTTCGGAGGAGAAGATTGTTTAAGTTTTCACTATAGCCATATAACACAAAATAGCCCCGCCCTCTGGTGGCCATGTTTTTTGACCAATCAACATAGCTTGTAGGAATCTGATAGAGGATCAACTAAGGAACATTTCTACAAAATAATTTGAAAATCTGCCTACTTCTTTCGGAGGAGAAGACTTTTTAAGTTTTTACTATAGCCATATAAGGCAAAATAGCAACGCCCACTGGCAGCCATGTTTTTCGATCAATCAACATGGCTTGAAAGAATCTGATAGAGGGTCGATCACCAAAGGAATATTTTTACAAAATTATTTAAAATCAGCCCAACACTTTCGGAGTAGAAGATTTTTAAGTTTTCACTATAGCCATATAAGGCAAAATAGCCCCACCTCCTGGCAGCCATGTTTTTCGACTAATCAACATGGATTGAAGGAATCTGATAGAGGGTCAACCAAGCACTATTTCTACAGAATTTTGCATGGATCCAAAAATGTTGAAGGAATTTAGGAGAGGACATTGAGAGGATGCTTCCTATGAAGTTTCATCACAATTGGCCAAGTGGTTCCAGAGTCTTAACAAGATTTCTCTTCAATTTGGCCTAGTGACCTAGCTTCTGACCCAAAATGACCCATATTCGAAGTTGACCTAGATATCATTCAGATAACATTTCAAACTGTTGAAGGAAAAATTGCGGCCTCTACAGTGTTAACAAGATTTTCCTTCAATTTGACTCCGACATGACCCATATTCGAACTTGACCTACATATCATCAAGACAAACATTCTGATAAAGTTTCAACATGCTCAATTTAAAAATGTGGCCTCCAGTGTTAACAAGATTTTCCTTCAATCTGGCCCAGTGACCTAGTTTTTGACCCGGCATGACCCATATTTGAACTTGGCCTAGATATCATAAAGAGAAACATTCTGACCAGATTTTAAGCCTCTGAAATGAAAAAATGCGGCTTCTACAGTGTTAACAAGATTTTCCTTCAGTACACTGCTACGGTGGACAGAAATATTTTACTTCGGTTTAGAAGTAAAAACAAAGCCTGAAAGGTAACTTTTTTTATTTCTTTATCATTTTTAATGAAACATGGCGCAGTCTACGCCGCTTACAGAGCCCTATCCCCGGTTTTTCAACGAAGTTTGATTAGTGGTTTAGTTTCTTCAAACACTTTGATGAACCTTTTCTCAAAATTTATTAATATCGCCGACAGCCGGAGCATTATCAAAACTGGATTTTGAGAACAGGTTCGTCAAAGTAAGCGGCGTAGACTGCGCCATGTTTCATTAAAAACGGTGAAGAAATAAAAAAGTTATAAATGTTTTTACATTCTTATCAAGAGCAATTATTGCTGTCTGACCATGCAAATATGACGTCAAAAGTCATGTGGTATACACACACTGGAAAAACTCCATTGAAATTACTAATGGGGTTTTGAAAATTGAAATACTCAATTACTTTGGATGCATGGGGTAATACTCAATTAACATGAAAAGCTTATCTGTACTGTAGCATGTATTATGTGAACTAATTTGGATATATTATTGAATAATTAATAAATTACTACAGAACTGCCTAACAGTACAGGGACAAATCTAGCTTTATTTTGCTGCCGTTAAACGACACGTTCCCCTCGAGAAAAAGGTACCGAAATTCCCCTATTTCCCCTAAACTTAAAAAAAATGAATCTTAAAATACAATTTTTTTATTCAGAGATAACAACTGTAAACACTATGGCACTATAATGCAAACTCAACTTATTAATATCAAGTGTATGAGAATATGTAGAGAAGGGAAAGAAGAGTGGAGTGATCATGGTGGACATCTTCATAAATATGAAGACAAGGAGAATTGACTTGTAAATCCACCATGTCATCAAGTTCATAGTGTACCCATGTCATTTTTCCTGGTCTATATTGGCATGGGACTGAATATCAAGACTGTCAGATCTGAACAAACTGTTCGAAGTTTTCATGAAGTTGTGAAAATAAAACTCTTTAGAATATCTTCAACATGTTATACTGTCTTTTTATTCTAAGAAATAACAGCTATTACATATACATAATATAACAAACATCAAGACAGCCCGTTTATGTATTTTTCCCCTATTAGGGAAAAAAATCCCGTTTTTACTGAAAGGGCACTTTCCCCAAAAACCTAGATTAATCCCTGCAGTATTAACTGGACTGCCTACCACTTTGACTAGGAAATATATATTTGTCATGTCATTGTGAAATAAGGTATAAATCGATCTTTAAAAGTGCCCTCAAAATCCGTGCAAAAATGTCTCATATTCTCGTGATGGAACCTGTACTGCATGTCGGGAAGGGTAACCAGAAACAAACTTTTTTTTTAGGCCTAATGAGCCATTTTCCTATAACACATAATATTTCTCTTGCATTTCGCAGATATTTGGTTTCTTTTGAATGGAAACATTTATCGAATTATATCTTGCTAAGTATGCAGTGATTTTATATACCACTATTAATGTAACAATATTACATAAATGTTATTGTTGTGTTCGCACACCCGCAGATATCTGTATAACCTGCATTATATAATCATTTGCTTGGTCTTAAAGAGTCTTGTCTTGTCTCAGTCATCAGTCAAACTCATAAAAGGTCTTTCTTGATTTGTCTTCTGGATTTAACTCCCCACATATGTGTCATCGTTACATTTGGACTGGTTCCTCAAAATTGGGTACCAGGGATTTCTGGCCCCAGCAACGGACCAAAAGGGATGGTCTAAAAAACAAAGGACAAAACCAACTTTCACCACATTTTTAACATGATTGTTCATTTTGAAGCTAAGAATACCATTTACATGGATATATAAAGTCGAAAATTGATATTTTGTAAACTTTGATAGTGATCATACACTATTATTTCTTTCTGTTTTAATTCTTCATTTGTTTCAGTGTCAAATAAACTTAAATGCTCTCAAACTTCGGCTTAAAGAATATAAGTGTATTCACATATATTCTGTTCATAGGACATTCCTATTTCAGCCAGGTATGTTACGTCCCTTGTTGTTAATCTATCGATAATCAAAAAACTATAAGGAAAATATACTGAAAAGAAATGCAAGTTAAACTATGTCAGCTTATTTAAACCCCAACTATTCATAACTAAGTTTTAAATATACAGTCAATTTACCCTTAACGGATCAGTAACAAAACGACGTTGTGCATACAAGAAGCGGTCAATGTTTCACAAGTAAAATCATTTTCCTTTAAATTGAAAAACACTTTCAGTTTTACTGCAGAAACAGCTGTACAGACCGATGTTTACCAGTTTGAGTTATTGATGCATTAACGGATCAATTGTAGCAATAGGGGATCACGTGACTTTCTGATATCAGGGGGGTCATCTCAAGCAACATTTTAGCTGTCAAAACTTCTGCTGTTATTGTACAAGTTATATTTTATCTAACTGCAGATTTGTATTGATATATTTTCGATTTAATCACTAGCATATTTGGGAATGGCTAAATTGTCGAAAATAAAATTTTGAGAAAACCCCTCACACTCTGTCATGCAGTGTCCGACAAATCCATTGCCCGGAGCCCGCGGGCTACCACAATTATTGCTCGGGCTACTGTTATTTTTCAAATGAAAGCCCGACGGGCTACTGTTTATTCCTGTGTCTGGTAGCCGGGCTTAATTACTTACACACATGTTGTGTATAAACAGTGACTGTATGTTACATGCGAAAACCACTCGCTGTGACCATAACAAAATCAATAACAGTAGGCGGAGTTACCCACCTGTCAGATCGAGTGGTTTCAGCCAACCGAATCACGTCAGTGATAGTCAATTAACGTGATATATATACCCAATACGGCGGTCCAATCATTAGTGACCATTGTTCCCTGGGGCTATGTGTTAATCCATCAATGCTAGCGAATAAGTACGGTGGCACAGAGGTGACATGTGTATGTTTTTATTTATCCTGTGCGCAGGACATAAATAAAAACATACACATGTCACCTCTGTGCCACAGTACGGTGGCACATAGATAGTATGTCGTGCGCACAAGATAATTAAGTTGTGTGCACGAATTACTATGTCGTGCACACGAGTTACTAAGTCGTGCGCACGAGATACTAAGTTGTGCGCACAAGATAATTAAGTCGTGCGCACAAGTTACTAAGTCGTGAGCATGAGATACTAAGTTGTGCGCACGAGATACTAAGTCATGCGCACGAGATAATTAAGTCATGCACACGACTTAGTATGTCGTGCGCACGAGATAAATAAAAACATACACATGTCACCTCTGTGCCACCGTAATTTGATCCATATTTCGGTATGCGATGTATGCAAACTGGTGCAGTCCGGTTCAGAAAGACGGAGAAGAAAATTTTCGTCATGCATGCAGAAGTTAATGGAATAAATTTGAATCAAATATTAAAGACAATACAATACGACGACTTTTAGATCTTTTCTTGTCGTTTATCAAATATGAAATACCTTCATAATCGACATAGTATTCGTAATATCAGGGACACTAGTAATATCAAAGAAAATGTTTGGGATGAAATCAATAAATGATTCCCCGAGAATAGTAAATGCCAAATCATGGCTTTGTTTACCAAAATTAATTAGCATAACCGGCGGGAAAAAATCATATGACTTAATAATTGCGATTTCATTGGATAAAATGAGAAATTCGGTCAATGACGTTCACGACCCGACGACCCCTATGAAGAGTGGACCCTGATGTTTACATTCAACGCTGTTTACCGATTTCTAATTCTCAATAGGGAACCATGATCAAAATGGCAGCTATGTTGTGAATAATACCGTAACACATGAAACAAATTTAACGTGTTTCATACAAGTGTTACGGTATTATTCGCGTCATTGTTTTTGACAATATTTCAATATTTTATGATTTAATAAACTACATTGAACCTGATAAATTTGACTTTTGGTTAATAAAATTGAATCTTATTTAATATGTCTTTCTTTGTAAAACTGACACTCGTATGTATGCCCTGTTTCGGTGACCTCCAATTTGAAGAGATATATTGCATCATTTGATTTTTTGGTCTCAAGTTTAAACATTTTGAATCTTTTGTGTAAATATGGTTAAAATACATACATTTTATGCAGAATATTTCAAATAACCTAGTGAAAAATAATCTTGAAAAAACTTAGTACCAATTTTCTCTTATCTGTCAACTGGGACCACTTAGTGGCCCAGCTGTCAAGCTCCACCAAAAAATATCTTTTCCAAATTTAATATTTCTTTTTTAACTGAATGCTGCACTTCAGGTCTTTTGCAAAACAGTCATGTTATTTGAATTGGTCACTACCCTTAAATCATGTACATGTTGTGCTCTTAATATTATCTTTGTACAGAAGTAGAACAAAGAAAATAACCATAAAACAATCATTAGCATCCGCGATATTTCGGGCTACCAGCTTCCAAATCTGGTAGCCCAGTGGGCTACCAAACAATTGTGAAATTTGTCGGACACTGCATGGAAACAAAGTGTCGATCCGTTAATGGTAACTTACCTAGCTATTTTAGTATCGCTTTAGTGTAAACATGCAAAGACAAATGAGAATGATCGGTTACATTTCAATAGGTGTATGTATTTGTCTTTCATAAAATGTCAAAATAACTAACTAACATAATTAAGATCGCTAGCTGTTGCTGCGAAAAACCCATGTTCTCTTTAAAACAATGTAGATACAACTGGGTCACGTAAACACTTGCATCAGGCCTTCAGATGATACGGATGAATTTGAAGTCCGACAAGCAACATTTTTATTGTGTATTTAAATAATACCATAAAGTACTTACCTGCCAATTAATACACAACAATTTTGTCTAATAAATTAGTTAGCGTGTCTTGAACATTAAAGTGATCCGCTATTGGTTATGATCCGCTAAGGGTTACTTGACTGTCATAATTTTGATATCTATAAATAATCCTACGAAAAACCCAGCTGATTCTAAATTAAGTAAATTCTATATTTAGATCCTCCTAATTTTAAAGTCCAAGTGAAGGAATACAATTAATCCCCAAGTTTTTCATCTATAATTTATTTCCTATTATTCATTTCCTAAAATATCAAATAATTAAACTCCTGTCTCAAACATCAAAAATACACATTTCCGAGTGTATCCAAAAGATAATTTCTACAAACCTATCTTAAATAACACAAGTGGGTCCAGAGGAGAAGAACACTTAAATCAATGAATAGATGTTGTTGTTGTTGTTGTTTGGCGTTGTTTACCCTCGCGCTCGGCATTAATGAATGAATAGGTGGTGATGAGGTGGTTTGTAAATGCTCTATATAGCCTCAATATATCGCCGTTATACCTATTGCTGTGATGCGAAGTCAAAATATAAAATCGCATTCCTAGTACAGAAACCTGGACTAGAATCCATGAGAACTTAATTACAACTTTCATTTCATCATTTTGATTTTTGAGCAAACACTGTGGAAAGTGCAGATTATATCCAACACTCCACCTTCAACTTTCGGTTTTGAAATAATTTGCAAATTGAACGTATTACAAATCACATCCACAACGAAATGCTTCAAATATTTCTCTATAGCCTCGATGATATGTTATTACTAAAAAATAAATGGTGTTACCTGCAATATAACAGATAATAAGATGAAATAGTCGTGTCCGATTTGGGGGGATTTTCCTTGCTTCCTTCCTGGTGCGTTACAGCTAAAGCCCATACGAATTTGTCGGCATTGTGTATATACGTATTTGAACTGCCGTAAACCGTCTTTGCAGAACGATTTTCGGCAATGTGTATTCCCCGGCCATATCGATAAAATTATACCTAAAAACCTTGCCAACACGGTCCGGCCCCACCATCTAAAATCTTTATTTCATATTCGATTTTAATAAATTTGGTGTCAAAATTAAAGCTGACATTTCAAGTTTCCTTGTAGTATATAAAACATAAAAACAACTTAATTACTTTTAGAAATATTGTTCGATAAACATAATTGTTTTTATTGTTTGATATTTCGCGTCATTTAATTAAGTAGAAAAAACTAATTCAAATATGTATAGACACATTGTCGAACTAGTAGAAAAATCAAATTTAAATATGTATAGGCTAGACACGCATTAATAACTAGCGTAAACTAGTGTCCCTCAATATCTGTATAGACAGTTGTCAACTAGTAACAAGCGTCATTCGTCTTCCACCAATGGGCTAAGTCTATGTGGAAAAGCAGCCAGTTGCTTGGGAAGATTGTTGTGTGGAGTACTGGTGTGAGAAAACCAGGAAATGCATGAGTAGGTGAACTGGCCGCCGTGATATAACTGAGAAATTGTTGAAAACGGCGTTAAACCCCAATCAATCAACTAGTATAATAGACCAAGAGGCTACCCAGTGTGAGATCTGAATCTGTATAGACTTCTTTTGAAATGCTTAATTTATATAGGCAGCATTTAGTGCAGTCGAACCTGTAGAAAAAAAAAAAATCTGTACAGACACGCATTAATAACTAGCGAGTAACTAGTTTCCCTTTAAATATAGACAATTTTCAACTAATATTATAGACCAAGAAGCTACCCAAGGTGAGATCTGAATCTGTATAGATACGCCGTTGAACCGGTAGTGAACTGAAATTCAAATCTGTATAGACACACTGTCGAACCGGTAGAAAACAGAAATTCAATTCGAAACTGTAGTAAAATGCAACTCAAATCTGTTTAGACACACTGTCGAACCTGTAGTAAATGAAGTTCAAATCTGTATAGACACACTGTCAAACCGGTGGAAAAATCAAATTCAATTATGTATAGACACGCATTGATAACTAGCGAGTATCGTGTGTCTCTTACTATCTGTATAAACTGTTTTATAGACACACAATTGAACATATATAAAAAAGTCAATTTCAAATATGTATAGACACAAAGTTGAACCTGTAGAAAAATCAAATTCAAATCTGTATAGACACGCATTCATTTCTAGCGAGTAATCAGTGTCCCTTAAGATCTATAAAGAACATTTTGAACTAATATTATAGATCAAGAGGCCACCCGAGGTGATATCTAAATCGGATCTGTATAGACACGCATTAATAACTAGCGAGTAACAAGTGTCCCTTAATATCTGTATAGACAGTTTTCAACTAATATTAACGAACAAGAGGACACCCGAGGTGAGATCTAAACCTGTATAGACACACTGTCGACCCTGTCGTAAAATGAAATTCAAATCTGTAAAGAGCGGTAGAAAAATCTAATTCAAATCTGTATATACACGCATTAATATCTAGCGAGTAGCTAGTGTACATCAAGATCTGTATAGACAGTGTGCAACTTCTTTTGACACGAAGTCGAACCTGTAGTAAAATGAAATTCAAATATGTATAGACACACTGTCGAACCGGTAGAAAAATCCAATTCAAATATGTATAGACACGCATTAATAACTAGCGAGAATTAGTTTCCCTCAATATATGTATAGACAGTTTTCAACCAAAAGTATAGACAAAGAGGGTACCCAATGTGAGATCTGAATCTGTATAGACTTCTTTTGAAATGATCAATGTATATTAGTGCATTTCCTGAATACAGCATTTAGTGCAGTCGATCCTGTAGAAAAATAAAATTCAAATCTATATAGACACGCATTAATAACTAGCAAGTAACAAGTTTCCCTTAAGATATGAATAGGACCTTAGCTGTCGATGCGCCATAAAACAATATACATTCATTCATTCATTAAAATGCCGTGTATGAACACTTTTCAACTAATATAGTTGTCTCAGTATAGACCAAGAAGATACCCAAGGTGAGATCTGTATAGACACACTGTCGAACCTATAGACAAATCAAATTCAAATATGTATAGACACGCATTAATAACTAGCGAAAACTAGTATCCCTCAAGATCTGTATAGACAGTTGTCAACTAATATACTAGACCAAAAGGCTACCCAATGTGAGATCTGAATCTGTATAGACTTCTTTTGAAATGCTTAATTTATATAGGCAGCATTTAGTGCAGTTAATAACTAGCGAGTAACTAGTTTCCCTTTAAATATAGACAATTTTCAACTAATATTATAGACAAAGGAGCTACCCAAGGTGAGATCTGAATATGTATAGATACGCCGTTGAACCGGTAGTGAACTGAAATTCAAATCTGTATAGACACACTGTCGAACCGGTAGAAAACAGAAATTCAATTATGTATAGACACACTGTCGAAACTGTAGTAAAATGAAATTCAAATCTGTTTAGACACACTGTCGAACCTGTAGTAAATGAAGTTCAAATATGTATAGACACACTGTCAAACAGGTGGAAAAATCAAATTCAAATATGTATAGACACGGATTGATAACTAGCGGGTAACTTGTGTCTCTTAATATCTGTATAAACTGTTTTATAGACACACAATTGAACATATATAAAAAAGTCAATTTCAAATATGTATAGACACAAAGTTGAACCTGTAGAAAAATCAAATTCAAATCTGTATAGACACGCATTCATTTCTAGCGAGTAATCAGTGTCCCTTAAGATCTATAAAGAACATTTTGAACTAATATTATAGATCAAGAGGCCACCCGGGGTGATATCTAAATCGGATCTGTATAGACACGAATTAATAACTAGCGAGTAACAAGTGTCCCTTAATATCTGTATAGACAGTTTTCAACTCATATTAACGAACAAGAGGATACCCGAGGTGAGATCTAAACCTGTATAGACACACTGTCGACCCTGTCGTAAAATGAAATTCAAATCTGTATAGAGCGGTAGAAAAATCTAATTCAAATCTGTATATATACACGCATTAATATATAGCGAGTAACTAGTGTCCCTCAATATCTGTATAGACAATTTATGACTTCTTTTGGCACGAAGTCGAACCTGTAGTAAAATGAAAAATTCAAATATGTATAGACACACTGTCGAACCGGTAGAAAAATCAAATTCAAATCTATATAGACACGCATCAATGACTAGCGAATAATTAGTGTGTCTTTAGATATATATATAGACAGTTTTCAACAAATATTACAGACAAAGAGACTACATGAGTTGAGACCTAAATCGGTACATGAAGTCGAACCTGTATTAAAATGACATTCAAATCTGTATAGACACTATGTCGAACGGGTAGAAAAATGACATTAAAATCTGTATAGACACTATGTTGAACCTGTAGTAAAATGACATTAAAATCTGTATAGACACTATGTTGAACCTGTAGTAAAATGACATTAAAATCTGTATAGACACTATGTTGAACCTGTAGTAAAATGACATTAAAATCTGTATAGACACATAGTAAAGTAAAGTTAATCTTGACAACACTAATTTAAATGGAGATAAAATAATTTTAACGACAATAAATAGCTTTTACGACATTCAAATTGGTATAGACAGATTTTCAACCAAATCTGTATGGATTTTCGCCGCTTTTTGGGCGGTCCGCTAGCTGTAGCGTAAAAAATGCGAGATCCGTCAAAAAGGCGAGCTTCACTTCCGGTTTCAGTAAAACATGCATGTTTTATCTGAATGCTGTTAAAAATGCGAGTCCCGTAAAAAGAGCGAGTCTAGTGAAAGCGTGTACCATTATTACAGCAATGTAAGTGTACTCAATCAAATAGAAGTTTTATATTTATTCCTATATGCCTGAAATACCTGTTTGTCTCTCTGTCTGTCTGTCAGCGCATGACGGTCAGGACAACTACACATTTCCAAATATAATGAACATTAAGCTTAAACTCGCCGGCGTATTGGTCGGTTGGCAAATATTGATGTGGTGGATCATGAGAAAAATCATTTGTGAACCTGTCCCTACCTGGGACCAGGTCGTTTTAGACGTTTTTCTACGGAAATTATTGCCCGAATCGAGCAAGGGGGCACACCTTGTCATTATTATTACACTATATTGACGTATAGAGGGGGCTATTTATAGTAAGACGCGCGGGATTCCCCAAATTACCATTACGATCATTATGATGCGTATAGACAATATATAGCGAGACTTCTTTAATATTTTAACGAGGTGTGATTTTTCGCATTTTTTGCTGTAATAGAAATTCGAACGCCTGTGTTCATTTCCTGAAATGACTCCAAAGTGGCAGGACTGTAGTCATGCTGTATATTTCACATGCTTCAATGGATTTTGATATTACTTCACACAACTATTCTCCATAACTAGAAAATGTGTCCCAAACTACACATACAATACACAATGGGCTTTCCTCGTCCGGTAGGAGACTTTTGTATTGCTTGCATTCCCCCATTGACTTGTTCAAACAGTGCCGTTACAAAATTTGACTTTTGAGGTAGTTTAACGCCATTTTCGACAATATTTTAGTTAAATCACGTCGACAATTCACTTATTCAAGATATATGGATAAAAAAACACGACGTACGCTCAGATACAAATGTGAACCATCAAATATGCAAACAACCAACGTTTAATTAATTGATTTATGTTTCACCACTTATCCCGCTATCATCGACATTGAATATATCAAATTATTACCATATAAAGTTAAATCACGTCGACAATTCATTTATTCAAGATCCATGGATAAAAAAACACCACGTACTTTGAAATCTGTCTTTCTCAAGACCACTGCGACTGGAGATTGAATCCCGGGTGCCCATTTCCAAATCCCCGACGCTCACCATTTTTTTTTACGTCAGATTGCTTCCGTAACAAAGTGGTAGCGGTATGCAATCGTTTCTACGTGGACTTCTGGACTCCTCACCTATTTACGAATATTCTTCATGATCTTCACTGCTCGAACGAAAATTATTAGCAAATCTGCATTATATGGTAAATCGAAAATATCTTTCTATATTCAGAATGATCGGAAGTAAACGTCATATCACTAATGTCTCGAACGCTTGATTTCTATATGGTACCTGTCTATGGAAGGGTGTTCATCAATAGTACACTCAGATACAAATGTGAACCATCAAATATGCAAACAACCAACGTTTAGTTAATTGATTTATTTTTCACCACTTATCCCGCTATCATCGACATTGAATATATCAAATTATTACCATATAAAGATTTTGTTTTTAGATGCACATTGCTGCACGAGTAACGAAATAATGTACAGGCGTTGTCTTCACTGCTTGCAAATGTAGTTTAAAGTCGGGCAATCTTGGTTTGCATACGTAAACGTATCTCAAGTCGCTCCTACCAATATATGTATTCTCTGATTGTGAGATTGAAGAATTGGGCTATAAATGAGCCGTTCCACGAGAAAACCAACAGTATGGCCTATGCGTAAAGTATTGACCCGGATCAGCCTTAGCATGCCGCACAGGCTAACCCTGATAGACACTCTTCGCCTCATGTGGATTTTCTGTTTCAAGAATCATTTCTCTTTACCTCTATACCTCAGAGACGGAATGTGTCGGCCCATATTAGCCTGCGCGGACTGCGCAAGCTGATCTGGGTCGATACATTACGCAGAGTCCATAATAGTGGTTTTCTCGTGGAACGGCTCATATATATAATATATTATGTATATTTTCATTATTTGACACAAATCGAAATGGTGCATTTCACTGTATAAAGGTCAAATTATACGAATACATCCGCGGGTCAGGCTGATCGACAGCAAAGAAGTTGTATGCCTTCAACAGACTGCTTTGGATATGTGCCGATTGGTTCAAATTCATAGTATACACAATAGTCATCAGCTGACCCTCCTTTCCAACGTGTAGACGACTTATATTTAATACTCCTGCAGCAGACGATGTTTGGAAACATTACTTGAAAAGGAGAAATAATTGTTTTCATCTTTACCCACTATGTTTTCTTTTCTATTCGAAAATTAAACTTCATAGATGTTTCTTTTTCTAACTCCACTGTCTGAATTCCAGTCGAGCTTATGTCAGAGCGACCATACCGTATGTGCTTACTTCATGACCCCAAACGAAACTATTTGTCCGATTTATAAATATTTCACTGTCCGATTTGTAAATACTTTCACACACTTTCACATACTTTTTGTCTTTGTTGACCTCCTATCGGGTTCCGCAAGTCATATTTATTTGACAAAAGACATACATGTAGGCAAAATACAAATACAATACAAATGTTTGATTTAGTAATGTAGGCACTATACATTTGAGTGACATCGTAAAAATATATTCAAATATATAAATGTATAAATGGCTGCCTCCCTTGGCGCTTAATATTGCGGGGTTAGCATTACGACTGACTGGTAGGTGTCATGATAAATGGATCAGTAGAACTGATAACTTACTCAGGAAACGCCGTGATATAACTGAAAAATTGTTGGAAGTGGCGTAAAATGCCAATATAATCAATCAATCGAATATATATACATATATAAATTAGTAAATGGAATATATACTGAAAGGATAAAGAAATGCAGGTTTACAATATATGCAACAATTATTATTTAAATGCTTGGCCTAACATTATGAAACCTGTCAAACATCTATCTTAGTCACTCTGCACTAAAACCGATAATGTATCGACCCAGATCAGCCTGCGCAGTCTGTGCAGGCTAAGCCGGGCCGACACATCCCGTCTCAGGGGGATAGAGGTATAGAATAATGCTTCCTGAAACAGAAAATCCACAGGAGGCGAAACGTGTCTGATCGGGTTAGCCTGCGTGACTTGTTTAGGCTGATCCGGGTCGATCCTTTACGCAGAGTCCATAATGTTGGTTTTCTCGCGGGACGGCTCATTTGTCAAAACATCTTGTAAGCCAATGAAATTAATTACCCTCGCCGATCAGAATTAACTATCTTGAAAGAAAAACACATCTTTTCATATAAATCAAATTTGACCCGTGGGCCGTAACCTTTGTAAATTAATATATATAAATTAATCATTATAGATTCAATAGACAAAAGAGAAGTGAACCATACTGTAGACTATATTGCTCTCACTATTTGGAATAATTGACTGCCATTATAAACATGGTTTATGTGACAAAAATATATTTTGCCTGAAAGGTCATCGCTCACGGGTCAAATGGTACCTATACCACTTAATACTCTTGACGTATACACATCGCTTTCCGCTATACACATCGCATTTGAAGCTCTGTTAATTATGGTTCGACTGACGGAAGTTCAGAGGGGTCAGGCTATTGCGTTGCTAATGCAAGGTCAAAGACAACACCAGGTTGCTAATGCAAGGTCAAAAACATTAACAGGTTGCTAATGGTAGGTCAAAGGCAACAACAGGTTTCTAATGCAAGGTCAAAGGCAACAACATGTTGCTATGCAGATCGGTGGGAATGTTTCCACCCTAAATGTCTTGTCCGTCGTCTGAGAGAAAATGGAATGGTTGCTGACCGATCGCGATAGTTTAGGTCCGGAGGGTCGACGTCGTGTATACCGCTGTCTATATATAATGTTTTTAAATATTTGCAGATTTGTTTGACGTGGGAAAAAGATACTTGCCCTCCTTACCATTGAAAACCTTGACAAGAGAGATTTATATGAGTTATAAATCAGATTTTACAGGTGTAATAATAAAAACTTCAACGAGTTTGCTGTTTTCAACGGTTGTCACTCCTTATATATATTCTCCTATAAATGAGCAATTCTAAGCAACCGTCATGCGATCAGTGTAAATCCAGTTCTGCCAAACTGACTCTTAATAATATGTCAACCACAAGTAGCTATAAAGCATATTCCACCATTCAGTTTAGTGTAGTTGACCAATGTTCCTGGACAGACCAAGTCATCCTATGTGGGAGACGAACACTCTAATCAATTTCGTGAAACAAAAGTAATCAATTAAGGAGAGTGAAAGCTCACATAGCCGACCGATAACGCGTTTTAGATGCCAAAAGGTCCAGATAAGGAGAGTGAAAGCTCACATAGCCGACCGATAACGCGTTTTCGATGGAAGACTCCTCGGTCAAAAGGTCCAGATAATGAGAGTGAAAGCTCACATAGCCGACCGATAACGCGTTTTCGATGGAAGACTCCTCGGCCAAAAGGTCCAGATAAGGAGAGTGAAAGCTCACATAGCCGACCGATAACGCGTTTTCGACGGAAGACTCATCGGCCAAAAGGTCAAGATAAGGAGAGTGAATGCTCACATAGCCGACCGATAACGCGTTTTCGATGGAAGACTCCTCGGCCAAAAGGTCAAGATAAGGAGAGTGAATGCTCACATAGCCGACCGATAACGCGTTTTCGATGGAAGACTCCTCGGCCAAAAGGTCCAGATAAAGAGGAGTTTAGAGCTTTTTCCCCCCACAAGATATCTCTTATTGTCCTACCAAACCCTATGATGTGGATACACAAAGAATCGTCTCATATAGACGATTATTTTCAGTACCCACAACATAGGGCTAGAGGGTTAAATTAGATTGTTATGATTTACAAAACTTCCCTTATCTAGAGCTCTGCCTCAACCCCCTGAAAATAACTGGTAATCATGTATGGACGAGAAACATCTTGTTTAAGTCCAAATAAAATTTGTGTTCTGTTGTGTTCTGTTCTATTGTGATTTATTGAATCCTTTCACACAAGCAACAAATCTGCAGCAGATGACTTTGAAATCACGAAAAAGCTCTGTAAATGAAATAATGATCATTGAATAAATTTGGAAACATTTTGAAAACAGAAGAAATTGATCATTGTGTGCAATTTGTCCACTTCCTACAAATATTTAAAACAAGAGGGCCATGATGGCCCTGGAATCGCTCACCTGATTTTTTTTTCACTTTAGCTATATAAGCCCCGCCCCCTGGCAGCCATAGTTTTCGACCAATCAACTTGGCTTGAAGGAATCTGATAGAGGGTCACCCTAGGAACATTTCTACAAAATTATTTGAAAATCTGCCTGACACTTTCGGAGAAGAAGATTTTTTAAGTTTTCACTATAGCCATATAATGCAAAATAGCCCCGCCCCTCCTGGCGGCCATGTCTTTCGACCATTCAACATGGCTTGAAGGAATCTGATAGAGGGTCATCCAAGGAACATTTCTACAAAATTATTTGAAAATCGGCCTGACACTTTCGGAGGAGAAGATTGTTTAAGTTTTCCCTATAGCCATATGAGGCAAAATAACGCCGCCCCACCTGGCGGCCATGATTTTCGACCAATCAACATGGCTTGAAGGAGTCTTATAGAAGGTCATTCAAGGAACATTTCTACAAAATTATTTGAAAATCTGCCAACCAGTTTGGGAGAAGAAGAATTTTTAAGTTTTTTCATTTCGTTGCCATGGAAACCAGAATTCTGCATGGATCCCAAACATTTGAAGGAAATCTGGTGAGGTCATTGAGAGGATGCTTTCAGTGAAGTTTCATCCCAATTGACCCACCGGTTACTGAGGCGAAGAAGTTGACGGCCGACGCACGACGGACGACGGACGCCGGACATAGGGCGATCACAATAACTCACCTTGAGGACTTCGTGCACAGGTGAGCTAAAATCGTCTGCTGTAGATGTGCAAGTAAGCATGATGTTAAAATGTAAGCATGAGGTTTAGGTGTAAGCATGAGGTTACGATGTAAGCATGATGTTAAAATGTAAGCATGATGTTAAAATGTAAGCATGAGGTTTAGGTGTAAGCATGAGGTTACGATGTAAGCATGATGTTAAAATGTAAGCATGATGTTAAAATGTATGGATGAGGTTTAGGTGTAAGCATGAGGTTAATATGTGGGATTTTCCTATACACCGGTGGAGTATCAAACACGCAGATATCCAGAGTGATTTATTTAATATCAAACCTGCACCAAACGACATCGAAAACAATTCGGCAAAACAAAGAAAAACCTCTGCAATTGAAAGTAGGGTCATTGAATCGCCAACGCTCGTCTGTTTTGAAAAAGGGGCGTAACTGAATAGTTATTAAAGCTATAGTTATGTGACTTCATAGAGACATGCGTAGTGCTCCTAGGAGTACGTGTACCAAGTATGTGACTTGGTGTAGACATCACATG
Source organism: Serripes groenlandicus (assembly GCA_031761405.1). Lineage (NCBI taxonomy): Eukaryota > Metazoa > Mollusca > Bivalvia > Cardiida > Cardiidae > Serripes > Serripes groenlandicus. The sequence goes on along the minus strand of JASEVX010000005.1, from coordinate 91,224,939 downwards.
CGTATTGTTTCTAGGAACATGTGTACAAGGTTTATTTGATTATGTGTAGCTGTTTTGAGCTGTGAGGTAAGGTTAAGCTTTGTGACGATGACGACGACGACGACGATGCCAAGGGTATCACAATTGCCCGACTTTATTTCTTCGAAAAACAGACAAGCTTAGTATGTGTCTGCAAGTGGGAAATGGTTAAGCTGTAAGCATTTCCTTTACAAGTGTGTTATGGCTGAAATGTTTATTTCATTTCAAACTAATGGTTATCCATTTCATTTGAAGACTCGGCAGCAGACGACTTTTGAAAATATAATGGATAACATAATAATGTTCATTTCCCCTTACATTTATCAAACAATTTAATAGTATACATGTATCTCCAGTATTTAAACATTTTCTTTCCCTCATATGTTTTTTAAGCATACGACCCTAAAATAGTCACAGCAAGTGAACTGATTTAGACAGTCAATTGTTATGTCCTCGGGGGTTCTTTTGAGTACCCAAACATCTCAAAGTCTGGTTTGAAAACACGCTCTATATCATGTATTACTGCTTCATCAACTTCATTATACGCTTCGACTAATGCTCTGTGTCTCTGTAGTTTTCTTTTCTCACGTGACATTGGATATTTCGTAATGGTGCTAAATATTGTGTCGAGAAGAACAGAAACGTTCGAGTATTGCACGGTTCCATTATACGTATAGTTCGGTAACTCAATTTTACCATCAATGTAACCTTGCATTTGTAAGGATTGCCATAATCTGCTTACGGCAACATGCCAGCCGATACAATTAGGTTTACTAAACTCTCTGTTTGCATTTTCCATTACTTCTTTCACAATTCCTGTAATCGTCCACGTAGTTCGAGCCTCTTGCAGCAGCCTATTTATAGCAATTGTTTTACTTTTATTCAGTTTCAATTCCCTAGTGACGAACTGTATATCTTTTTCAAACGATTCTAGCTTTACGATATACGCTGATTTCACATTGCACGGTTTACACACGTAGTATATTGGGCTCCAATGTTGATCCATTTTATCTTTGTCAGCTGTGTTAACGACATATTGCAAGAAATCTCCAAACGTGACGTCGAATCGACATTTACTGCCTTTACGGACAGCCTGTGATATTGACGGAAGAAACACGCGGTCTGTGTAAGCAGAGAACAGACGGGAATATGGGTCTCGAACGACCGCGAGAACTTTCGAGGTTTTATCAGAACGGGTCATTCTTGATTCCATGAATTTTTCCGTGTCTTGGTGCACTTTTAGTCTAGATAATGATTCCAGTCGTCTTGACTTATCCTGTCCATCAGATAGAATAGAAAAGAATTGTTTGATGAACGTTCCCCCGGCCTTCCCAACTCCACAATAAGATAGGTTGTATTCTTTGACATGGAAGATAGATGGTATGTACTTCGATTCTCGGTGTTCACTCTTATTTTGAATTTCTTTACAAGCGCTGGACATTTGATTCAGTCTTTCTTCCATTTGTTGACTATCAACTGAGTCATCGTCGTCGTTCACTCCATCCCAATTGCCACTCAATAAATTAACAAATTTATTGAATGCTAAACTGATACCGGTTCTATGGTGAACAGATGTAATATCTGCAAAGAAATCAGATATCTATTGATAACCCACCCAAACAAAGATAATAAAAGTGTCAAAGTTTATTGGGAAAAAATATTAATGAAAGTTCATGTTTTATTTTTCTGTCAAAATATACACATACGATATACTGATCTAGTTATATATGTATACAGGCGATGAGTGTCATTGCAGTAATTCAAAATAGTGATTTATCAACCATCGTTCCGTGGTGCCAGTGTCATAAATGTTAATACTTACAATGACAAAGCGCTATTTTGAATTACTACAATGATATTCACACATCATGCAACACACCACAAAAAGTGGTAAAATGGCACCATGGAACCATGGTTAAACAAGAGGCCCAAGTGGGCCAGTATCGCTCCACTGCCATTAGGCAAAAATTAAATCATGGCTTGAAGGCATCTCGGAGAGTGTCCCTCAAGGAACATTTCTGCAAAATTATTTGAAAATCGGCCAAATAGTTTTGGAGGAGAAGATTTTTAAAGTATGTTTTAAGTTTTCACAAGTTTTCTTTCGGTTGCCATGGAAACCAGAATTTTGCATGGATCTGAAAAGTTTGATGGAATTTAGGGGAAGACATTGAGAGGATTCTTCCTATGAAGTTTCATCCCAATTAACCAAGTGGTAAGGGAAGAGAAGTCGTTTGAAGCAAAACGTTGACGCACGCACTCACTCACGCACAGACGCACGACGGGCAATAGACAATTCGCCATAACTTAGGCTCGACTGGCTTTCAGCCAGTGGAGCTGAAAATCAATGACAATGAATTACTACATTTACTACATCTATTGATTTGCAACGTCACAGGAAAATCAACTTTCAGTAAAAGCTGCGACTAGATCAGATACGGATCGGACTGATCAAGATCTTGCCTGTCCGTCCCCTACTTGTGCATGTATCGCGGAAGAATTTGGAAAACGGTTATGACTGAAAACCGACAGTTTAGTTTAAAATTATTAATTTAACATCGATTGCGAAACAAGCTTTCAGGTTTTTTTAATAACGTTTGATGTCTGCTTCCTTGAATCTTAACCAGTACTCACACCGTTTGTGTGAAAAAATCCCGAAGACAGAACACGCTAATCACGGGACTCAAACCGGAACCTTTCGTACGAGAGGCCGACGCTCTACCTCTGCAACACGATATTCCGCACACTATTCATTGTAACTTACTTAATCTCTAAATATTGGGTTTCGTGCATGACTCATTTACCTTTCAACGGATAGCGGTCATAGATAGCAACCAGCAAAGTGATGACAATAACAAAGACCGAACAAATACGTCGCTTTCCAGCAGCCATAGCTTGGTCAAACCTGCAAAGACATTGCGTAAACGATCCTTGTTCAATAAAGTAAACAAACTAATGTAACGTGTACCGGGTCTTTCACGGAGTTAAGCCACCGCGGGTCACCCATTCAGGCACTAACTTCGAAGTACGTTGCTTATCTTTGTACAAAACCCACACCACTACCAACGTCACTATAAAAGATGGCTTCTACAGCAAGGCTGTAGAAGTGGTATGTGTACCTATACCCCGTTCCCGTTACATTTCTCCCTCGTCTCTTGAGACGTCCAGAAGTGACACAACTGCACACTAGCAGTAAAGCAGAGTGGAGCCTATATATAATCACTAGGAGTAGGAACCACCGGGGTCCGGGGATGATGATGATGTGACCCCAAATCCCATCGCAGATACCATTTGTAACCTGTACCGGGTCATTCACGGAGTTAAGCCACCGCGGGTCACCCATCAAGGCACAAACTGCGATGTACGTTGCTTAACTTTGTGAAAAAGCCAACTAATTTACCATCGTCGTTATAAAAGCCGGCTTCTACAGCCAGGCTGTAAAAGTTGTAATTGTACCGTTACCGCATTCCCGTTACACTAATTTAACGCTTTTATAAGTTGCAGTTGAGTACTGACGCATTTGCAGCTATGACAAGGCTCTATAATATGCCCAACTCAACTTTTATAAATGTTTTCTCCTAAAATTAGTTAAGAACTCTTTCAAGTGCAAAGTTCGAAAGGCCCATTTTAAAAATTAAACATTGAAAGGTTTAAAATACTATGCACCAATTAGCTATTGTACGTCCATTCAGTCACTGGAAGGATACATTTACAAATAATAATGATCGATTCATACAGGAAAGCCCGCAATATAACTGGACTACTGTTAAAATCAGCATGAAACACAATTTGCTGATGAAATAAAAAAATTACGTAATAATATTTTGATTATGAAGACTCCAAAAAATAGAGAAATAGAAAACTTACTAATGGTGAATGTTTTAACCTTTCTTCAACTATATCAGCATAGCATTTGTCGATTTATTTATTAGTTTCTGTGTATTTGTTTTTTTTAAGTCAACAATCTCAAGTTTGTCGATTTATTTATTATTTTCTGTGTATTTGTTTTTTTAAGTCAACAATCTCAAGTTAGTTCACTTGTCTACGAAGTGTAATAACCATAAATAAGAAATGAGCGCATTCCTTCAGTAAACGGTACATGGTATCGAGAGAATTATATCCGGCAGGGTCTAAAATCAAATACAGCTCACTCACTTAGTCTTGCATATTCCGAATGTTTAACCATTTCCCATATGTAGACGCTTTCTGACGCCTCTGCAGCATACGACGTTTGAAAACAATGTGGCTAACGAAGATATTGCTCATACTGTTGTCAGAGTGTTTTCAACTCTTTTTAGTAATCACACTTTCATTTTCAGAGGTTTACCATATGTTGTTTAAGTCGTCTGCTGCAGACCTGTTATATGTGTGAAAGGGTTAAAGTGTTTCGCTCTAGTTTTCTTTAGCAAGGGGCTCTTTAGAGCCAATTGCTATAGTAGGCAATTTCCGAAGACACTCACCGAAATCTAGGCTTGAATCAGTCCCTATTGTTTAAGTATTATTATAATATCAGCAATGTATTACTTCAAATATCTCTTTCTTCAGTAGCTCACAATTACGGAACACCATTTCGTGTTCAGCGAGATGTCTTGCTAGTTGTAGATTGTATATAATGTCAATGAAAGCACATGCATCTGTGAAATATTTGCTAAAACTGAATATACTTGTTCCAGAGTATACAAGAAAAAATTGAAACGTTTAGTCGGAAAAACAACCTCAAGTTCTACGACATAATGGACTCCATGAATGAAACCCCCGAAGAGTTGCAACGAAAAATTTGCGATTTTGTAACAAAAACTCTTTGGGTGGACACAACCGATATACCTATTGAAAGGGCACATAAACTTCCTACACGATCTGGTAATCGTCCTATAACAATGCAATTTTCTCATTACAAGCACTGAGAAACGATACTGAAGGCATTCCGACAGAAACGCAAGCAATCAGAACTACAAGTAAGAATCGGTGACGACTTTCTAGAGCGTATAACAAAGGCTCGAACCGGCCTCTATCAGTTTGCTTAGGTAAACTGTTCGCCGTGATAAAACTTAAATACTGTTGAAAACGACGGTACATTTAAAAAAAGATCCAATTTGTTTTATCTATATATCTTTCACTCCCGAATGTCGCAAAATCGACTCTATCATGTTAAACGATGGACCACTATATGTTTCGTCAAAAAGGAAATGTGGTAAAATTTAATGTCTAAGTGGCAAACAAAGTATATACTAGGAGAGACAGCTCGTGACGAGCTGTCTCACATGCATCTGCAATGTTTGCAAAAGCCTTAAATTGCCTTTGGCAGCGAAGGAGATATCGATGGCTTGGCGTGAAACGGTTGTAACTAAAAACCTATTTTAAAAACCCTGGTTTAGGGGCAATTTTGACCCCTTTGTAAACAATGCAAATTTAGGTGCCATTGCTCAGAACGAGCAATGGCACCTAAATTCCCATTGTTTACCAAGAAAAATGATGTAACGCTTATAAAAACTTTATGGTGAGGTAATTAACCTTTGTAAAAAAATACCAATTTTAGTTACAACCGTTTCTCGACAAGCCCTCGATATATGCTTTCTGTTATTTAATACTGTTAGAAAAGTTAGTAAATTTTGTTTTCATACACAACATGTACGTGCTCAACTTTATTCCCTTCATTAGTTGAATAACCCCGTTAACATTAGCAGGCAGAGTCAACCATTAATCTGAACTATTTTTAATTTAAATATTAAGCAGATTTCTTTTCATCTAGATGTGAATACAAGATACTGTTATCATGCTCAGCTGAGTACCATTTATGAAACTGGGACCCGTGGTCCATGATAACTTGAAGGATCCATAATTCATATGTTAAACCTAGTTCCAAGATAAAAAGTGTTGCTAGCCTCCTGTTCCCACACGAGCAATATTCCCCCTTTTAACGAAGATTTTGAATTATAATATATTGGGGGCGGGGATTAAGCTATGTCCCTGGTTGAATGAATTTACACCAACAATGTAATTGTAAAATCAGTAGAGGATATACCAAACAAATTACCGCCATCCCGATACTCATTCAGCTGTATTGTGTATATACATTGGTATAAAATGAGAAAAACGAGTTAATCCGAGATGCTACGAATGGATATACCCTCTTCAGAGCGTATCAATACAGTCACTGATACTGAAAATGGCTCTCACACCCAATTGCTAGGAAACTCCGTGATATAACTGAAAACATGTTGACATCGTGGTAAAACATCACAAGTAAAAATATAAACCACCCAACCTAATAAGTTAAACCGATAGTGAAACATTGAGTGTCAATCAATTTCCGGTTCAACACCATGTTTTTTAATCAGTGGACGATTTGATACGGGTCCTTTAAAACGACATTGCCCGGTTATTGTGTAAATTTCAATTCTGGTAATGTTATTTTACACAGCATACAACTCACTTAAAATTCACTGCATTGAACCGGAAGTTGAGGGGTGCTCAATATTTGATTGTTGATAATTGACATACAACGCTTATTTCCATCGTAATGTGTACATTCTTACAAGGAAATCGAGCGGTGTGTATTAATTTAGGGTCAGACATTACAAACAATGCATTGAAGGAAAACACAATCGTGTTGCCGAAATGTAACGATAACGAATTCAGTTCACTACCATGTCTGAATATAGTACAAGGAATGAAAACGTTAACAATTAAAATATCGGATATCTAATGTATTCCTTTGATAACATATGTTATGTATCAAGGGACTGTGTGTTCGAACCCCAGCTTGGCCAACATTATTTCCGACATTTGACAAAAGTAACTGTGACCATAGGCATTCGTCTTCCACCAATGGGCTAACAGTATATGTGAAAATAAGCCAATTGATTGAAAAGTCAAGTGTGTAGAGCATTGGTATGAACAAAACATGGCGTTTAACCAAAATCAACAAATCAATAAAATGCTGAAAATATTGTTGAAACGGCGTTAAACGCCAATCAATCAATTGATAATATATATTTTTAAGCATATAATTATCAATGAAGTAAAACCACGAAGAATCTAAGCGTGGACTGCGATTGTAGGGCCAGTTAATGTTCTTGACACAAAGTGAAACATGTTTTCGTTTATCAAGTGTGAATATGAGTGAGCCCTGTCAATAATAGCAATTTGGTTTTATCAAGATGTCATCGTCGACACCTGTTTGTTACAGAGTACCGGTATCAAAGGGGCGTAACTCTGATGCACAAGGAGTGGCTAAGGAATACAGTCGTTGCCGGTTCATAGACAAACAAGAGGACCAAGATGGTCAGTATCGTTCCAGAGCCTCTAAGATTTTACGGTGAAAATGATTCAAATCAGGAAAGAAAAGTATTACACATTACACGGAAGATGACAACTGGACGGATAATTTAAAAAAATAAAAATAGAAACATAGTGGTTAAAGGAGAAACTGCCACAGCGCATTTATTTCAAGTGTTTATATTTAACCCTTTATCACCCTTAAAGAAACCCATCGACACCCTGAACTGCATTTCAATATGATACTAGAACGACGTTTAATAAATCAACTTACAAATTACATATTTATATAAATTTATATATACAAAACAAAATCAAGCTACCTCTCTGAAAGCAGTCACAAAATGTCACCGATGTACATCTATTGGGTGTAAACCTAGCAATGTTCACAAACATAATCTATAAACCTAGGTACATGTATTTACACGTGTATTGAGCCGAATCAGGCGAAAAAGGTTTTAAGATTTTGCGTCACCGCAAGAATTTGCATTATCGCAGGGATTTGGAGTCCCCTTTGAGTTGTGTGTCACCTTAGGGGTTTGAATTGTGTGTATGTGTGTGTGTTGTGGGAAGGGGGGGGGGGGGGGGGGGGGGGGGGGGGGGTGTTGCTTCACCGAAGGGATTTTGTGTTTACAAACGTTTCAGCGGCGCACTCAGGTGGATGAGTGAATTAAATAGTAATAGTATGGTTACGCTTTGATTTAATGATCTTGGTAAACCAACCATAGCGCGTTTATTACAAGTGTTTATATTCGTGTATGAGTTATTTGGTTCAACCCTTTATCACGAACAACAAGAGAAAGTTGATGCAACGCATCAATGTCGCCGGAAATCCATACTGCAGTTGTGCATAACACTAACATTATAGTAGTTGAATAAACAGTCATCAACTGAGAGGCATATTGGAACATCAGGGGTAGGGTCAAGTGAAAATGTATCATAACTTGCATTGTTTTGTCAACGAAGTGAATGATAATTGAAGCTTTTCATTGTTTATGATCAATCTCCAGTCCAAAGTAGGTTGACCATACACACAACCAACTAATTATTGATCATAAACAGTAATGGAAATGAGTAATCTTGCCAATCATTAGTCTTAGTATGTATACAGTGCTTTCATTAAGGAAGAATTATAAGATTTGTGAATTCCACATACACTTTTCAAGATGTTTTGAATTTTATTATTTTTCAATAAAACAACAAAATAGAACATTTAGGATTTGCATGCAATAGCACGTCATTACCTTTCCTCTATTAAAGACAACAGTGGACACCTTTGCAGCAATCTACTTTTAAAACAATGAGATAAGGGTTAAATCGCTGAAGACATGAGTTTTCTCTTTTTCTCAAAATGATATTAGCTTGGCATCCTAATTATATCATACTTTAACACATGTTGAAATGTAGTCCAATATTTATAAATTAGACCACCTTCGAAATATAATATCAACTAAACAGTTAAATCTCATTGAAATTGTTGTATAATTTAAACTTAATTTCGAACATAAACTGAGCCCTACAACATGTTAATTTATTTTAATTCTTTCCTTCCTTTGTCATAATGAAAATAACAAACTACTCATGTTTTAAAATTATATTATGATGAGCGCCCTTGTGTCAATGATGCATAACATAAGCAATATGCCTTAAGGGATTTAAAAGACACATTTAAAATTGTCAAGGACGAAATAATTTTGTACGAAAGACCCGATTCTTTCTTATTCGCAGAGGTGTCATTCTTGAAACTCTCTTTATAGGCAGAGAGTGTTCGTTCAAAGTAATTTTTCTATTAAAACCAGTATTATCTAGGTTTGTTCTTTTCTTCATTTGTTTCGAACCAAACAAACATTTTAAATCACCTATGATTTACTATTTGTAAGTGAGTGTAAAGAGCGGCTCTCTGCAAAGGAGATTGTTCTACGCAGTTGGTATTCGCGAGTCACGCGATCAACAGTTTTAGCTTAGAAACAGTTCATATTTTAGATAAACATGGATAAACATTATAAAATGCCTTCTTCACAAATCAAGACATCTCTTTGAACATGAAAATAACATTCAGTAAGTTAAAATTGCCATTAGAAGGAGAATATTCGACGTCATTTTCATCAGCAGGTGCGCGTATGTAAACAACATTAGACTGTGCGACGTAAAGGTTTGTAGTTATAGCCTTTTGATTACATGTAGTATATAGTGTAAAATACAGTATTTCATTCTAGCAAATAGGGACTGTTTTGTCTTCGTAAATAAAACAAAGAAAACATAAAAGCGAGTCAAAATAAAGAAACTGAAAATACCTAAAACATCGGATTATTTATTTCATTTTAGATGTGTCATTACTTAGTGTTTTTAAACAAACACAATTGTAATATGTTCAAGACATCTAAATGTGTTTCTTTCTAATAATAATCCCCCCCCCCCCCCCCCCCCCCCCCCCCCCCCCCTCCCATGTGATTTCCGAAAACCTATTAAAAATAGAAGTCGCGGGCTTCTGCCCGGCGACTAATAATCTTTTGAAATATAAAGACTCCCAACAAACAGAGAAATGGAAAACTTACTAATAAATAATGTTTTTACCTTTCTTTCTTCAACTTGGTTTTATGACTGTCAAAAACTATATCAGCGTAGCATGTATCGATCTTTTTTATTATTTCCTGTGTATTTCTTTTTTAAATTCAACAATCTCGAGTTGTTTCACTTGTCCACGAAGTGTGATAATCATAAATAAGAAAATTGAGTAAAATTAACGCTATCATTTAGAAGAGAACTAGATGCAGAGAACTATATCCGACAGGGAACTCAGTCGAAAAACAAATACAGCTCACGTGGTCTTTCATATTCCGAATGTTTACAATTCCCGTATGTATACGACTTTTGACGCCTCTGCAGCAGACGACGTTTGAAAACAATGTGGCTAAAGAAGAAATTGCTCATACTGTTGCCACAATGTTTTCAACTCTTTTCAGTAATTACACTTTTATGTTCAGAGGTTTTCTATCGTGATCACTCTCCGTCTGTCGTAAACAATTCATTCAAACGACATCTCCTACTAATCCGCTTGGCCAATTTTGATAAAAACTCCACAGGGATGTTCATTGCGTGGTGCCCTTTCAAAATTGTCAAAACATATTAATTATATGCACAACTTCGGAGGAATTTCTCCTTTTGCCACAATGATTTCAAAATTCGTTGGCTGCAGATGCATTCAAATCCGTCTGCAAGTGGAAAAGAGATATATATATATAAAAAAAAGAAATTTCTTTACTGATATACACATAACTTGTGTTTTTCATTATGAATGTTTACACCTGGGGAAATAATGGAATTTGTTTTGGATGGTGCATCAATGCATGCCGTATTATTTTGATTTATTTAAAACAAATGTATTTGGCTATAATTGAAGGTTGATAGAAATCCTTTTAAAACATGTACAATTAGTTCCGTTTTAAAACATCTCTATTTTCCGATGTTGGTTTGCAAATGATATAATGAGACCATTAGACCTTGACCTCACTGGTCAACACATTCCCACCTGCAGGCACATTTTGACGCATCTGCGGCTAACGAATTCTTTAAACAATGTGGTAAATGGAGAAATTGCTCATAATAAGTAATTTTGCATTTTACAACCTTTTTTAAAAACCTCTATTCAATGAAGAAACATTCAGTAAAACAGATTTACATTACTTTTGCCTGGACGTTTTAAAAGTCGTCTGCTGCAGGTTTGTTATTTGCGGGAAAGGTTAAGTCATTATCCTGCTGAATTATCCCAACCATTAACACCTATCATTTTGGATGGATTATTGTACATGCATGAATTGAAGGACTGAATAACTGAATATCAAATAGTGTTTACTAAGATTGGACTGTACACAGGTGATCAGCTTTATTTGCAATTGCCTTTTACATATGAAAATCTCGATAAATGAAAGCAGTATTCTCAAATTGTGTTAAAAATATTACGGCAAAAAGGCGAAATTGCTCATTTCCACAATGTTTTCAACAGTCATCTGCTGCAGAGGTGTCAGAAAGCACCTATATGTGGGGTTAATAAAATGATGTAGACAGATAAGGGTTAAAATCCCTTAATCAATGTACTGAACGTATTGCTGGACGGTGATTTTAGAGGGATGTGAGCAAGGTGCAGATAGGGTAATGAAATGTATGCAAGGTATGAACAGATCAAACAAGATGAAATATTCTGAAAATAACAAGCAAAGAATTAAAGTCATTAAAACTAAAGGGGGATGAAATGAAGAGCGACATACTGTTACAAGCCAGTTAATCTGCCCCATTTACTGGAAGAACTAATCAATAATTCAAAACATCCAACAAACACGAGCGTGTAAGATTAGTAAACAGATATATATGTATATCAATATTTATTTTAACTATTTTGCTTTTAGTAATTTGTGAACTCCCCCTTTCAATGACCCATTTATGTTTCTGAGGTTGATTTGAAACAGTTTTTACCATTGACACATACGCATTTTCGTTCATTCTTCTTTTTCCTTTCGGTTTTGATTATGTGAAATTCCTATGTATTGCCATTCCCTCTCAATTTAATTGAATACTTAATATATTTTAACGCTGTTATGGTGTTAAACAAGGCTGTATACAAGACTGTATAAAAAAAGTTTAACTGCATCTGCGAAAAGTAAATTGAATAATGTATAGCCCTCAATAAGGTTTTGAACTTGTAGTCATAGAAAAACAAAAGTCTACGAAATAAAACCGTGTGAATGGGTTGAAATTGAGGATACAACACACTTTGTTTTGTGCCATTATTATTCAATTAGTGATGTATAACTGAGCGTTGCTTAAATCAGCTTGCAAATCCATACAATTTAATTCGCATCTAGGTGTATAGGTAATAGAAGCCTTTGTTATACTTCGGACAAACAGTATACATCTGGCTCATGTGTGATGTATGAGCGGGTAGATCGTAATATATACTGGTCAAAAACATCATAGACAGTAGAAAACACAGCTCAATCTATTATGTACACAACATACCGACTCCAGTTAAACAGTGATGTAAGTACTATATTACGTTATGGCTTACGTGATTTGTAAGAGAGATTGACCATGAAATAATTTCCCAACGGGTGCTGCACTTGCAGTAGGCTGACCTGGAAATATAATTAATTCTGCATGTATTACCTCAAAATGCATTTATAATAGAATATATATATATAATATTTATAATCTGTATAAGATGAGTGTTTCATTCTTGAAAGCCGTGAAGAATTTGGTTTCAATTTTCGTGGACTAACATTCATGTACATGGATTATGTATAAAGGGAAAATACATACGGCGCAATACATTACAAGCCAATTTAACACATTTTAAGTTTCTAATTTCAATTATATGACCAGATAGAAAAACAACGTTCGTGGCATATTTAACCAGTGTAGATCTAGATCAATCTGCGTATATCCCAGTCTGATCTTAATTTCAACCGTTGGAAAATTAGTCATCAACGCTTTCGAGAACTTTACTTTTGAATCCAATTACATGATTGCAAAGACCAGTCTTTTCACACACACATAAGTTGGAAATATTATTCATACCTCATATATTTGTTATTCTGTTTTATGTTGGGGGTAGGGGGGCAGAGGATTTACATGCATCACTCAGTTGCATAACCATAAAGTGATAGTTTAACCAGTGACAGTAGTCATCGTTGGAAAAAATGGTAATTTGATACATATATAAACGATACTGCTAATTCATTGGCTATCTAGATTTTGACATGGATTGAGATCATGGGGTAATGGGTTTTATATCAGATGTTGTGTATAAGATAACAAGAAGGATCTTGGAATCGCTGTTTATGTTGCTGTCTACTGATCTCTTGAAGCAATAGTGATTCTATATATATTTTTAAACCATGTAGAAAACGCAGTTTGATGATAGGATCTTGATCAGTTGTTAGGTTTATGCTGTATGCTGTGATTCATGTTGGATACTTGTACGTTTAACAATTATTCTGTTAATACGGGGATAGCATGTAGTTAATTACTATGATTTATTTCTAGGAGTATTCATTCTGGGCAATTGACTGTCTGTAAATATATGGGGTATTTTTATGGGTCTATTTACATGATGCCGACAAAATGAATGATCGGCCTGGCGGTTGTTATTTATTCTGCATCCAAATCTAGATGCTATATGGAATATAAATAGCTATTAAAGTAGAGTTACGCTATATCATTATATATATATATATGGTAATATCATCTTCATGAATTTGCGACTAATGAAATCCTGATAAGCTTATGCATTTGTTCAGCCTGGTCAGGATCGGCCTTGTCCATTCAGTTTTACATTCTTCCATTGAATGAACATTGTTGTTATCTAGTTATCCCAGCTGTCATTAAAGCAGACTGTGCATATCTGAATGTTTGATTTGACAAAGATACACCTGAACATGTTGTTATCTATTTATCCCAACTACCATGTGTTCCCCACTGACGAACCAAGTGTCCAAGTGTTGTTTTGATTTTAACAAAATAAATCAGAATCTTGCATATCTGAATATAAATAAGAGAAAATGATAAAAATATCATCATTTGTTAAATTCAATTTACTTATACAATACACTGCAATACAATATGATTGTATTGTAAAATAAGGCCTCCGGCCCACAATACATATACATTACACACAAATCAATGTTTGAGAGCAACTCGCAATATACGCAAGTTTGCATATGGCATAATGCTCGTCATGCAATAAACAAGGGAGACAATATACCACTCTTTAAGCCGTACTAATTATTGACTAATTTGACTGTTAGCTTCTCTTGTTATCATTTTGCTAATTAACGGAAATAACCGGACATTTACGTACGTTTCGGTATGTTTACATCGACAGTGATGCCAGAGTGCAGTATAGAGATACACAGGATACTTCATTGTCTACTGATAACATGGGATTATAGGGTAATAAAACTCGGGTTTTATGATTTCGATGTTTTTTAATAAATTTATCAATAAATACTCTAGCCATTTTGTTCAAGCAAAACAATACATCTTTATCAATTTCATAATACATTGTTACATAGAGCCCGATGTTTGTTTGTTTATTCATTACGAAATAATATAGTCAACATTTTATATATAATGATTCTTTCCTCCATAATGCAATAGAGAGCATCAGTTAGCAAATTAGATCCATCAGTTATGGTTTTATTTTGTTGAAAAAGAGTCGAAAACAATGCAAAAAGAGTTCAAATGGCTCGTAACGAGCAATCTGAATTATTCTAACACTGTTTTCAAATGCGTGTGAGCTCGTGCGTTCTCAATCCATTTGTGAATATGACTGAACCTGACTAACAAATATGAAAAATAATTCGGAAAAATGACTTATACAAATCAAGTTAAATACCGTTAAAATACCGTAAAAAAATAGTCATAGATCCATTTTTTGAGTATATATGTTTAAGACTTTAACACAGCCTTCTTATTTGAATTTTTATTTTTTTGCGCAATGTGTTAGATATTCTTAGTACTTTTAATTTGAGTCTGAGCTCATCTTGCACTCCGCAGTCTAAACATTCCATTAATTGAAATCCCGTGTCAAAGACACAGCGCGCCCTCTAGTGTGTTCACCAGCTTTTTTTCTAAATCAAGTCTATACCACAGGAGTCTGACGTTTTATAACAGTCTATATATATATATAAAAAAAAAAAAACGTATACTATAAAAAAACACATTTTTTATAGTATACGTTTTTTTTTTTTATATATATATATATAGACTGTTATAAAACGTCAGACTCCTGTGTCTATACCGACTTGGTTTTTGACCCGACATGACCTATATTAAGAATTAGCTTAACTATCGAAAGAGAAGCTTTCATCATTCTCGATTCAAAAAAGCAGCTTCTAGAGCTTTTCTCCGATTTTTCCCAATGACCCAATGTTGTACCGGACATGATCCATACTCCAACTTTGCCTATATATCCTCAAGGCAAACTTTGTGACGCAGATTCAGCATGCTCAAATTAAAAAGAGGGCCAACTTGGCCCTTAATCGATAACTTTAATAAGAATGGAATGATAAAATGTTTGTAGAGGGTCACTCAAGGAAAATTTCTACTTAATTATCTTGGAATCAGACAGAGACATGTTTATATGTCTCTGAATCAGAAAAGCGGATTTTGGAGGAAAAGCATTTTTAAGGTTTGGGCATTTTTCTAACTTTCTGATGCCTCAGGTACCACAGTTCTACCCAGAATGTAAGTCTATGAAAGAGTAGTTTGAAAGAGGTCCAAAAAGGAACATTCTGAAATTGGTTCGGTGGAATGGTAGGAGCCTTCATTTGTAGCTTACAGTTTAAGTTATCCCTTTTATGATGATGCCTGGTTGCTATGATTTCATAACTAATCAATATGAAATCATTACGTAGAGGATCACTGGAGTAAGAGTAAGATTCCTATGCAATTTTCTTAAAATCAGACAAGCATTTTCATAATAATGGAAATTTTAAATATTGTCATTTTTACATCTTTTCTGATGCCACCTTGATGCCATGTTTTTCAACCAATCAGTATGGAACACAGTTTGTAGAGAGTCACTCATACCAGGGGCGTAGATAAGATCTACGTCCCTGCTCATACCAAATTATAGTGGAATTGGACAAGCAGATTCAGAGAAGAATTTAAAAGTTTGGCTCTTTTCCCACCTTTCGATCCTCGGTCGCTTTCCCTCATACGATAATTCTGCAGCTGACAAACATATTTTGTCAAAAAATAGAAAATCTCTATAATTTAATGCATAACCTATGACTTAAAGTGGAAAACACTGTGGCAAAAGGAGAAATTGCTCGTTTTAAAGTCATCTGCTGTAGATTTCTTGTATGATGGAAAGAGTTAAAACAAGACTGTCTCTGCACAAAGGTATTATAATTTCCCCTTTGTGAACAGTGTAGATCAGGTTTTACATGTATAATTATGTTTCTTACATAATTTACCCTTTCCCTCATACGAAAATTCTGCAGCAGATGTTGTCAAAAATAGAAAATCTCTATAATTGAATGGATATTAAGCTATGAATAAAAGTGGAAAACATTGTGGAACAAGAGCGCCAAATGTCACAAAATACGCCCGTCCTGGTTTTTTTGAGACCAAGTATAGTGATAATTGGTTGAACATTAGCCAAACTTAGAGAGCGGACACTGTTAGTACAGTTTTGGCCATTTCGAGGGACATAATTTTGTAGTGACTAAGATAACGTTGTAAGTTATCAAACCTGACCGAGATATTCTGCCCATCAACATATTGTCTAAATTTGTTGATGATCGGATAAAGGCTTCACAAGTTAGTTAGCTGACAATACCAATTTTAGGTAATTTCTATAATTAAAGGGCAATAACTCTCTATCGACTGGAGCAATATGACTAGTTATCGAACTTGTCCGAGATACGCCAATACACATTCTGACCAAATTTGGTGATGATTGGACAAAGGCTCCTAAAGTTATTAAGCTGACAAGACCAATTTTAGGCAATTTCTATAATTAAAGAGCGATAACTCTCGATTGACTGAAGCGATATGGCTAGTTATCAAACTTGTCCGAGATATTATGCCAATACACATTCTGACCAAATTTGTTGATGATTGGACAAAAGGCTTCTAAAGTTATTGAGCTGACAAGACCAATTATATGCAATTCCTATACTTAAAGGGCGAATACTCTTGATTGACTAAAGCGATATGGCTAGTTATCAAACTTGTCCGAGATATTATGCCAATACACATTCTGACTAAATTTGGTGCTTATTGGACAAAGGCTTCTAAAGTTATTGAGCTGACAAGACCAATTTTAGGTAATTTCTATAATTAAAGGGCAATAACTCTTGATTGACTAAAGCGATATGGCTAGTTATCGAACTTGTCCGAGATATTATGCAATACACATTCTGACTAAATTTGGTGATGATTGGACAAAGGCTTCTAAAGTTATTGAGCTGACAACATACTGGACGCCGCCCGCCCGCCCGCCCGCCCGTACGCCGCAGGTAAAACTATAATACGATCCGTTTTTTTCAAAACGGGCGTATAAATCGAAGAAATTGCTTGTTTTGAGCAATTTGTTCTTTTGTTACAATGTTTTTCAAAAGTCGTCTGCTGCAGAGGCATCAGAAAGCGTCTGTATGTGGGAAAGGGTTTACATAAATATTATTGCTGGATGTAAATAGACTGAATATGTAATAATGCAATCAGTTGGTAGATTTTCAAGTTTCCAGATGTTACATTAGTTTTTACTGTTTTCAAAGCAGATGACAGTTACATTGGGTGTAAGTTAGTGTAAAAACCTTATTGAGGGTACCAGCAAAACTACATGACCGTTAAATGAGGTGTAAGTTAGGGTACAAACCTTATTGAGGGTACCAGCAAAACTACATGACCGTTAAATGGGATGTCAGTTAAGGTACAAACCTTATTGAGGATACCAGCAAAACCACATGACCATTAAATGGGATGTAAGTTAGGGTACAAACCTTATTGAGGGTACCAGCAAAACCACATGACCGTTAAATGGGGTGTAAGTTAGGGTATAAACCTTATTGAGAATACCAGCAAAACCACATGACCGTTAAATGGGGTGTAAGTTAGGGTACAAACCTTATTGAGGGTACCAGCAAAACTACATGACCGTTAAATGGAGTGTAAGTTAGGGTATAAACCTTATTGAGAATACCAGCAAAACTACCTGACCGTTAAATGGGCTTGAAGTTAGGGTACAAACCTTATTGAGGGTACCAGCGAAACCACATGACCATTAAATGGGGTGTAAGTTAGGGTACGAACCTTATTTAGGGTACCAGCGAAACCACATGACCGTTAAATGGGGTGTAAGTTAGGGTACAAACCTTATTGAGGATACCAGCAAAACGACATGACCGTTAAATTGGGTGTAAGTTAGGGTACAAACCTTATTGAGGATACCAGCAAAACTACATGACCGTTAAATGGGGTGTAAGTTAGGGTACAAACCTTATTTAGGGTACCAGCAAAACTACATGACCATTAAATGGGGTGTAAGTTAGGGTACAAACCTTATTTAGGGTACCAGCAAAACCACATGACCATTAAATGGGGTGTAAGTTAGGGTACAAACCTTATTTAGCGTACCAACAAAACTACATGACCGTTAAATGGGATGTAAGTCAGGGTACAAACCTTATTGAGGGTACCAGTAAAACTACATGACCGTTAAATGGGGTGTAAGTTAGGGTACAAACCTTATTTAGCGTACCAACAAAACCACATGACCGTTAAATGGGGTGTAAGTTAGGGTACAAACCTTATTGAGGGTACCAGTAAAACTACATGACCGTTAAATGGGGTGTAAGTTAGGGTACAAACCTTATTTAGCGTACCAACACAACTACATGACCGTTAAATGGGGTATAAGTTAGGGTACAAATCTTATTGAGGGTACCAGCAAAACTACATGACCGTTAAATGGGGTGTAAGTTAGGGTACATACCTTATTGAGGGTACCAGCAAAACTACATGACCGTTAAATGGGGTGTAAGTTAGGGTACAAACCTTATTTAGGGTACCAGCAAAACCACATGAGCCATGCCAAAGGATACCCCATCTATGATGGGTTTTAGATAAATATTCTTAACCCTTTTCCACATAAAATAATTCTGCAGCAGACGACTTTGAAAATATATGGGGAAAAAAGTGAAGAATTTCCATAATTAAAGATTTTTTTTTATTAAAATAGAGTTAAAAACATTGTGGCAAAAGAAGAAATTGCTCATCATGAGCAATTCATCCTTTTACCACAATGTTTTCAAAAGTCGTCTGCTGCAGAGGAGTCAGAAACCATGAAAGGGTTACCTATTTGACTGCTGTAAACAATTTTGTCTACTCGGTTTGACCAGGTTCTATCAGTTTTAATCTTGATATTACTAAACTAGGCTAAGGACTGTTTCAAATGCAAAGCAGGACAAGTCCATTTTAAACATTTGGAAAGGGTTAACGATCAAATTGCATATTGTGGGTTTCATGCATAACCGTTGTACATACAGTTTGTTACAACATATAGTTACAACCATTTTGCATGAAGACATTGTTGTTTCTTTATAGATTACCAATGTTCTTTACTGTTTTCTTGTATGCCTAGATGGAGAACAGGGTAGATCCTGATCAGACTTCACAGTTATACAAGCTGATCTGGATATCTGCTGTTGTCATGATCTAATGATCAGTTTTCAAGTTTCAGGGCCCAATCCAGGACATGATAGATCTTTTAAGGCTTGGTGATTCCAGTTTGTTCTTTAACCCTTTCCCACACAAATCCATTCTGCAGCAATTGACTGAAAACATTTAATTAAAACATAGAAAATCTCTATGAATGAAAGGATATTTATTCAAATAAGTTGAAAATATTGTAACAAAAAGTGTGAACGGGTTAGCTCATTGCACCATACTGTCAAAATGCACCTTTGCCCTTGTTGTATCTAACTGTCTTATTAATTTCACATTTGGGTTTTTCCCTAAACGGTTATGCCAATCCACCACCATCATTCCCCTTGTGTACTTTCCCTGTAATTCGACAGTCGCAAACACTTCTGTCGTTTCAGTGACAACCTCAGGATCAACAATCGTTACCATGGCGTTCAAATCACAAGATCTGAATATGGGCATTTTTCTGACAACTCTTTGTTTGTGAAGGGCAACTTGCATAATAGCTTTGTTAAATCGTCCCTTTTTGGTGTCTGTCTCTATCCACTTATCAAACCAATCCTGGAGAAAACAAAACCAATCAAAATTGAAACATATCCAACCAAACAACATGTAAATTTATATCCGGACCATTCAATCTCTACGATAATTAACACTTTTCGACATACAACAAATCAACAGCAGGCAGGCGACATTAAAAACCTCTCTTTAAATGAAAATTTATTTAATGAAAAATTTAAAAAACATCTTGGCACAAGTGGAAATTGATCGTTTTGATCAATTTCTCCTTTTTCAGAAAGCTTTCAAAAGTTGTCTGCTACAGGCGTCAGGCAGCGTCTATATGTAGGGAAGGGTAAAAACCCTTTCCCACATACAACAAATCTGCAGCAGACGACTTTAAAAACATAGTGACAAAAACCTGAAAATCTGCATTGTCTGCTACAGGCGTCAGACAGCGTCTATATGTAGGGAAGGGTAAACCCTTTCCCTCAAACGTCAAATCTGCAGCAGACGACATAGTGACAAAAACCTGAAAATCTCCATAAAAGATATGTAAAATAAAGTTGAAAACATTGCGGCCAAAGGAGAAATTGCTCATCATGATGTTTTCAAAAGTCTTTTGCTATTAAAATGCGTCTGCAGGTGGGAAAGGGTTAAAATTGTCAGGTCACCTGCATTGTTTGAAATTCCATCAATTGGTCAAAAGTCTGTCCCTTTCCCACATACAGATGCTTTCTGAGACCTCTGCAGCAGACGACTTTTGAAAACATTGTGGGGGGACTGGTGCATGTTGTGTGGTTGACTGGTGCAAACCAGCCAGAAAACGTTGGGACTGGTGTAAATCAGCCAGAAAACACATGATTATGTCATAGGTTATCCATTAAATTATAGAGATTTTCTATTTTTTGACAAAATATGTCATCTGCTGCAGAATTGTCGTATGAGGTAAAGGGTTAACTTAAAAAATTACCCTTTTCCAACACACAACAAATCTGCAGCATACGATTTTGACAATTTTGTAAAACACATAAAAACTCTCTATGAATGAACAAACTAAAATTGAATAAAGTAACAAACATTGTGGCAAACAGAGAAATTGTTCATTATGAACGTCTGGAAGTGGGTAAGGGTTGCACATTCCAAATAAGTTTCATTACACATTTTGATACATCTGCTGCAGATGACCTTTTGAAAGAATTGTGGCAAAAGGACAAATTGCAAAAATTGAGTCAACTCCAATAATTATACTTTCAATCAGGTATCTAGAACTAAAGTATACACTACATTCCTATACACCAATTTCGCAAATTCACTCGATTCCTGACACCTCTGCAGCAGATGACTTTTTAAAACATTGTGACAAAAGAACAAATTGCTCATAATGAGCATCTTTTCCCTTTACCACAATGTTTTTAACTCTATACAATTATCAAACTAACATTTGATTGTTTGTTGTCTTACGCCACTTTCAACAATTTTTCAGTAATATCACGGTTTTTCCTTGGTAGGTTACCAGTTCTACCAGGACATTTATCCTGACAGTCAGTCGTAATGCTAACCCCGCGACCCTGAGCACCAAGGAGGGCAGGCATTACTACCATTTTTGAAGTCTTAACCCTTTCCCTCATATAGACGCTTTCTAACGCCTCTGCAGCAGACAGCTTTTTGAAAACATGGTGACAAAAGAAACAAGAGGCCCATGAGGGCCTATGCTCTACTGGTATGGTTCTTTGGTCATTTTCAATCCAGAGCATGTATGTATGGTGAAAATCGGATAGTAAATGGAGGCTCTTTTGTGTTCACAAGCTGTATTATAGCAATTTTTACAATTTCATGGGCCATAATCCAGTCTTGCATGGGCGGATCTGGCTAGTTTTCAAAAGGAACTAAGCTCTCATCAATATTTAACTACTACCTAAGTTTGGTGAAGATCAGATAGTAAATAGA
Source organism: Serripes groenlandicus (assembly GCA_031761405.1). NCBI lineage: Eukaryota > Metazoa > Mollusca > Bivalvia > Cardiida > Cardiidae > Serripes > Serripes groenlandicus. Next base: position 91,202,991 of record JASEVX010000005.1, on the reverse strand, counting down.
GCCTCTATTGTGTTCACATGCTCAATTATAGCAATTTGGACAATTTCAAGGGCCATAATCCAGTCTTGCATGGGTGGATCTGGCTGGTTTACGAAAGGAACCGAGCTCTCATGGAAATCTAACTCTGTATAAGTTTGGTTGAGATACAATCAAAAGTGAAGACTGTATCGTGTTAAAAAGCTCTTTTATAGCAATTCTGACCATTTCAAGGGCTATAATCCAGTCATGCATGGGCGGATCTGGCTGGTTCACAAAAGGAACCTAGCTCTCATGAATATCTAACTACTGTATAAGTTTGGTTGAGATACAATCAAAAGTGAAGACTGTATCGTGTTAACAAGAAATTGTTTACGGACGGACGCACGGACGCACGCACAGACAACGGACGAATCGTCATGACATAAGCCCTTCTGGCCTTTGGCCAGTAGAGCTAAAAATTGCTCAAAACGAGCAATTTCTCCTTTTGCCACAATGTTTTCATGTTTGAGTCATAGGTTATCCACTTATTTTCCATTTTTTGACAAAATTTGTTCAAAGTCGTCTGCTGTAAATTTGTCGTATGAGGGAAAGGGTTAACTAAACTTTGAAGAAATCTTCTAAATTTCGCCTAGATGTTTTCAAGTAGTCTGTTGCAGATGTGTTAAATGTGGGGAAAGGGTTTAAGACTTTTTCAAAAAAAATCCCAGAAAGATTTCTGTTGTCTGCTACAGATATGTTGTAAGTTGTAAATGTATAAACGTTCCCAAAAAGTCATGACATACAATAAATCTTCAGCAGACGACTTTGAAAACAGTTTTGCATAAACGTGAAAATATACCATTTATCAGAGATTAATAATATGAAAAGAGTTCAAAACATTGTGGCAAAACGATAATTTTCTCATAATTTTCAATTTCTTATTTTGCTGCTATCTTTTTAAATGTCATCTACTGCAGAGGGGTATGTGGGAACAGGTTAAATTCTTTTTGATGTGTAAATGACAAAACATTTAAAGTCAAGGGATATAACTCTGATTAAACTGAGTGGATCCATCAATCATATCAAAGGTGCTTAACTAAACACAGGTTTCCTTTTCCCATATACAACAAATCTGCGGAAACATCAAGACAAAGCTATGTTAAATTGTTCTAAATGAATGTATTACTATTGAAAACAGTTCAGAACATTTTGAAAAAAAGGACACACTGCTTGTTATGAGCAATTTCTTCTTTTGTCATAATGTTGTCAAAATTCATCTGCTGTTGATGCATCAAACTGCGTCTACATGTGGGACAGGAACAATAAATGTTTGTTTGTTTGGTGTTTTAGTCTTGTTAAAGGACCACTAGACAATGCCACACACCAAATATTTAAGCTCTAGGGCTTTCGGTTTTCGACAAGAAGTTTTCTCTATATATATCTTTATGTAAAACAGGTGAGAATAGAGTTAATTCAGTGTAAAACAGTTGAGCATATATAGTTAATTCAGTGTAAAACAGGTGAGAATAGAGTAAATATAGTGTAAAACAGGTCAGAATATTATGAAAACTAATTAATGCCCCTGCCCTTTATTGTACTGCTTGAACAAGTTTTCCCTCTAAATAACCAGAAGCACGGCCAATTTTAACCTCAACGGCATAATTTCACCAATTTTGGTAGATTACCAAGACACAATACTTCATATCAAATACTTAAGCTCTAGAAAAGAAGATTTTCAAAGTTTTTTAAAGGTTTTCCTTTTAGTTTCAATGGCAACCAGATTTATTCATGGAATTAATTTCTTTGAACAACTTTCAAAGAGGATCACTCACGAATCATTCCTACTAGGTTTAGTCAAAATCCAAACTGCAGTTTAGGATATGTCATTTTAAGAAAATGGTGACAGACGACATACAAAAACCAGTCACAAAAGCTCACCATGAGCACTTTGTGCTCAAGAGAGCTTACAAGATTATAAACATTTCAAAGACATTAGGTCTTGAAAATATAATTAACAAGAGCTGTCGCTTAAGATAACTAAACCCTTTCCCACATACAGACTCTTTCTGACTCTCTGGCAGCAGACTTTTGAAAACCTTGTGGCAAAAGGAGAAATTAAGCAATTTCTCCTTTTACCTCAATATTTTCAACTATATTCAATAATTATTATCACATTTATATAGAGTTTTCATATTTCTCATCAAGTATTTTCAAAGCCATCAGCTGCAGATCTGATGAATCTGGGAAAGGATTAATACCCAAGCAAACTAATCGGATGTTCAAGGGGATATTAAGCCTAAATGGTAAGGATCCAAAATCACGTCTTGCACATCTATATTTCTGGATTATCTTGTGTGCCATGTTTCATTTTAATAATTTAAAACAAGTAATAAGTTCAAATGTCATATTCCTGGACCAGAAACCCAACAGACACACGGACGACCATGCAGCATAGTGATACTAGTAAACCAAGATTTCTAGATAGAGTCATATGGGCCTGGAACACTATTAAAAAATGTATATAGTGAAACCTGTGTATAACAACCAACCATGGGAACACAACAATATGGTCTTTGTTCACAGGTGGTCTTTAATTGCAGGGTCAATTATGCAGAAAATGAGTAATTTGGAAACTAATAGTGTGTTTGCTATAGACAGGGAATCACTGTTGAGGTGGTCTTTAGCACAGGTTTGACTGTATATTCTATCATATATACACTAGGGGGTGTAACTTCCTCGTCAGCCAGACTTGACCCATGTTTGCATTTTGGTCCGATACAGAATAAACAAGAAAATGTGTCCATGGAACACGGATGCCCCGGTTGTTAATGGACGAACAGACACACGAACAGACGAACGGACAGACGAACAGTTGGTCCAACCTCAAATTGATACAATTTTTTAAACAATGATATGTTGATTGTCATTTGTGTGAAGTTTCATAATGATAGGACATCAGGTTCACTAAAATCTAACTTGACCAAAAACTTTAACCTGAGAATGGAATGGACGAACAGACAGACGAACAGACGGACGAACAGTTGGTCCAACCTCAAATTGATACAATTTTTTAAACAATGATATGTTGATTGTCATTTGTGTGAAGTTTCATAATGATAGGACATCAGGTTCACTAAAATCTAACTTGACCAAAAACTTTAACCTGAGAATGGAATGGACGAACAGACAGACGAACAGACGCAGACAGACGAACAGACGGACAAACAGTTGGTCCAACCTCAAATTGATACAATTTTTTAAACAATGATATGTTGATTGTCATTTATGTGAAGTTTCATAATGATAGTACATCAACTTCACTAAAATCTAACTTGACCAAAAACTTTAACCTGAGCGGGACGGACGAACGGACGGACGAACGGACGGACTAACAGACCGGAAAACTATATGCCCCTCATACTTCGTATGCCGGGGCATAAAAAGACGACGATCGAGTAAAGTGCTATGTGCAAGCATGAAGCCCAATATCAACCCTAAACTGAACGATAGGTTTGCCAGGTCCCTCTGGATAAGGTGTATTTTTCACATTCTAAAATCCTTATTTGACACTCAATATTAAGCAGAGGGCTACACAATGAAATTAACCCTTTCCTTCATACAACAAATCTGCAGCAAACAACTTTGAAAACATACCTGAACAAAATTGGAAAATCATTTTAAATGAAAGTACAATAATTGAAAAGAGGTGATAAAAGGAGAAATTGCTCGTTTTTAGCAATTTCTTCTTTGGTTGCCATGTTTTCAAAATGCCATCTGCTGCAGAGGCGTCAGAAAGCGTCTATATATGGGAAAGGGTTAAGGGGGAGTAAACATGGTTTTGCAAGACAATGTCTCTCTTATGGAGCAAGTGAACCCTATACTGTAGGTAATCAATGAAATCGTCTCAACGAGACAACTCTTTTGAGTACTGGTTCCCACAACACATGGTTTGATTGATTCATAAGAGAAATATACATGTACAAGCTGAGTATTTCAAATTCTAAAATCCTTATTTGACACTCAAAGCTTATGTTGAATGAACTCAAAAGGATCGTCTCAGTGAGACAATTCTTTTGAATACCCACAACATAGTGTTTTGATGAGTCTAAATAGGGATATTGCATGGTTGGGAAAAGACCAGTTTACTCTTCCTTAACTAGTCCTCGGAAATATAAAAATAAAAGACAGCATACCCATGGTTGGCCTGTTGCAGAGGTTAAATTGATTTCCCATGTATGTAGATCTATCATAGTGCCAAGTTCATTTAAGACAACAAAGGCTGCATCGGGATCAGAGGCAAAATTGAATTCCCCACACAAAGTGCTGTTTCCTTTCCCTATCAAAATAGTAACTCATATTATCCCAAAATGAAGTTTGCCTTACACAAAACATGTCTTTTCTTTTCATCCTCATCTTCTCTTCTCTAGTTTATTTACTCTTCAGCCTTTTCCACATACAACACATTTACAGCAGATGACTTTAAAAATATATGGACAAAAATGTAAACAATCTCTGTAAATGAGGTATAATTATTGAATAGAGTTGAAAACGTTGTGACAAATGGAGAAATTGCTCATTATTTGGCACAATGATTTCAAAGGTTGTCCGCTGTAAAGGCACCAAAATGCGGGTATTTGTGTGAGAGGGTTAATTATTTACCAATTTTAAGCATCCTTGCAGAAACTGTCATTTAAAAATATTGGATGATGATAGCTTTGCCTGTTTCATGAAGTCTCAATCTCCTACTCATACAGCATTTATTTGCTTCAAAAGCGAAATGTTGTTAAAAGTTGTAAAAGAAATACATGAAATCAAATGTACATATTATGTTTCCTATGAACTCTTATTGAAACAACAACATGAAAAACTTTATCCCTTTATTTAATACAGACGACTTTATACACCTTTGAAGTGGTGTACTGTTCAAATATCTAAAAAGTGTGAAATAAAAGAGAAGAGCAATTTTTTCCTTTCCATAAACAAACTCTTTATCAAGCATATGACTTGAATTTTTCAATTTTCTTTCAGATATAATGCTTAATTCCTAAGATATGGCTAGAAAAATAGCTTTTCAGATTAAAATTCTGAGGAACCAAAACATTTTTATTCTGAAATGAACTTATTTCCTACATCAAGCAAAGACTACCTGTCTCCCAATATATTTCAAAAGCAATTAATCTGCAAAGATGCAACTTTATCATGCACATAACTATCCATGCATTACGATATTTATAAAACCTATACCCAGTTTGGTCCATCTTTATTTTCATAAGGCAATAAATTAATGTCCGACAATTCCTGAAGGACAACGCAAGCAGCCTCTGGGTCCGTGTAGAAATTAAAGTCAGCACACATTGCTATTCTACCCCGGGCTGGAATAATAATCAGAGGGCTATAAAGTGTGGTTAACCCTTTCCCAAATAAACACACTCTCTGATGCCTCTGCAGGAAACAACATTCTGACAAAAGTAGAAATTGCTCAAAACAAGTAATTTCACCTTTTGCCACAATGTTTTCAACTTTTGTCAGTAATTTTAAAACCTTAATATATAGAGATTTTTTGTGTTTTTGATGAGATGTATTCAAATTCGTCTGCTGCAGATTTGTTGTATGTGGGAAAGGGTTAAGTGGTAGTGAACATGGTTTTGCAAGACAATGTCTCCCTTATGGAGCAAGTAAACCCTATACTGTAGGTATTCAATGGAATAGTTTCAATGATAGAAATCTTTTGAGCATCCACAACACAGGGTTTGGTTGAGTCATAAGAGAAATATATAAGCTGAGTATCAAATAAGGGTTTAAGAATTTGAAATACTCAGCTTATATATTTATTTCTCATATGACTCAGCCAAACCGTAAGTTGTTGGAACTCAAAAGAATTGCCTCACTGAGACAAGTCTTTTGAGTACTGACAACATAGGGTTTGAGTATGAAACTTTGAGTACCAACAACATATGGTTTGGTTGAGTCATATCAAATAAGTATTTTAGAATTTGAAATACTCAGCTTATATATTTCTCATATGACTCAGCCAAACCATATGTTGTTGGAACTCAAAAGAATCGCCTCACTGAGACAATTCTGTTGAGTACTCATAACATAGGGTTTGAGTATGAAATTTCTGAGTACTGACCACATAGGGTTTGAGTATGATACTTTTGAGTACCAACAACATATGGTTTGGTTGAGTCCTAATTGAAATATATAAGCTGAGTATTTCAAATTTTAAAGCCCTTATTTGATACTCATACCCTATGTTGTGAGTACTCAAATGAATCGTCTCAGTTAGGCAATTCTTCTGAGTACCCACAACACAGAGTTATGTTGAGTCATAAAGAGATATATAGGTGGAAAAGTACCAGTTTACTCCTCCTTATCTACTCCTCTGCCCACAATATAGGTTTTGGAGGTAACATAAAATGAGCCCCTTATCAAGACATCTGAAGCACATACACACACTTTTTATTTCTAGCCATATTAACCCTTTCCTACATACTGATGTTTTTTACACCTCTGTAGCATTCAAAATGAGCAACTATTGAATATTTGAAAACATTGTGGCAAAAGGAGGAATTGCTCATTATAAACATTTTCTCCTTTTGCCACAATATTATCAAAAGTCTTCAGCTGCAGAGGTGTCAGAAAGTGCCTGTATGTGGTTTAGGGTTATATGTCAATGCGTATAATTGTTAAAAGTTAAAAAACTAGTACATCAGATAACGGTTTGAAAATAATATGCAGCTACTAGTCATTGGAATGGAGCCCTTTGAGATTTCGATGTAGAGAAATCACAATCTTCCACAAGGAGTTTATTTTTCCTAGTAGTATTTTGACCAATCTGCAGCAGACGAAATACACTAGAAAACATTGTAACAAAAAGAGAAATTCTCCTTAAGTCACCATGTTTTCAACTCTATTCAATTATTGTTCTTTCATTTAAAGGGATTTTCTGTGCTTTTGCCTAGACATTTTCAAAGTCGTCTGCTGCAGATTTGTTGTATCTGGTAAATGGTTACAATTTCAATACCTTCAACATTTCCACCCATGATTGTCACAGATTTCAACTTTTTACCAAAGTCTGGGTCCTGCCTTATAGCTAAAGCTATATTAGTGAGTGGTGCCAAGGCTACAAGAGTTATTTCCCCTGAAACATATTGTAAAAGAATTAAACCAGACCTAAACTTCGTTGCTAAAGTATAGATCTGATTACTGCCCCATACAGCGCTGTTCAGATTGGTCTCTGTGTCAGCCAATCAAAGTGTTACTTACAAATATCACTTGGTAGAAAACAAGATAACACATATCATTCAAGAGATAGAGAAACGGTGATTGTTGAGTGTACAAATTTGTAGAATTAAGCATTGGTTGTATTGTGGGTTTCACTTTATTAAACAATCGAGTACTTGCCAATGAGTGTTTAACCCTTTATATCATATAGATGCTTTCTGACGCCTCTGCAGCTGACGGCTTTTTCAAAATCTAGTAACAGAAGAAGAAATTGCTCAAAACGAGCAATTTCTCATTTTGACACAATGTTTTCCACTTTTTGTCATAGAAAATCTGGATTTTCTAATTTTTGACAAAATAATTATATGTCCAAAGTCGTCTGCTGCAGAATTGTCAAATGTGGTAAAGGGTTAAACATTTTGAGCACTTGCCAATGAGTGTTTAAGTGTAAAAGTGTTGTCGGATTCAATATATGTACAGCAAAGTAATTTGGTCTTATTTTAATAACATTGAGTATAAACCCTGACCATATCCAAATTGATCGTGTTCAACCTTCTGTAACGCTGCCCATCAGAGGTATTGTCCTAATAAATTGTCAAACACTAACCAATGTACTGCTAATATAAATTGTTGAGGGAAAATCAAATTTTTTTCTAATTATTATTAGAAATGACTGGTTTTCCGTAATGTTTTCAAAAACCAGATTGACTGTACACTCATGCCAATGAGGTTAAAACATCTTTTCTTCATAAAATCTGTGGTGTGTGTCAGATTTATTTGCATTTTCTATAAGACTCTCAGCCTATTGGTCTGAGACAAAACCTTTGTTAATTGTTAGAAAAGTTGTTTGCCAATTGTTGATATGTGAGATTGATAGGGTTGACGAAGAGGATCATACACATTATCCAAGATGGAAACGTTAACCATTTCCCACATACAACACATCTGCAGCAGACGATTTTGAAAACATACCAGAACAAATTTGGAAACTCTCTTTAAATGAAAGAACACTTATTGAATAGAGTTGAAAACATGGTGACAAAAGTATAAAATGCTCGTTTTGAGCAATTTCTTCTTTTGTCAACATGTTTTCAAAAAGCTGTCTGCTGCAGAGGTGATAATTCTCCTTTTTGCTGCAATGTCGTCCGCTGCAGATGTATCAAAATGGGCCTGCATGTGGAAAAGTGTAAATGTGTTACCTGGATTTTCATTGACAAGCCTAACCAAAGCATTAACGGCATATTCTTTTTGTATTTGATCCGTGGAGACCTGCATGTCCGGTGTGTTGTCTCCCAAACCATCCAAACCATGGTAGTGAGTGGCCTCTAATCCTTCCCCAACAAGAGCTGTACTGGCACCTTTATAAACTGGTACCTGCAATTATTGATTGATTGGGATTTTACCTTTATTCAGTCATATTAGTGGCCTCCAATCCTTCCCCAACAAGCGCTATACTGGCACCTTTATGAACTGGTACCTGCAATTATTGATTGATTGATTGATTGATTGGGATTTTACCCTGTTTTCAACATTTATTCAGTCATATTAGTGGACTCCAATCCTTCCCCAACAAGAGCTGTACTGGCACCGCAATTATTGATTGATTGATTGATTGATCGGGATTTTACCCTGTTTTCAACATTTATTCAATCATATTACGGCGGCTAGTTCATCTTCTGATATGTTTCCTCATCAGTACTCCACACAACAAACTTTCCGAGCAAATGGCTAATTTTCTACATAGATGCTTTTCACAGTGACTTTTGTCAAATGTCAGAAAGAATATTGGCCGAGCTGGGGTTTGAACTCACAAAGCCTAGATTGACAGCCTGCATCACTACTGACTAAGCTATCGGGGCTTGGCGGTACCTGGAGTTGTTTTCTGCAGCAATAATTATCTTTTCATTACAGAGATTTTTAATACATGTACCTAGATTGTTTTGAAGTTGTTTTCTGCTGCTTTGATTTACAAGATAGGGTTAAGAGAAAACCTGTCATATCTAACTTACATCAAGCCTATCACAGGTGGTGAGAACTTTGAGAGTGTTGAGACACACTTGGTCCACATTACAGTTTCCGGCCACACATGTTATCCCGACCACTTGTATGTCAGGTTTAGACAGGGCTAGCATTATAGCCTGGGCATCGTCCACCCCAGTGTCTACGTCGATTATATACTTGTGAACCATTCTGCAACTCTGCAAAGAAATATTTTATTCAACGTCATTTTTGACAACTTAAGTGCAGTTCCACATAAAAATCAGGCAAACGGTGCTACATGGGGGTCAACGGATTTCGATTAAATTTGTCACACAGACTAGCTGTGTGTCCAATAAAACAACCTCATTTCAAAATGTTTTGTTAGTTAAAAGCCGAGATAGATTTCACCATGCAAATCTCCTTTTCCCATTATGTTAAAAACTTAACACCGGTCAGATGATCAGATATATCTAACATGTAGTTTTTCAGCAATTTTTTAAGGGAGATTATAATGATAAATTATAGACTCTGGTCTTTTTTATTACTTAACCCTTTCCCAAATACAACAAATCTGCAGCAGACGACTTTAACATATAAATCAAGTTCTAAATAAAGAAAATCTCTATAAATAATAGTATGATTGTTGAATAGAGTTGAAATCATTGTGGCAAATAAAGAAATTGCTGATCATGAGCAATTTCTCCTTTCGCCACAATGATTTCAAAAGTCGTCTGCTGCAGAGGCACCAGAAAGCGTCTATATGTGGGAAAGGGTTAAATAAACCCTATCTAGTGGGAACTCAAAACAACAATCTGACTCTGAGGATTCATTTAAGTACCACAATAACCCTCATTTCTAAATGTCTCATTTTGTCACAATGATTTCAAAAGTCATCTGCTGCAGAGGTGTCACAAAGTGTCTGTATGTGGGAAAGGGTTAAAAGTGTTTGGTAAAGCAAACATAGACCAAACATAGATGTTCCTAAACCCTTACCCCCATATGACAAATCTGCTGCAGACATTTGAAACATCATGGCACAAGAATGAATACAAATCTTTATGAGTGAAAGTATAAATTAAAGAGTCTAAAACATTGTGACAAAAAGAGAAAATTCTCAATAGGTGAAATTTCTTCTTTTGCCACAGTGTTTTCAAATGGTTGCTGCTGCACTTGGGAAAGGGTCATTAAGATCAGTATCCTAGTTTTATTTTGACATGAATATTTAAAGAACTTTTAACCCTTTCAAACATTATGAGGCTTTCTGACCATGACGACTACAGCAGACATTGAAAACATTGTGGCAAAAGGATAAATTGCTCATCATGAGATCTTTGAGAATGTTGCCTAGATGTTTTTTTAAATTCATCTATGACTGATTTGATGTATGTGGGAAAGGATTAACAAAGGCAGGGTGGAAAGCCTATAACTAGATGTATACCTTTGATACTGGCATGTCAAAGGTCAGATCTTCAAGTCAAATTGACCTTTCATACGGAAAGGTCAGAAATTTTATGACATCTAATAATAATTAGATAATCACCTATACCAATTTTCCTTTATTACCTGTGTTATTTAACCCTATCCCACACACAAACACTGTATGACGCCTCTGCATCAGACGACTCTTGAAAACAAGAGGGCCAAGATGGCCCTAAATCGATCACCTAATTGATAGTAAATTAGTAGCAAATATTTAACTGCAAATATCTGGAAATTTTTTATCAGGGAGTGCAAATGAAACTGAAAGGAGTGGACACTTCTCAAGAAACAGCTTATCAGTAAAGGCCATTTATATCTTGAAATCTAACAAGAACTTTAATAAGAATGGAATTATAAAGTTTTTGTCATTTTGCACCTTTCCTGATGCCGCCTTGCTGCCCTGTTTTTCAACGATATCAATATGGCTTCAACAGTTTATTTAGAGGATCACTTAAGAAACATTTCTACCAAATTATCTTGCACAAGTAGATTATGTAGGAAAAGGATTTTAAAATTTGGGTATTTTTCTCACTTTCTGATGCCGCAGCAACCAAAGTTCTCAATGGAATTTAAATCTTTGAACAATTTTGAAAGAGGACCACCAAAGGAACATTCCTGTGATGTTTTGTGGTAATTGGTCTATTGGAATGGTAGGAGATGGTTGTCATTTGTAGCTAAAAGTTCAATTTACCCCTTTTGTGATGACGCCTGGTTGCTATGATTGTGTAACCAATCAAAACGGTTTAAACAAATTAAAAAGAGGATCATTACAGTAAGATTCATATTATATTTTCTTTAAATCAGACAAGCATTTGCATAAAAATGGAATTTTCAAATTTTGTCATTTTGCCCCTTTTTTGATGCCGCCTAACTGCCATGTTTTTCGACCAATCAGTATGGCTTGAACAATTTTTATAGAGGGTCACCCAATGAACATTTCTACCAAATTATATTTGAATCTGACAGGCAGATTCAGAGGAGAAGATTTTTAAAGTTTGGACCTTTTGCCACCTTTCTGATGCCGCAGCAACCAAAGTTCTCAATGGAATTTAAATCTTTGAACAACTTTGAAAGAGGCCAACCAGAGGAACAGTCCTGTGATGTTTCACGGAAATTGTCCTTGGAGTTTGGGAGGAGATGATGTTTAAAGCTAAAAGTTAACGCCGGACGGACGACGGACGACGGACAAAAAGTGATAGGAATAGCTCACCTGAGCCTTCAGCTCTGGTGATCTAAAAACACAGATTGTGGCAAATAATGAGCAATTTCTCCTTTTTCCACAATGTTCTCAACTCTATTCAATGATATAAACTTTCATTTATCAATAAAGGTTTTCCATATTTTAACCAGATGTTTTATAAAGTTGTCTGCTGCAAATGTGTTGTACAGTGAACTCGACAGTTCCGGGTCAGTAACCAAATTAACGAATATTGTCTCTTTGAAAAGAAAGTTGAGAGAAACAAAACTACATAAAATGTTAAACAAATACTTCCTCCCCACGATGATATAATTCAATAATTATACAAATTTGTTAAAATGTTTCTTTAGTGTCTGCAATTGCAAGCTGTAAATTTGACAGTTTCGGGTCAAACTTGCCATTTCCGGGTCACGTGACAAATGTTTATTTCTGTTATTCAGGCGTAACCTCAAACAGCGGTTTTTAATAACAAGATATTCATTTTACATTTTTATTAAAATAATATGAAAAAAAGAACTAAAATATATCACTTGCAATTACCTATTGCCGCGAACAACAGAACAGTGATGGGGCTAAATTTACAGTACACTCTTTCATGCACGAAAACTGATGCATTTTTCAACCAACTAATAAGTCATATTTGACAAAAAATGTAAATTTTAATAACACATTTTTAACATTGATTTATCACCATAAGCTTTAAATTATTCTTAAAAAGTTCCCAAAATAGTTTTACTAATAAATTGATAATTTTGAGAAATTCCTTTTGGCTGACCCGAAAGTGTCGTATGTGAACTAGGTTAAATTTATCCGCTAGTTTAGCATAAGCAACTTCGACAGGTCAATAAAAGATATTTATCTTGTTCAGTAGTAAATCACCTATACATGTATGTGCAATACATAACTGTATTACTGAAATTATGGCTACAATCAGCAATTTACGCTGTGACAGGTAAATAAAAATATTGAGATTTTGCTTTCGCGGGAATCGATGCAGTCATGTGTTTCGAGATTACGACATCCGTTCTTGAAATGACAACGTCCTAAATCGAAGTGAAACTAGCCAAGCTAATGGGAAATAAGACTTGATAATCAAATTGTAAAAATGCTGTATCATTCTCGAATACTAAACATTTATTTCCAAATTTGACCCGGAATTGTCGATGACCCGGAACTGTCGAGTTCACTGTATGTAGGAAAGGGTCATAAGACAATTCATAAGACTTTACTCACTCCTTTACAATGTCTTAATGAATATTCAGCATCATGTTTCATTGAACAATTCATGAATATTAATTGTGTATAGAGTATTCATCATGACAGGAAAGCAGTATTTTGATTGGCAGTTTACGACGTTTGATCAGTACTTTATTAATTATCAATACAATAGAACACCTATCCACTATCCCTGGGTGATAATCTAGTAAAAGCCTAGGAAATGAATCTTATGAATACCACCATGACCATCAGGGAATCGCACCCGGTACTGTACGTTTGGTCCCAAATACTCACACTTCTTGATATTTAGCTAGTTTATCATAGCATTATGATCATTATAACACGAAATCACAAGTTTTTCATTACGCTACATACAAGGAGGCCACCATACGTAAGCTTTTTGTTTTTGCCTTGTTTTGCAAACAATAAGTACCGCGATAGTAGCGGTGTCACTAAACAGAGTCTGGTAGAGTCCGGTAGAGTCTGGTGGTCAAATATACCATTATATAAATGCTTTGTTTTGTTTTTATATTTTGACAAAATTTATTCAAATACGTCTGCTGCAGAATTGTTGTATGAGGGAAAGGGTTAACTCCGTGAAGGAACCGGTGCACGTTACACTTATAAACAATAAGTACCGCGATAATAGAGTAACCCATCTTACAAACATTTATGAAAAGTTTAAAGTACATATAATACTGTTACCCGCGTGCTGTAAACACAGGTTTGTGTTAGATCTGTAAGACACGAGTTTACTCTCTCGAGATGAAGTCTATAAAAGAGGTGTCGTCGCAGTACTGTGGGTTTCAACCTAAAGGTGGCAGGGGACCCCTAAACTTGCAACTTTTCAGTTTGTCCGGACCAATAAATGTTATTTGAGAAATTCTCCAAAACAGCATCCATCACAATGTCAAAACTATATCTCAATATATGGCATATAACAGTTTTTCAAAATCATGTAACATTTGAGCAACTCGATAGAACTGAACACAATTTCAAACCCTGTGTATTCTATCCCACCTACCCAAAATGAGGGCTAAAATGACACTATTTCAGCAGATTTTCTAATCATGTCCTTACTTCCTGGAAACATGCAAAAGAAAATTGAAGCACACTTACTTAATAATCAAGCAATGCATAACCAGGAAATGTATGCAAAATACCATGTCATCCGTATTCTTCTAGTAGAAAAACTTATTTGAAATACCTGAATTCTCGTCACACAACAGTCTCAAATGATACTGAGATTGACCTCCCCTTGGAAAGCTATTCAACATGACATATACAAATGTTCGTATTTTCTCCACATTTTGTATGCATCAATTGATAGAAGTCAATAAAGAAATCAATGGCATATAGTGTTATATAGTTAAGAAATCAGTTCATTTTCAAGCACACCTAATATATAAAATATCGACAGGGGCCAAATCCGAATGTGTCCCCTGCCACCTTAAAGTTTTAATTTTCAGCTTACCTATAACTAGTGCATCTGTAATTTTTATAATTTAATCTATTTTATACACAATAAAGAAAAAAAGAAAGAAAGAAAACTGTTTCTTTTAGCAATATGACCCTTTTCTAAAAGTAACCCAATACAAGGGAAATAATCCAAATATAGCCTAAATGCATGACAATAACCAGCTGTCCCAAACATGTTAATCCATAGTTTTCTTATGAATGCAATGCATGTTGTCAAAAGGCTTAATTAAAAGAGGAAATATACATATTTTAAAAAAGAAAATACCTATGCTTTGAAAAGGTGCAGTAGTTTTAGTGACACTTGTGCTGAATCTGACAGTATTCCTGGACCTTCTCATGAACATTCACATATACCGACCGAGTCTGAGGATGTAACTTCACTAAGGAAACTTCACGCATCATTTGCACAAGCATTTAAGTTTGGACCATCAACAGGCACTGTAGAGAATACAAATTCTTCATCAAAAGTCAGTGACAGTTCATCATTCGAAAATGAAAAGAAATGCCATTGTGAATCTGCAAATGCTTGAAAATGCATTTCATAGCCTTAACGGACATACATGTGACAACGCTAGTCCGAAACTGAGTGTGCTCGACCATAACGCTACAACTGAAATGCAAGAATTGTAACTTTGTATCGCATGAACTGCCACTGTTTCATAGTGTAAAAAAAACCAGGGACAGACAGACAGACAGACAGACAGACCACAGGGATCCTGAACAGCTGTCTTGTTCTGCCAGTCCTCGGTTCACAATTGGGGATAAGTGACATTCAGCTTATACTTGCCTGCTTAAATATTCAAGCACCAGACAAGCGAGGACTGCAAAGAAAATTCAACTCACGCACAGAATATTTTCAATACAGAAGAACGACGAGATACTCGAAACGTCGTCAAATTGCAAATAAAGAACGTTTCAAACACTCTATATACAAATCACCAACCGTTGCAAGTGTAGATCACTCTTATGGTATTAATTTAGGGTAATAAGTATACAGTTGGCATTTCTGAACAGTGTAGTCTAAGATCGGCATGTACACCCGCACATGCTGATCTCGATCTACACTGTTCACAAAAGCAAACTGCAGCCATTATGCTTGAAATAAGAGTACAAAACAAAATATTGATGTATTTCACGATAATTTAAAGCATAAACATGAAAGATTTTTAACACAATTGATCCATTAAATGAAGATTTTGTTAAATGTTTGTGGAAAATGTTGTAAACAAGTTTTTTTCTATACCAAAACATTGGTATTATGTGAATAAAAATCAATGAAGTAAGAATTACTCTTTTCCGTCATTTTCAGCATTTTTCTTATATTATTACCTCCCTTGCTTATTTGTGTATATCAGGTGCAAATTCAATGCAGAGGTGGCTTATTTTGTACATGTTGTTTGCCATATAAATAAAGAAACATGTTAAAACTTGAAAAGTTTATCTTTCAGGCATTTCAAAGTTGAGTATTTTCCCCTTAAAGTTTTAATTTTCAGCTTACCTATAACTAGTGCATCTGTAATTTTTATAATTTAATCTATTTTATACACAATAAAGAAAAAAAGAAAGAAAGAAAACTGTTTCTTTTAGCAATATGACCCTTTTCTAAAAGTAACCCAATACAAGGGAAATAATCCAAATATAGCCTAAATGCATGACAATAACCAGCTGTCCCAAACATGTAAATCCATAGTTTTCTTATGAATGCAATGCATGTTTTCAAAAGGCTTAATTAAAAGAGGAAATATACATATTTTAAAAAAGAAAATACCTATGCTTTGAAAAGGTGCAGTAGTTTTAGTGACACTTGTGCTGAATCTGACAGTATTCCTGGACCTTCTCATGAACATTCACATATACCGACCGAGTCTGAGGATGTAACTTCACTAAGGAAACTTCACGCATCATTTGCACAAGCATTTAAGTTTGGACCATCAACAGGCACTGTAGAGAATACAAATTCTTCATCAAAAGTCAGTGACAGTTCATCATTCGAAAATGAAAAGAAATGCCATTGTGAATCTGCAAATGCTTGAAAATGCATTTCATAGCCTTAACGGACATACATGTGACAACGCTAGTCCGAAACTGAGTGTGCTCGACCATAACGCTACAACTGAAATGCAAGAATTGTAACTTTGTATCGCATGAACTGCCACTGTTTCATAGTGTAAAAAAAAACAGGGACAGACAGACAGACAGACCACAGGGATCCTGAACAGCTGTCTTGTTCTGCCAGTCCTCGGTTCACAATTGGGGATAAGTGACATTCAGCTTATACTTGCCTGCTTAAATATTCAAGCACCAGACAAGCGAGGACTGCAAAGAAAATTCAACTCACGCACAGAATATTTTCAATACAGAAGAACGACGAGATACTCGAAACGTCGTCAAATTGCAAATAAAGAACGTTTCAAACACTCTATATACAAATCACCAACCGTTGCAAGTGTAGATCACTCTTATGGTATTAATTTAGGGTAATAAGTATACAGTTAGCATTTCTGAACAGTGTAGTCTAAGATCGGCATGTACACCCGCACATGCTGATCTCGATCTACACTGTTCACAAAAGCAAACTGCAGCCATTATGCTTGAAATAAGAGTACAAAACAAAATATTGATGTATTTCACGATAATTTAAAGCATAAACATGAAAGATTTTTAACACAATTGATCCATTAAATGAAGATTTTGTTAAATGTTTGTGGAAAATGTTGTAAACAAGTTTTTTTCTATACCAAAACATTGGTATTATGTGAATAAAAATCAATGAAGTAAGAATTACTCTTTTCCGTCATTTTCAGCATTTTTCTTATATTATTACCTCCCTTGCTTATTTGTGTATATCAGGTGCAAATTCAATGCAGAGGTGGCTTATTTTGTACATGTTGTTTGCCATATAAAAAAAGAAACATGTTAAAACTTGAAAAGTTTATCTTTCAGGCATTTCAAAGTTGAGTATTTTCCCCTTAAAGTTTTAATTTTCAGCTTACCTATAACTAGTGCATCTGTAATTTTTATAATTTAATCTATTTTATACACAATAAAGAAAAAAAGAAAGAAAGAAAACTGTTTCTTTTAGCAATATGACCCTTTTCTAAAAGTAACCCAATACAAGGGAAATAATCCAAATATAGCCTAAATGCATGACAATAACCAGCTGTCCCAAACATGTAAATCCATAGTTTTCTTATGAATGCAATGCATGTTTTCAAAAGGCTTAATTAAAAGAGGAAATATACATATTTTAAAAAAGAAAATACCTATGCTTTGAAAAGGTGCAGTAGTTTTAGTGACACTTGTGCTGAATCTGACAGTATTCCTGGACCTTCTCATGAACATTCACATATACCGACCGAGTCTGAGGATGTAACTTCACTAAGGAAACTTCACGCATCATTTGCACAAGCATTTAAGTTTGGACCATCAACAGGCACTGTAGAGAATACAAATTCTTCATCAAAAGTCAGTGACAGTTCATCATTCGAAAATGAAAAGAAATGCCATTGTGAATCTGCAAATGCTTGAAAATGCATTTCATAGCCTTAACGGACATACATGTGACAACGCTAGTCCGAAACTGAGTGTGCTCGACCATAACGCTACAACTGAAATGCAAGAATTGTAACTTTGTATCGCATGAACTGCCACTGTTTCATAGTGTAAAAAAAACCAGGGACAGACAGACAGACAGACCACAGGGATCCTGAACAGCTGTCTTGTTCTGCCAGTCCTCGGTTCACAATTGGGGATAAGTGACATTCAGCTTATACTTGCCTGCTTAAATATTCAAGCACCAGACAAGCGAGGACTGCAAAGAAAATTCAACTCACGCACAGAATATTTTCAATACAGAAGAACAACGAGATACTCGAAACGTCGTCAAATTGCAAATAAAGAACGTTTCAAACACTCTATATACAAATCACCAACCGTTGCAAGTGTAGATCACTCTTATGGTATTAATTTAGGGTAATAAGTATACAGTTGGCATTTCTGAACAGTGTAGGCTAAGATCGGCATGTACACCTGCACATGCTGATCTCGATCTACACTGTTCACAAAAGCAAACTGCAGCCATTATGCTTGAAATAAGAGTACAAAACAAAATATTGATGTATTTCACGATAATTTAAAGCATAAACATGAAAGATTTTTAACACAATTGATCCATTAAATGAAGATTTTGTTAAATGTTTGTGGAAAATGTTGTAAACAAGTTTTTTTCTATACCAAAACATTGGTATTATGTGAATAAAAATCAATGAAGTAAGAATTACTCTTTTCCGTCATTTTCAGCATTTTTCTTATATTATTACCTCCCTTGCTTATTTGTGTATATCAGGTGCAAATTCAATGCAGAGGTGGCTTATTTTGTACATGTTGTTTGCCATATAAATAAAGAAACATGTTAAAACTTGAAAAGTTTATCTTTCAGGCATTTCAAAGTTGAGTATTTTCCCCTTAAAGTTTTAATTTTCAGCTTACCTATAACTAGTGCATCTGTAATTTTTATAATTTAATCTATTTTATACACAATAAAGAAAAAAAGAAAGAAAGAAAACTGTTTCTTTTAGCAATATGACCCTTTTCTAAAAGTAACCCAATACAAGGGAAATAATCCAAATATAGCCTAAATGCATGACAATAACCAGCTGTCCCAAACATGTAAATCCATAGTTTTCTTATGAATGCAATGCATGTTGTCAAAAGGCTTAATTAAAAGAGGAAATATGCATATTTTAAAAAAGAAAATACCTATGCTTTGAAAAGGTGCAGTAGTTTTAGTGACACTTGTGCTGAATCTGACAGTATTCCTGGACCTTCTCATGAACATTCACATATACCGACCGAGTCTGAGGATGTAACTTCACTAAGGAAACTTCACGCATCATTTGCACAAGCATTTAAGTTTGGACCATCAACAGGCACTGTAGAGAATACAAATTCTTCATCAAAAGTCAGTGACAGTTCATCATTCGAAAATGAAAAGAAATGCCATTGTGAATCTGCAAATGCTTGAAAATGCATTTCATAGCCTTAACGGACATACATGTGACAACGCTAGTCCGAAACTGAGTGTGCTCGACCATAACGCTACAACTGAAATGCAAGAATTGTAACTTTGTATCGCATGAACTGCCACTGTTTCATAGTGTAAAAAAAACCAGGGACAGACAGACAGACAGACCACAGGGATCCTGAACAGCTGTCTTGTTCTGCCAGTCCTCGGTTCACAATTGGGGATAAGTGACATTCAGCTTATACTTGCCTGCTTAAATATTCAAGCACCAGACAAGCGAGGACTGCAAAGAAAATTCAACTCACGCACAGAATATTTTCAATACAGAAGAACGACGAGATACTCGAAACGTCGTCAAATTGCAAATAAAGAACGTTTCAAACACTCTATATACAAATCACCAACCGTTGCAAGTGTAGATCACTCTTATGGTATTAATTTAGGGTAATAAGTATACAGTTGGCATTTCTGAACAGTGTAGGCTAAAATCGGCATGTACACCCGCACATGCTGATCTCGATCTACACTGTTCACAAAAGCAAACTGCAGCCATTATGCTTGAAATAAGAGTACAAAACAAAATATTGATGTATTTCACGATAATTTAAAGCATAAACATGAAAGATTTTTAACACAATTGATCCATTAAATGAAGATTTTGTTAAATGTTTGTGGAAAATGTTGTAAACAAGTTTTTTTCTATACCAAAACATTGGTATTATGTGAATAAAAATCAATGAAGTAAGAATTACTCTTTTCCGTCATTTTCAGCATTTTTCTTATATTATTACCTCCCTTGCTTATTTGTGTATATCAGGTGCAAATTCAATGCAGAGGTGGCTTATTTTGTACATGTTGTTTGCCATATAAATAAAGAAACATGTTAAAACTTGAAAAGTTTATCTTTCAGGCATTTCAAAGTTGAGTATTTTCCCCTTAAGGTGGCAGGCGACCCCTAAACTTGCAACTTTTCAGTTTGTCCGGACCAATAAATGTTATTTGAGAAATTCTCCAAAACAGCATCCATCACAATGTCAAAACTATATCTCAATATATGGCATATAACAGTTTTTCAAAATCATGTAACATTTGAGCAACTCGATAGAACTGAACACAATTTCAAACCCTGTGTATTCTATCCCACCTACCCAAAATGAGGGCTAAAATGACACTATTTCAGCAGATTTTCTAATCATGTCCTTACTTCCTGGAAACATGCAAAAGAAAATTGAAGCACACTTACTTAATAATCAAGCAATGCATAACCAGGAAATGTATGCAAAATACCATGTCATCCGTATTCTTCTAGTAGAAAAACTTATTTGAAATACCTGAATTCTCGTCACACAACAGTCTCAAATGATACTGAGATTGACCTCCCCTTGGAAAGCTATTCAACATGATATGAGCTAACATATACAAATGTTCGTATTTTCTCCACATTTTGTATGCATCAATTGATAGAAGTCAATAAAGAAATCAATGCCATATAGTGTTATATAGTTAAGAAATCAGTTCATTTTCAAGCACACCTAATATATAAAATATCGAATGTGTCCCCTGCCACCTAAAGATCTTACATGCACCTCTGATAGCGGCCATCCATTCTTATCTCACCGAGTCAAAACGTCTAAGAGGTTGTTTCCCTTGAACAGGCGTAACAAGGGAGAAAACCGTGTTCAAACCTTAATTTGATGAAAGCATAATACAACAATGACAATTTTACGGCATAGTTGATGACTTTTCATAGATTTAATTTTGAATATATCCGACTGAATAAATATTGAACATCTGAAAATTAATAGTAAATGTTTGATAATCCTGATATTGAGGAGAGAAAAGGAGCAAAATGTCCTTGGTATCTACAGGGATTATATGATATTCCGTCCATAGGAAAATAATAAGATAACAATTGACCTCTATGATCAGTGTATAACCAGGTCAGCCTGTGTTACCCGCACAATCTGTTCAGGATCTTTACTGTTCATACAAAATATTCAATAAGCCTGTTAAAAGCTTCTGGCTCAGTTGGTCGAGTCGCGGGTTGTCAATCGGATCCAGTGGCTGAGAGTTCGAACCCCAGTCCGGCCAAATTTATTTCTGACGTGCGACAAGCGTCATTCGTCTGTCATGGATATCACAAGGTCTGCAAACTGATACTACCGCCTGAGTTTTATGATTTTCCATCATTCAGAATTTATGGTAAAGTTGTAATATCTGTTATTAAAAGTTCCATTGAAATGATGTGCATGGTAGAGCTATGGACATCGCAGTGATCTTATGAAGGTGAATAACCGTCTAAGTTTCAATTTATTGTTTGGTGTTTTACGCCTCTTTAAACAATTGTTCAGTTATATCACGGCGTTTCTTTGCACCAATACACCACCGAGGAGGCTTCTAAAAGTTTCGAAGACATAGCTTATAAATTATATGAGAAAATAGCCATATGGTACAGGAAAATTGCTTTGTAGAGTTACGGCACTTGCAGAGTACAGGCGCCTTATGATGAAATATTTTTGTGGTCCATGTTTTGGAAATAAAAAGTTTCTAATCATAATAGTCTTCCGAATTTTAAAGCAACAGCTTTGATAGTTTAGAAGAAAAGTGGACATAAACACAACATTAACTAATATTGCGGCGGAGACGCAACGCATACATTGACCGTGACGATCGCTATTTTTTCTCTCTAAAAACACACACTAAATGACTAATATCTATGTACGCTGTTTGTTTGTGTTAAGTTCACCTGAGCACAGTCCTAAATGTGAGCTTTTGTGATCACTTGATCCGTCCGTCGTTTGTCTGTTCACATTTTCCTACAAACAACTTCACCTCCTAAACCAACGGACCTATTTCCAAATAATTTCTCAGGAATGTTTCGATTTTAAAATAATCCTTGGGTGACCCTCTTCCAAGACTTGAAATTATTACAATCCATTGATAAATATGACCACAAGGCAGGCGTTGCTTATTTTCCTTTTATGCATATCGTAAGAATATTGAAAACTGCGACTTTTATTAAATCAGGTGAGCGATATCGTTGAAAAAAAAAAAAATAATAATAATATTTTGTATAATGGTAGGTATCAAATATAAGTATAACCCATGAAAACCGAAAACATAAACACTGTCTTAACGAGGTATCTGAATTGAGCCACATCAGGAGAAAAGATAGTCTTGCCGTTTCTGAAGAAGAGGGCCCTAGATCGTTCACCTGAAATATTTGGTATTGTTTAGCTTTTTTAGTTTTTAGATGTGATTTGTTGGTGAAAAAGAGTTGGCATTTATTATACAGTTTGTATTTTATGTGTTTTTATGACCGTTTGTACGAACTTCTACACCGACTAGATGCTGGGAAAAAAAACCACATGTTTATTTATAATCATTGCTTCAAGGGCATAATTTGTACAAGCTTGGTAGAAGACCACTAGACAATGCTACACACACATATATCTTAGCTTTAGGCCTTTCTGGTTCAGAGAAGAAGATTTTCAATGTTTTTTCCTATACATCTCTATGCAAAACAGGTGACCCGTGGTGGGGCTAATTTTGACCAATCTTTATTGAGGTCCACTAGACAATGCTACACACCAAATATATAAGGGTGTGTATGATTAACACCCTGTCTAACTTAAGGTCCCATTTTGACCTATACTTTTGACAAATATTTCATTCATGATGATTTTCAAATGTCATCTCCAGCAGAGTTGTTGTTTGTAGGAAAGGGTTAAACCAGCAGGAATATGCTTGTATTTGTTTACTATACTACATCTTGCGATGTTTGCATGCATAGCGTGAAGTGTAAACAAATCTCGTTTATGCTAATTTTCATCTTTGATATACATTGTGACCTTGACCTTTAACATACACACTATCTCTCAAAAAAAGTGAGCATTTGTACCAATTTGTTCACAAGCCAGAGAAAATTACAGGTCAAAGATAAGCATCTAACCAGCTATACCAAGCCCAATGCAAAGTGATTCATTAAACAAGAGGGCCATGATGGCCCTGGATCGCTCACCTTAATTATACAATGTACTGCAATGCAAAACACATCAAGACAATTATTCTGAATGCAACCTCCACAGTGTTAACAAGATTTTCCTTTAATTTGGCCTAGTGACCTAGTTTTTGACCCTACATGATCCATATTCGAACTTGGCTTAGATATCATTTAGACAAACATTCAATGTAAAGCTGCTGTAGCAAAAAATGCGTCTTCTACAGAGTTAACAAGATGTTCCTTCAATTTGGCCTAGTGACCTATCTTTTGACCCAACATGATCCTTGATCGAACTTGACTTACATATCATCAAGAAAAACATTCTGATAAAGTTTCATCATGCTCGAGTTAAAAATGCAGTATCAAGAGTGTTAACAAGATTACCCTTCAATTTGGCCTAGTGACCTAGTTTTTAAGCAGGCATGACCCATATTCGAACTTGGCCTAGATATCATTTAGACAAACATTCTGACCAAATTTCAAGCTGCTTAAACAAAAAATGCGGCATCCAAAGTTTAAGACCCCGCATGACCCATATTCATGCTGAAGCAAAACATGCGGCTTCTACAGAGTTATCAAGATTTTCCCTCAATTTGGCCTAGTGACCTAGTTCCTGACCCAATATGACCCATATTAAACTTGACCTAGATATCTTTAAGACAAACATTCTGACAAAATTTCAACGTGCTCAATTTGAAAATGTGGCCTCTACAGTGTTAACAAGATTACCCTTCAATTTGGCCTAGTGACCTAGTTTCTGACTATATTCGACCCATATTCGAACTTGGCCTATATATTTTTAAGACAAACATTCTGACAAAATTTCAAACTGCTGAAACAAAAATTGCGAATCGAATTCTAATGTCAATGATTTCAAATGACTATGCAGCTTATCAAACAATGTGTTCATCTGACTGTAGCTTGTAGACTGTGGGTCTGCACTTAACCTTGGTTTCTTTGACACTGGTTGGCTAGATGAAGATGTTTGACTTGATATAATTGTAACTGCTTTCACAGAGAATAGTTTCTTCTTGTATGCAGATATACTGTCAACAGCTCTAAAAAAAAAAAAAATCTAAATAACACTAACTGGTTTAGATTTAAAAGAAATTATTATATGGGAATTACTGAGACTATGTACCTCTGTTATATTGTACCATTCTGCTGGAGACTTCGTACCTTATAACGAGTATATAGTAAAACATATATTTGTTATAATGAATTACAAGGATTACGTTAATTCGACTTAAATTCGTTATAGATCGGGTTATAATAATGCTATAATAGTCGTCTATGGAAATCAAAGTACAGAAAGTACTGGTAACGAATTATTTTGAACATGTATTGTAAAATCAAATTTATGAATGCAATTGATCATGCTATTGCACAATTTAGTCTATTTTATTATTATTAATATTTTTGTCCAGAGATTTTTTTTATCAGTTGACAGTTTTAGTAAATGTAGCATTTCAACGGCGATGCGAGCGTTTAACATGCACACTAACTCTTTCACTGAGCTCTGCGTAAAGTCTGTCAAAACACCCATGGCATATTTGTGAGATTTACATTGTTAGTTTGATTTGTTTTCGTCACATATTATAACTATGTTTCATGTAAGTGAATTAATTATTATAAATCTATAATGTTTAAAAAATCGCATAAAATAAGAATTAAAAAAAAAAAAAAAGAACAGTTCCAATTGGGACCCGAACTCGCGTCCATAAATAGTCCATGCTTAGAAGTTCTACACGCTCTGCATTACACCACGGTACTTTGATACAACGTATGAGCGTTACTTTCGTATATATATTAAGCTAACTGAATGCGCGCGTATGTAAACCATGATCTATAATTAGCTCTGCGTAGTGGCATATTTGTGAGATTAACATTGTTCTATACAGCGTGGGGTCGACTTCTAGTGAATGGGCATACGACTAAAATTCATACTCGTGCCTTATACGTACCTGCCGACAAATGAAATATATATGCGCGTACTGTTAATTTGATATTTTCTAGAAAATTGATTATCTATGATGATTCGATAGTATAATTATGACTTCACTGTATTGAAATAACACGTAGAAGTCATTTTAATATCGAAAAAATACTAGGACTATTTAGGTGCAGCGAATGTGTATTCTAAGCGGAAGTGTAGTTTAACCGTGACTTCCGGAAAAAAACACGATCGCGTTAACTGTATTATTTTTCATTTATTGATGGGAAACTATAACGTTTTTGGTTTTGTTATCAATATGGAGATGCAGGTGTAATGCATTCATTCAGGAACGTAGATAAGATCTGATTCATTCCAATACGTGGTGTGTTATACACACAATGTATACACGTGTAAAAGACAGATGAAATAAACACCGTTTGCTTTGTAAATGTATTCATTTGATATAGAAGTTGCAAAATATTACATAAGAGATGAGCAGATACAAATCAAAGTACATGCATATGAAATGAAAAGTGGAACAATTCTAAATGAATCGTGTTTATTTTAACCCAATTCTTAATGTTTCTATTTTAGATTCTTCCAAGTGAATTGAACACGTCTGGAGAAAATAATACGGATAAAGATCAATGATAATGCAAATTCAATCAAAATAAACGACATTGTGAGAAAAGGAGAATTTGCTATCATTATGAGTAATTCTATTCTCACCATGCTTTTGAAAGTCAATGATTACAGATTAAAAGTTATCTCAAGCGGATAAAGAGTCAACCCTTTCCCTCATATAGACGCCTCTGCAGCCGGTTTTGAAAAAAACATGGCGACAAAAGAAGTAATTGCTCAAAACGATCAATTTCTCCTTTCGTTACCATGTTTTCAACAATATTCAATTATTGTAGGACTACTAATTAAGTAACTTTCATTTTCAGAAATTGTCCATATTTTTTTCTAGACGTTTTCAAAGTCGTCCGCTGCAGAATTGTTGTATATGAAAATGGTTAACAGTACTGTCTTACAACTGAGACCTGTTACACCCAACGTTTGACTTGCTGCTCTATTCGCCCGTGCGAGTGTACATTGAAACGGGTCATCGTCCACACGTGCAACATGCTCTCGAGAGGTTTGCTTTTTATTTGCCGAGACCCGGTAGCTCAGTCGGTAGCGACGCGGGCTGTCAATCAAGGAGTTGTGAGTTCGAACCCCAACTCGGCCATAAGTATCTCCGACATTTGACAAAAGTCATTGTGACATATTCTTAACAGCAAGAACTTTACTTCCCTTTACCAGTGACGTCATTCAATGAATACACACATCGATATATTTTTCTACACGTATGCCAGAACCTATACGTTACTGTATATCTATTGGTTTTTTTAGATCGTATAAGCAATATATTTCTTTAGCTCGAATGATTTTGATATTAATAACTATTGTGGATATTCGTGCTTGTATGGCTATAACCAGGCTTAGAAGGGAGGAACTCGGGCATGAAGCTAGATTTTCATATTTGCACAAAATCCTGTTAGCGATATGTTTGCAGACATAGCGTAAACACATATAAGAATGTTACGAGTAACTGCAATCGAATACATCAGATGTAACGTTACTATAAGAAAAGAGTTTTAGATTAGGCCTATTCTTATACTATATAGAGGAATGATGTACGTCGCCTGTTTTCATCCTCAATATAGATCTTACCATCTTGTAAAAACACAAGCTGTCGATCAAATCGACCCATTTTGAATGAACTTGAATTTTCTCTTCGCCGATAAGCTATATCAGATCCAATATATTATGGCTTCTATATTATCATCTATATTATCTTCCCAAGCTCACGCAATGTGGCAAATGTACCGTTATTCACAAATCCCCCCCCCCCCCCCCGAAAATAAATAAATCTCAGGCAACGTTATGCATTTATTCACAGATTCACGTAGCGTTGCAGATGTAACGTTATTCACGGGATGCTACATTCCCAAACTTACGTAAAGTTACAGATATAACGCTATTCACGGGATGTTATATTCCCAATATTACATAAAGTGACAGATGTAACGTTATTCACGGGGATGTTACATTCCAAATCTTACGTAAAGTGAAAGATTTAACGTTGTTCATGGGATGTTACATTACCAATCTTACGTAAAGTGACAGATGTAACGTTATTCACGGGGATGTTACATTTCCGATCTTACGTAAAGTGACAGATGTAACGTTATTCACGGGATATTTCATTCCCGATCTTACGTAAAGGGAAAGATTTAACGTTGTTCATGGGATGTTACATTCCAAATCTTACGTTAAGCGACAGATGTAACGTTATTCACGGGATGTTACATTCCCGATCTTACGTAAAGGGAAGGATTTAACGTTGTTCATGGGATGTTACATTCCCAATCTTACGTGAAGTGACAGATGTAACGTTCCCGATCTTAAGTAAAGTGACAGATGAAACGTTATTCACGGGATGTTACATTCCCGATCTTACGTAAAGGGACAGATTTAACGTTGTTCATGGGATGTTACATTCCAAATCTTTCGTAAAGTGACAGATGTAACGTTATTCACGGGGATGTTACATTCCCGATCTTTCGTAAAGGAAAAGATTTAACGTTGTTCATGGGATGTTACATTCCCGATCTTACGTAAAGGGAAAGATGTAACGTTATTCACGGGGATGTTACATTCCCAATCTTTCGTAAAGTGACAGATGTAACGTTATTCACGGGGATGTTACATTCCCAATCTTTCGTAAAGTGACGGATGTAACGTTATTCACGGGGATGTTACATTCCCGATCTTACGTAAAGGGAAAGATTTAACGTTGTTCATGGGATGTTACATGCCAAATCTTACGTTAAGCGACAGATGTAACGTTATTCACGGGGATGTTACATTCCCGATCTTACGTAAAGGGAAAGATTTAATGTTGTTCATGGGATGTTACATTCCAAACCTTACGTTAAGCGACAGATGTAATGTTATTCACGGGGATGTTACATTCCCGATCTTACGTAAAGTGACAGATGTAACGTTATTCACGGGGATATTACATTCTCGATCTTACGTAAAGTGACAGATGTAACGTTATTCACGGGGATGTTACATTCCCGATCTTACGTAAAGGGAAAGATTTAACGTTGTTCATGGGATGTTACATTCCAAATCTTACGTTAAGCGACAGATGTAACGTTATTCACGGGGATGTTACATTCCCGATCTTACGTAAAGTGACAGATGTAACGTTATTCACGGGGATGTTACATTCCCAATCTTTCGTAAAGTGACAGATGTAACGTTATTCACGGGATGTTACATTCCCAATCTTACGTAAAGTGACAGATGTAACGTTCCCGATCTTAAGTAAAGTGACAGATGTAACGTTATTCACGGGATGTTACATTCCCGATCTTACGTAAAGTGACAGATTTAACGTTATTCACGGGGATGTTACATTCCCGATCTTACGTAAAGGGACAGATTTAACGTTATTCACGGGGATGTTACATTCCCGATCTTACGTAAAGTGACAGATTTAACGTTGTTCATGGGATGTTACATTCCAAATATTACGTAAAGTGACAGATGTAACGTTATTCACGGGGATGTTAAATTCCAAATCTTACGTAAAGTGACAGATTTAACGTTGTTCATGGGATGTTACATTCCAAATCTTACGTTAAGCGACAGATGTAACGTTATTCACGGGATGTTACATTCTCGATCTTACGTAAAGGGAAAGATTTAACGTTATTCATGGGATGTTACATTCCCAATCTTTCGTAAAGTGACAGATGTAACGTTATTCACGGGGATGTTACATTCCCGATATTACGTAAAGGGAAAGATTTAACGTTGTTCATGGGATGTTACATTCCAAATCTTACGTTAAGCGACAGATGTAACGTTATTCACGGGATGTTACATTCCCGATCTTACGTAAAGGGAAAGATTTAACGTTATACATGGGATGTTACATTCCCAATCTTTCGTAAAGTGACAGATGTAACGTTATTCACGGGATGTTACATTCTCGATCTTACGTAAAGGGAAAGATTTAACGTTGTTCATGGGATGTTACATTCCAAATCTTACGTTAAGCGACAGATGTAACGTTATTCACGGGATGTTACATTCCCGATCTTACGTAAAGGGAAAGATTTAACGTTGTTCATGGGATGTTACATTCCCGATCTTACGTAAAGTGACAGATGTAACGTTCCCGATCTTACGTAAAGTGACAGATGTAACGTTATTCACGGGATGTAACATTCCCAATCTTACGTAAAGTGACAGATGTAACGTTCCCGATCTTAAGTAAAGTGACAGATGTAACGTTATTCACGGGATGTTACATTCCCGATCTTACGTAAAGTGACAGATGTAACGTTATTTATGGGGATGTTACATTCCCGATCTTACGTAAAGGGACAGATTTAACGTTATTCAAGGGGATGTTACATTCCCAATCTTACGTAAAGTGACAGATGTAACGTTACCGATCTTAAGTAAAGTGACAGATGTAACGTTATTCACGGGATGTGACATTCCCGATCTTACGTAAAGTGACAGATGTAACGTTATTTATGGGGATGTTACATTCCCGATCTTACGTAAAGGGACAGATTTGACGTTATTCACGGGGATGTTACATTCCCGATCTTACGTAAAGTGACAGATTTAACGTTATTCACAGGGATGTTACATTCCTGATCTTACGTAAAGTGACAGATTTAACGTTGTTCATGGGATGTTACATTCCAAATCTTACGTAAAGTGACAGATGTAACGTTATTCACAGGGATGTTACATTCCCAAAATTACGTAAAGTGACAGATGTAACGTTATTCACAGGGATATTACATTCCCAAAATTACGTATAGTGACAGATGTAACGTTATTCACAGGGATGTTACATTCCCAAAATTACGTATAGTGACAGATGTAACGTTATTCACAGGGATGTTACATTACCAAAATTACGTATAGTGACAGATGTAACGTTATTCACGGGGATGTTACATTACCAAACTACGTATAGTGACAGATGTAACGTTATTCACGGGGATGTTACATTACCAAACTACGTATAGTGACAGATGTAACGTTATTCACAGGGATGTAACATTACCAAACTACGTAAAGTGACAGATGTAACGTTATTCACGGGGATGTTACCTTCCAAAACTTACGTAAAGTGACAGATGTAAGGTTATTCACTGATGTATTACATTCCCATTTGAGTCTTTATCATACTCCTACTTTTCTAAAACATT
This sequence comes from Serripes groenlandicus, assembly GCA_031761405.1. Lineage (NCBI taxonomy): Eukaryota > Metazoa > Mollusca > Bivalvia > Cardiida > Cardiidae > Serripes > Serripes groenlandicus. The sequence continues at coordinate 91,172,196 of JASEVX010000005.1, read as the reverse complement.
CTGCGCTAGTTCAGTCAGAAACGATGCGGACTTTCAAACTAGGGGTCGTGTGTTCGAACACCAACTCGGTCATTCATATTTTCCGATAATTCACACACGTTATTATGACTAGCGTCATTCGTTTTCTACGAATGTACTCAAAATAGTCTCTTTGGGAAGATCATAGGTTGTATGGGGGAGAATAGTGTGTGGAAGGAGTAAGGGTGCGGAACATCAAGGAAGCACGTGGTGGTTCCCGTGATATAAGTGAAATAAATAATGTTTGACTCGAACCAGCTAAAATGGACCCAGGTTGACAGTACTCCCGCCAAAAGCATAGAATAATCGTACTTAGGCGAATTTGGATCTTATTGCATTTGAAAAAAGTTAAGACTAAGGTGAGTTTGTGCATATGCACTGTTCCATCTTCATACCAATATTTTTAAAAGGGTAGCCCGAGTTGTTATACGCTAATGTATCATTAAATGAAGCCAAAACGCACAGTCAATTAGGCCCTGACGCCGCTTAATTAAATTCAATACGCATTATTGTAGCCCTACTAATATAACGCGCGTGTACGTGTATATGTTGACGTTGATGTGATGCCGTAACTGAGAAGCAACAATGCCGCTTTTCGCTATGTGCGACTCATTTATTTTGAATTGTAGATGACTGGACAAAGATATAAGGTTGCTAAATTACTTTTAATGCAAGTACACGATGTCACCTGGTTAAACACCTTCATTCATTTTGTTACAGTCCTGTTTCGTTCTTTTATCAGACTTCACGTAAAGCCTTTGGTCAGTCCGAAAGCTCTTTTTTCACCTATTTCCTTCCCTTTTCCACCAAATATTGCACGAAAATGTGTCAGTCGGAATGAATTTGTGTCAGTCAGGACTGATGGACCGAGGACTTTGGCTAAGTCTGTACTATGTCCCGATTTTCTATTCCATCAATCATTTCAACCTCATTTCGTTTAATTACCATTCCTTCTAGTTACACGCAAGCCATTTAAACTTTAATAGTTCACCTTTCACCTCTATACTAGTATGGGTATATTCTGGTTCCCTGCGTTCTAATATTACATACAGTACCGACATAGTGAAAGGGGACGGAACTCAAGACAACAGTGTCATCACGTGCACGAGTTTTTGAGCGGGCTGTCAATCCAAGGGTTGTGAGTTCGAACCCCAGCTCGGCCAACATTCTTTCCGACGTTTGATAAAAAAATCACTGTGACAAGCGGCATACGTCTTTCACCAAACAAAACCAGGAAACATGTGAGTAGGTGAACTGGCCGCCTTGATATGACTATACATTGTTGAAAACGGCGTTAATCCCCAATTAATCAAGCAGGAGTTTTGATTTGCGCACGGGCAGTCAATAGGTTATGTGTATGAACTTTGCAAAACTTTGCTATACCGTCTATCCAAAAATTGTGTCCAGAGTGGATTTTTCGATGCAGTAATGATTCTGCTAAGTTTTGATTGGATGAAAATATCGATCCAAAAAATAATTAAAGAGGAAATAATTAAATACGACAATATGTAATCGATAAAGGACCGAGAACAAGTAATTTTATATGTGATAATTTGCGTGTAATAACACTCGTCGTCTATTTTTAAAACGAGTTCAAATAAAAACTGATAAGGTTTTACTGACTAACCGGAAGTTACAAATCCAAATTTCTGTAATATGACGTCACAAATGTAGTTCCGTAAATTATGGAATGATTTCATTGGAAGTACTTTATGAAGGGCAAGTTGATTATTTTTTGTACCTGTCATCATCAGTTCATGGATTTAAAATCTTGGCCATATTTTAAAGTTGAATATATGCTTAACCATATGATGATTTTTATTTTCTTTGCTTAGGACGGTAGGACTCGTAAATAACTTTATCAAAGCGCTAATCATGCTGCAAGCATGGGGTTAACTGCAGATCACGGCGAATGTTTACCGATCTCAAAAGTTAATAAATGTTTACCCGAAATAGGTAGCACCTATACTCATATTACTCGTGCATGTACATTTTTACATCGTTTTATTAAATTGCCATTATTTATAATACATTCGTTGATTATTAAAGGTTTGATCTTAAAGCGTTTATACATGTCGAGGGCTTGGCGTGAAACGGTTGTAACTAAATACCTATTTTGAAAACCCTGGTTTAGGGGCAATTTTGACCCCTTTGAAAACAATGCAAATTTAGGTGCCATTGCTCAGAACGAGCAATGGCACCTAAATGTCCATTGTTTACAAAGAAAAATGATTTAACGCTTATAAAGACTTGATGGCCTGGTGATTAAACTTGGTAAAAAAATACCGACTTTAGTTACAAATGTTTCACAACAAGCCCTCGATGTTCACCTTTGCAGTTAGTCAACGAGACAATGGAAACATAAATTATTTTACTTTCTGTCAACTATTTTAAATGCTTATACATACAGCCAGTACTAGTCTTGTTCCTTGTGTACTCGTTTATAAGTCCCGAACCGGTCGGATACCGGTTCGGGGACTATAGGTTTGCTCGCGTCCGTCAGTTCGTCCGAAATTAATTTCGTTTTTAGTATAATGTTTTGTTTTTTAATATTGCTTTTGATTATATGTAATGGTTTTCTTTCTGTTTCATATTCCACTGCTGCAGCTTCCATGCTTGTTCTATCTTAAAAAGTAACACCTTCAACAGTACTGACCTGAAAAATGAAATCATCGCTAAATTTGTTTATTATACCATCTGGTAACTGAACCCCTTTATACTGTTGTTTGTAAGCATCAATGTCTTAAATCATTTGCCCAATTGTGATGCTTTCATCGGTTGTCCATGGAGTACTGCTTGTAATATCAAAACTTAAAGTGACATTTCTATCCAGAGGCAAGAAATTCATGTAACACAAGTTCAAATCGATTTTTCTAAAAATAAGAAGCTGAATGGGTTTGGGATTAACCACAAACAATGTTACACAAGAGCACTCACTCACGAATTATACTTTTCTCTAAGATTTCAGGATTTTAAAAACGGACCCGTTCATGAACATCATAACGGTTAGAATCGTAAACACAACTATATTAGACCTATTTAAAGGTTGGGTGTCATATACAAACCGTGGTGAGATAAAATGTACATAACTGTTATAAAAACTTACTCAGTTCAATGAGGCACATACAATGTATACAGCATAAGTATGTTTATCTAGTGCTTTTAAAAGTAATATAAATGCTGTTTATGGAAAAAAAGATGATTTGGTAAGTCACAGAAAACTAACGTAACTTATTTCCACAGTTTTCTGTGACATACCTGAAATCATCTTAAGTTACACAATAAGTAAATGTATATTGTTTGGTGTTAAACGCCGCTTTCAACATGTGTTATGTTATATCACGGAGTTTCCTGGGTAAGTTACCAGTCCTACTTGTCCATTTATCCTGACACCAGCCAGTCAGTCGTAATGCTAAATCATCTAAATCCCATACACAGCATAATTGTATAATGCTTTAACACTAGATTAACACATTTATTGTATATATGTGCTTCAATGAACTGAGTTATTTTTATAACAGTTGACTTGTGTACATTTATCCTCCCAATGTTTGTTTTGGACAACAACCTTTAGAGAGGTAGTATTTAGTTGTGATTCGTTCCCGTTATTTCTTGCAATTCCTTAATCGGTACCTACCGAGCAGGGAAAAACTATTTCAAATAATTAAAATATGAAAGCTTTCTCATACTAGTCTCATTAGAATCAAGAATCATCCCATAAAGGTTAATAAGGGAAAACATTTTTATTTTTTTTTATGAATTTCTATAGAAATGCAACTTTAAATTAAGAATGACTTAGCGTAATTCACTCCTTCTTCCATTCTTGACTTGGATTTTATACTGAATGTTCTTCGTCTGAAAGAAGAACACACTCAGAGGACAGTTTAAGTTCTCTCTGGTTTATTTCATCTTTTTTTTCTAATTATATGTGATATATGCATTTGTGTGAAACAGTGCGCATCTCCGTCCATCCATCTGTTCTGGCTTATTTGTTTAACGTTTAAAATCCCCAAATAAACTGAAAAGGACAGTTCCCCATCCTACAGTATTCGCTTTGTTAATCCTTTACGACGAGTTATGTTGTAGCCTGGTCGTCCACGGACAGACGTTTAACAAGCAAAGAGGCACATCCGTTTTTAATTTCAGAAAATAATCTCAGATCGTTAAAATTTGGTAAAAAAAGAGGACTTGGCAGAAAGACCACGTCACTACCAGGGCTGCGTACCCACATATGGGTAATTGGATTTATAATTATGATATTTTGTTGAATGTCCCTGTTTCTAAAAATGAGGCATCAAAATCGTCAGTTTTGTAGCAACGACTAAATAATTGATTTGTCATAAAAGAAGAAGAAAAACAAGTTAATGTCGTATTGCAAGCAATACAAAAGTCCCCTACCGGACGAGGACAGCACATTGTGTATTGTTTATGCATTTGTTGACAAAAAACAGCAATGCACTGCATACATGTTGGATAGTCCTATAAAACATTTCTCATTTCGACCTTTGACCTATAAGTGTGACCTGGACCTTCCAGTTACAGGCCTGTGACTTGTGCGCCACATGTCACCTCATCATGGTGAACATGTGTGCCCAGTAACTTGGGAATTCTTTGATGCATGGTTTCTCATTTCGACCTTTGACCTCTAAGTGTGACCTTGACCTTTGAGGTACAGGCATGTGTCTTGTGTGCCACATGTCACCTCATCATGGTGAAGATGTGTGCCCAGTAACTTGGGAATCCTACGATGCATGGTTGAGATGCGGGCCAGACAAGGTACAGTCTTATCAAACAGTTCTCATTTTGACCTTTGACCTTTAAGTGTAACCTTGACATTTGAGGTACAGGCCTGGGTCTTGTGCAGGACACGCCACCTTATGATGGAGAGCGTGTGCCTTGTAACTTGGGAATTCTATGATGCATGGTTGAGATGTGAGCCGGACAAGGTAGTTCTATCAAACAGTATTCATTTTGACCTTTGACCTCTAGTGTGACCTTGACATTTGAGGTACAGGTCTGGGTTCAGTGTGCAACACACCGCCTCATCATGGTGAACGTTTGTGCCAAGTTTCTCTGAAATCCTATGATGCATTGTTGAAATGTGGGCCGGACAAGGTACAGACCTATCAGACAGTACTCATTTTTACCGTTGACCTCTAAGTGTGACCTTGACATTTGAGGTACAGGCTTAGGTCTTGTTCGCGACACGCCACCTTATCATGGTGAATGTTTGTGCAAAGTTTCTTTGAAATCCTATGATGCATGGTTGAAATGTGGGCCGGACAAGGTACAGTCCTATCAAATAGTACTCACTTTGACCTTTGAACCCTAAGTGTGACCTTGACATTAGAGGTACATGCCTGGGTCTTGAGCATGACACACCGCCTTATCATGGTGAACGTTTGTGCCAAGTTTCTTGGAAATCCTATGATGTATGGTGGAGATGCGGGCCGGACAAGGTAATCCTATCAAACAGTACTCATTTTGAACTTTGACCTCTAAGTGTGACCTTGACATTGGAGGTACAGGCCTTGGTCTTGTGCGTGACACGCCGCCTCATCATGGTGAACGTTTATGCCAAGTTTCTTTGAAATCCTATGATGCATGGTTAAAATGTGGGCCGAACAAGGTACAGACCTATCAAACAGTACTCATTTTGACCGTTGACTTCTAAGTGTAACCTTGACATTTGAGGTACAGGCTTGGGTGTTTTTCGCGACACGCCACCTCATCATGGTGAACGTTTGTGCCAAGTTTCTTTGAAATCCTGTGATGCATGGTTGAAATGTGGGCCGGACAAGTAGTCCTATCAAATAGTACTCATTTTGACCTTTGACCTCTAAGTGTGACCTTGACATTTGAGGTACAGGCCTGGGTTTTAAGCATGACACGCCGCCGCATCATGGTGAACGTTTGTGCCAAGTTTCTTGGAAATCCTATGCTGCATGGTGGAGATGCAGGCCGCCAAGGTAATCCTATCAAACAGTTCTCATTTTGAACTCTGACCTCTAAGTGTGACCTTGACAGTTGAGGTACAGGCCTGGGTCTTGTGTGCGACATGCCGCCTGATCATGTTGAACGTTTGTGCCACGTTTCTTTGAAATCCTATGATGCGTGGTTAAGATGCGGGCCGGACAAGGTTATGTGGGACTGACAGACAGAGAGACGGAATCGACCAAACCTATGGTCTCCAAACCGATCTTTTATCGGTAGGGGACTAATAATCATATTATTAGAGTATTCATGTAAGCAGACAATAATTTTATTTCCAAAAATAGCTACTAAATACAACATTCATACTAATAATGGGAGTTGACAAAAGATGACGTAAAAGAATTTAAAAAATGCACAATCGTTTATTACCTCAGGCACTGTACTTATAGGATGCTTGACAAATATGATTATCAATAAGAGCAACAATTTACCCAAGAAAGTAAAATAGTAAATCATAAAATTCGGTCTTCACAATTCGGAGATATATACGTTGAATGAATAGTACCCCTAAAATAGGTTGCTTATACGACGTCAATATCACAACTTTCCCTAGTCAGCCATTTTCGCAGATGCAATAAGGCCTTTTCTGAGTGACCCGGATATATGATTATATATAACGTAAATTATTTCTTAACATGATCTAATTGGAAATGGATACGTGTATTCATAAGATTATCATACTATGAGGCATGCTATAACAAAACCAACCATGTGACATTTGCAATATATGTAGATCCAGCTCAACCGACTAACCCGCATGTCCACACATGGTCTCGACATGTACGGCTCGCCAATCAGTCAGGTGCGTGCAAAGATGGAGTGCCCCTGGACAAGGCACATTTCCTAGAATAGTACTGATTTGTTAACCAAGGGATCATATATAAGAGAAAAGAGTCGCCTTGACATAACTGAAACAAGTTAATGTCGTATTGCAAGCAATACAAAAGTCCCCTACCGGACGAGGACCTTTGACCTATAAGTGTGACCCTGACCTTTGAGGTACAGGCCTGTCTTGTGAGCCACATGTCACCTTATCATGGTGAACATATGTGCCCAGTAACTTGGGAAGTGTATGACGCATGGTTTCTCATTTTGACCTTTGACCTCTTAAGTGTGACATTGACCTTTGAGTTACAGGCCTGTGTCTTATGTGCCACGTATCACCTCGTCATGGTGAACATGTGTGCCCAGTAACTTGGGAATCCTATGATGCATGGTTGAGATGTGGGCCGGACAAGGTAGTCCCATCACACAGTACTCATTTTGACCTTTGACCTCGAGTGTGACCTTGACATTTGAGGTACATACCTGGGTCTTAACCGTGACATGCTGCATCATCATGGTAAACGTTTGTGAAAGTTTCTCGGAAATCCTATGATGGATGGTTAAGATGCGGGCCGGACAAGGTACATACCTATCAAACAGAACTCACTTTGACCTTTGACATCTTAGTGTGACCTTGACCTTTGTGGTATATGCCCGAGTCTTGAGCGCGACCTCATCATGGTGAACATGTGTGCCAAGTTTCTTGGATATCCTATGATGGTTGATTAAACTGCGGGCCGGACAAGGTAGTCCTATCAAACAGTACTACTTTTGACCTTTGACATCTAAGTGTGAACTTGACATTTGAGGTAAAGGCCTGGGTCTTGTGCACGACACGCTGCCTCATCGTGGTGAACGTTTTTGCCAAGTTTCTTTCAAATCCTATGATGCATGGTTAAGATGCGGGCCGGACAAGGTTAGGTGGGACTGACAGACAGACGGAATCGACCCAACCTATATATAGTCTCCAAACCGGTCTTTGACCGGTAGGGGACTAGTAATGTTGAAAACAGCGTAAAACCAAATAAAGAAAATATACATGTCTCACAGAAGAAACACTAGGGTTGGTTTTCGAAAAGGTGGCTCATATACATTTCATTAGGTATCATAACAGTCTTATATATGTTATAACCTTTAACATGAATGTGTACATAAACAATCATAATGATAATGCAAACTAAACAATTAAACTTCTAAAAGACTCATTAGTTTTAATGAGTACATAATGGACCAAGTCACAAGAAAACCTCATCGGTAAGAGCAGAACTAAACCACACTGCACTTCCTCAGTTAACGAGGCGGCTCGTGTACTTTCGAATTATTCTTGGAGCTCATTTTCTGAGCAATTCAGTCTTTGTAACATTGAGCCAAAGGGGTCTTTTCCTAATTATCAAAACCTTGTATGACCTCTCATATGTCAAACAGGCCTAAATAAGATTACAAAATAGGGGCCGCTGGGCTTTTCAGAATATAGACACCGTCAAAAAGTTAACGCAACAATTTATTAACGTAGTACAAACAAGAGTAACGATGTTACAATGCTATTAAGTATCCCAAATGTTTTCACCCCGTTAATCTATACATGACTCAGATGCCGAAACGCAATGAAAAGTCGTCTTCTTCTTGCGGATTTACAAAAAAGACTTAAGACTAACACGACGTTTAGGTGTCAATATGTCAATATACTTATTGATAATAAAGGCCTCTGGCCCAAAATATTTTGTTAAACATTCATATTGTATGTTGTTTTCCCTATTGTGTTATATGAATATCCAAATTAAAGGACATGATATACAAAAATACAAATATTCTTCAGAGTCGTCTCGGAATCAGAGTTCATAAACAAGAGGGCCATGATGGCCCTGGAATCGCTCACCTGATTTTTTTTTTCACTTTAGCTATATAAGCCCCGCCATCTGGCGGACATAGTTTCCGACCAATCGACTTGGCTTGAAGGAATCTGATAGAGGGTCACCCTAGGAACATTTCTACAAAATTATTTGAAAATCGGCCTGACACTTTTGGAGGAGAAGATTTTTAAAGTTTTCACTATAGCCATAAAAGGCAAAATAGCCCCGACCCCTTGTGGCCATGTTTTTTGACCAATCAACATGGCTTGAAGGAATCTGATAGAGGGTCATCCAAGGAACATTTCTACAAAATTATTTGAAAATCGGCCTGACACTTTTGGAGAAGAAGATTTTTTAAGTTTGCACTATAGCTATATACGGCAAAATAGCCCCCCCCTCCCTGGCGGCCATAATTTTTGACCAATCAACATGGCTTAAAGGAATCTGATAGAGGGTCATCCAAGGAACATTTCTACAAAATTATTTGAAAATCAGCCTGACACTTTTGGAGGAGAAGATTTTTTAAGTTTTCACTATAGCCGTAATTAAGGCAAAAAAGCCCCGCCCCCCCTGGCGGCCATGTTTTTCGACCAATCAACATGGCTTCAAGGAATCTGATAGAGAGTCACCCAAGGAACATTTCTACAAAATAAGTTCAAAATCTGCCAACCAATTTGGGAGGAGAAGAATTTTGAAGTTTTTTTCGTTTCGTTGCCATGGAAACCAGAATTCTGCATGGATCCCAATAATTTGAAGGAATTCTGGTGAGGTCATTGAGAGGATGCTTTCTGTGAAGTTTCATCCCAATTGACCCACTGGTTACTGAGCAGAAGATGTTGAAGATTTTTTAAGTTTTCACTATAACCATAAAAGGCAAAATAGCCCCGCCCCCTGGCGGCCATGTTTTTCAACCAATCAACATGGCTTGAAGGAATCTGATAGAGGGTCACCCAAGGATCATTTCTACAAAATAATTTGAAAATTGGCCTGACACTTTTGGAGGAGAAGATTTTTTAAGAATTTTGAAGTTTTTTTCATTTCGTTGCCATGGAAACCAGAATTCTGCATGGATCCCAAAAATTTTAAGGAATTCTGGTGAGGACATTGAGAGGATGCTTTCTGTGAAGTTTCATCCCAGTTGACCCACCGGTTACAGAGGAGAAAATGTTGACGGACGACGGACGACTGACGACGGACGACGGACATAGGGCGATCACAATAACTCACCCTGAGCACTTGAGGCTCTTTCATAAGTTTAACCAAATGGCTTCAATAGTGCATACTATCTTTAAGTGACACGGTCACTGTTCCCAAGTAGGATCAGCATGTGGATAGGTTTCAATACCCAACCTATGGTTAAAGCATCTAAATTTAGAAAAAGCTCTTTTATATTTATATAGTAGATCTAATACTAAGTATTTTTCAACATGAAGCAATGATTTAAAATTCTTATAGTGGTGACATCGACTAGATAAATTAATATCTCTATGCCAATCCAACGATAAGTTATCAATAAATCTCTGCTTAAATAAATTGACAAAATATGGAACAATACCAATTTCTTGATTTATCCAAGCAAATCAAAATCCATATATAAATAGTAATTTTTTTGACTTTTGACTCCCTATATAAAAGCTTACACCAATATTTTATACAGTTAGTCATATATGAAATACAAATATGTAACCTTCCACATTTGCCGAAGACAACAGAATTATGGGTAGTCCGATTTACACCTAGGTTTCTTTTAAAACAAGAGGCCCATGAGGGCCTATGCTCTACTGGCATTGATCTGGCTTGTTTCAAAAGGAACCAATATGTCATCAATCTTCAAATACCATCTAAGTTTGGTGAAGATCAGATAGTAAATGGAAGCTCTATTGTGTTCACAAGCTGTATTATAGCAATTTTGACAATTTCAAGGGCCATAATCCAGATCTGGCCGTTTTTTAGAAATGAACCAAACTCTCATGGATATCTAACTACTGTATAAGTTTGATTGAGATACAATAAACAAGAGGCCCATGAGGGCCTATGCTCTACTGGTATGGTTCTTTGGTCATTTTCAATCCAGAGCATGTATGTTTGGTGAAGATCGGATAGTAAATGGAGGCTCTTTTGTGTTCACAAGCTGTATTATAGCAATTTTTACAATTTCATGGGCCATAATCCAGTCTTGCATGGGCGGATCTAGCTGGTTTTCAAAAGGAACCAAGCTCTCATCAATATTTAACTACTATCTAAGTTTGGTGAAGATCAGATAGTAAATGGAGCCTCTATTGTGTTCACATGCTCAATTATAGCAATTTGGACAATTTCAAGGGCCATAATCCAGTCTTGCATGGGCGGATCTGGCTGGTTTACGAAAGGAACCGAGCTCTCATGGATATCTTACTACTGTATAAGTTTGGTTGAGATACAATCAAAAATAAGGACTGTATCATGTTAACAAGCTCTTTTATAGCAATTTTGACCATTTCAAGGGCCATAATCCAGTCATGCATAGGCAGATCTGGCTGGTTTTCGAAAGGAACCGAGCTCTCATGGATATCTAACTACTATATAAGTTTGGTTCAGATACAATCAAACGTGAAGACTGTATCGTGATAACAAGCTCTTTTATAGCAATTTTGACCATTTCAAGGGCCATAATCCAGTCATGCATGGGCGGATCTGGCTGGTTTTCAAAAGGAACCGAGCTCTCATAGATATCTTACTACTGTATAAGTTTGGTTGAGATACAATCAAAAGTGAAGACTGTATCATGTAAACAAGCTCTTTTATAGCAATTTTGACCATTTCAAGGGCCATAATCCAGTCATGCATGGGCGGATCTGGCTGGTTTTCGAAAGGAACCGAGCTCTCATAGATACCTAACTACTGTATAAGTTTGGTTGAGATACAATCAAAAGTGAAGACTGTATCGTGTTAACAAGCTCTTTTATAGCAATTTTGACCATTTCAAGGGCCATAATCCATCCATGCATGGGCGGATCTGGCTGGTTTTCGAAAGAAACCGAGCTCTCATGAGGATTTAACTACTGTATAAGTTTGGTTGAGATACACTCAAAAGTGAAGACTGTATCGTGTTAACAAGCTCTTTTATAGCAATTTTGACCATTTCAAGGGCCATAATCCAGTCATGCATGGGCGGATCTGGCTGGTTTTCGAAAGGAACCGAGCTCTCATGGATATCTAACTACTGTATAAGTTTGGTTGAGATACTGTATCGTGTTAACAAGAACGCACACACGCACGACGGACGAATCGCCACGACATAAGCCCTTCTGGCCTTTGGCCAGTAGAGCTAAAAATCTAGGTGAACAGTTTCTATAGTACTAGAATAACAATAGCCCCATACCTGGGAAGAGTAATAGTATTGGTTTTATTATTGAATCAAATAGTTTCAAATACTCATTAGCCTTGGAAAATAACGTTTTTTCATACTGTTAGATAGTTAAAATAGGGTAGATGACCAAGTCAATGTCGGTGTAAAATGAACTCCCATATATTTATACTTAAAAACAACATTAACAGGTATACCACCGAAATGCCATTTCCCGCTGTTACTTAAATTACCTGCATTTCTATAAACAATAATCTCAGTTTTATTTAAATTAACTTCTATTCCAGTGTCATTACAACAGGTTTCAATACAATTAAGTTGTTGCTGTAATTTAATTACCGTTTCAGCACAGTTGGCGATGGCGTCTGCAAACATGAGACAAATAATGACTGTCGAAGAGAGACAACTCGTTAATAAATAAAACAAATTTTGTTGTACTCGTTACGTCCCCTTTTTGAGTGCCTATATTACAAGGGAGATAATCCATACTAATACAGCAGCAGTTCTTGATTCTAAAGATGTGATTTTCAGTTTTGTTATCTAATTTTAATTATTTTATACATGAATTCAAATGGCAGTACATCGATTTTAAGACGTGTAAGAATTTACGCTTTAATCCTATTTTCTCAAGTATGTGAAACAATTTAGCATGATTAATTTTGTCAAATGCTTTGTTAAAATTAACATAAAGAAAGTAGAATTTCCCACCTTTCCGTGCGAGATATTTTTGTATTATTGATTGTAAGCAGAATATGTTATCAGTTGAATACCCTCGACGAAAACCAGCTTGACACTCGTCTATTTTATTGTTTTCCTCTGCCCAATCATAAAGTAGAGAATTAATTACAGTAGAACATATTTTTATATAGGATATTAGTTACTGAAATACCGCGATAGTTTCCCCGGGTCATTTAAAGAGCCACTTTTGTGAATCGTGGTTATAATGCTTTTACCCCAACCTTTTGGGATTACACCTGTTGAGAGTATTCTATTAAAGAGGGTCATTATAAAAGTAAATAGCACTGTATATATATGAAAAGCTAGCTTATAACTATTTGACTTTGACTTTCACCCATTAACTGATATCCCGTGTAACCTTCATCTTACAATAACGATACAGTAATGCTCAGGCAGAGACATATAAACACATGTGTTTATATGTCTCTGGCTAAGGGCAATCACAGTTTGATGTAAGAAGGGACATAACTCAACATCAATGAAACTTGTTTGGTTGTTGAAGTTTGTAATTTCACGTATTGTTGTTTATGAGCTTGTAGAAATGTCATCAGAATTATGATCAATACGATAAATTTCGATGCATAACGGAAATTCTAATATTGGTTTTCCTGAAGTTTAACTCATATACACCTATCCCATATAAACATGTCATATTGTATTAATACAAATAGTAAAAGTTCAGACAGGTTTACATCATATTGTATTAATACAAACAGTAAAAGACCAGACAAGTTTACAACATATTGTATTAATACAAACAGTAAAGGTCCTGACAAGTTTACATCATATTGTATTAATCAAACAGTAAAAGACCAGACAAGTTTACAACATATTGTATTAATACAAACAGTAAAGGTCCTGACAAGTTTATATCATATTGTATAAATACAATACAATCAGTAAAGAATCAGACAAGTTTACATCATATTGTATTAATACAAATAGTAAAGGTCCAGACAAGTTTACATCATATTGTATTAATACAAACAGTAAAGGTTCAGACAAGTTTACAACATATTGTATTAATACAAACAGTAAAAGACCAGACAAGTTTACATCATATTGTATTAATACAAACAGTAAAGGTCCAGAAAAGTTTACATCATAATGTATTAATACAAATAGTAAAGGCTCAGACAAGTTTACATCATATTGTATTAATACAAATAGTAAAGGATCAGACAAGTTTATATCATATTGTATTTGTACAAACAGCAAAGGTTCAGACAAGTTTACATCATATTGTATTAATACAAACAGCAAAGGTTCAGACAAGTTTATATCATATTGTATTAATACAAACAGTAAAGGTTCAGACAAGTTTACATCATATTGTATTAATACAAATAGCAAAGGTTCAGACAAGTTTACATCATGTTGTATTAATACAAATAGTAAAGGTTCAGACAAGTTTACATCATATTGTATTAATACAAATAGTAAAGGTTCAGACAAGTTTACATCATATTGTATTAATACAAATAGTAAAGGTTCAGACAAGTTTACATCATATTGTATTAATACAAACAGTAAAGGTTCAGACAAGTTTACATCATGTTGTATTGATACAAATAGTAAAGGTTCAGACAAGTTTACATCATGTTGTATTAATACAAACAGTAAAGGTTCAGACAAGTTTACATCATGTTGCATTAATACAAATAGTAAAGGTTCAGACAAGTTTACATCATGTTGTATTAATACAAATAGTAAAGGCTCAGACAAGTTTACATCATGTTGTATTAATACAAATAGTAAAGGTTCAGACAAGTTTACATCATGTTGTATTAATACAAATAGTAAAGGTTCAGACAAGTTTACATCATGTTGTATTAATACAAATAGTAAAGGTTCAGACAAGTTTACATCATGTTGTATTAATACAAATAGTAAAGGTTCAGACAAGTTTACATCATATTATATTAATACAAATAGTAAAGGTCCAGACAAGTTTACATCATATTGTATTAATACAACAAGTAAAGGTTCAGACAAGTTTACAACATATTGTATTAATACAAACAGTAAAAGACCAGACAAGTTTACATCATATTGTATTAATACTAACAGTAAAGGTTCAGACAAGTTTACATCATATTGTATTAATACAAATAGTAAAGGTTCAGACAAGTTTACAACATATTGTATTAATACAAACAGTACAAGACCAGACAAGTTTACATCATATTGTATTAATACAAACAGTAAAGGTTCAGACAAGTTTACATCATATTGTATTAATACAAATAGTAAAGGTTCAGACAAGTTTACATCATGTTGTATTAATACAAATAGTAAAGGATCAGACAAGTTTACATCATATTGTATTTGTACAAACAGCAAAGGTTCAGACAAGTTTACATCATATTGTATTAATACAAACAGCAAAGGTTCAGACAAGTTTACATCATATTGTATTTGTACAAACAGCAAAGGTTCAGACAAGTTTACATCATATTGTATTAATACAAATAGTAAAGGTCCAGACAAGTTTACATCATATTGTATTAATACAACAAGTAAAGGTTCAGACAAGTTTACAACATATTGTATTAATACAAACAGTAAAAGACCAGACAAGTTTACATCATATTGTATTAATACAAACAGTAAAGGTTCAGACAACTTCACAAGTTTACATCATATTGTATTAATACAAATAGTAAAGGTTTAGACAAGTTTACAACATATTGTATTAATACAAACAGTAAAAGACCAGACAAGTTTACATCATATTGTATTAATACAAACAGTAAAGGTTCAGACAAGTTTACATCATATTGTATTAATACAAATAGTAAAGGTTCAGACAAGTTTACATCATGTTGTATTAATACAAATAGTAAAGGATCAGACAAGTTTACATCATATTGTATTTGTACAAACAGCAAAGGTTCAGACAAGTTTACATCATATTGTATTAATACAAACAGTAAAGGTTCAGACAAGTTTACATCATATTGTATTAACCCTTTCCCTCATATAGACGCTTTCTAAAGCCTCTGCAGCAGACAGCTTTTTGAAAACATAGTGACAAAATAAGAAATTGCACAAAATGTGCAATTTCTCGTTTTGCCACAATGTTTTCCACTTTTTGTAACAGGTTATCCATTCAATTATGGAGATTTTCTATGTTTTGACAAAATACGTTCAAAGTCGTCTGCTGCAGAATTGTCGTATCAGGGAAAGGGTTAATACAAACAGTAAAGGTTCAGACAATTCACATCATATTGTATTAATACAATCAGTAAAGACAAGTTTACATCATGTTGTATTAATACAAATAGCAAAGGTTCAGACAAGTTTACATCATGTTGTATTAATACAAATAGCAAAGGTTCAGATAAGTTTACAACATATTGTATTAATACAAATAACAAAGGTTCAGACAAGTTTACAACATATTGTATTAATACAAATAGCAAAGGTTTGATTGATTGATTGGGGTTTAACGCCGTTTTTAACAATTTCTCAGTTATATCACGGCGGCCAGTTCACCTACTCATGCATTTCCTGGTTTTCTCACACCAGTACTCCACACAACAATCTTCCTAAGCAACTGGCTGCTTTTCCACATAGACTTAGCCAATTGGTGGAAGACGAATGACGCATGTCCCATTGATTTTTGTCAATCCTTGGAAAGAAAATTGGCCAAGCTGGGATTTGAACTCACAACCCCTGGATTGACAGCCGTGTCGATACCAACTGAGCTACCGGGGCTCGGCTAAATTAATACAAAATTTAATGTTGACGTTGAAAGATGTTCCATGACCCAACAATACATCTGACAAAGTTTCAGAAAAATGCCAGGAGGGGTTGCTGAGATATAACCAAGGTTAAGTTTTGAGGTTAAGTTCTGCCAAATTATGACCTTGACCTTAACTATGTTTACGTTGAATTATGTTCCATGACCCAACAATACATCTGACAAAGTTTCAGAAAAATTCCAGAAGGCGTTGCCGAGATATAGCCAATGTTAAGTTGCCTAACCAAGCCAAGTCTTTGCCAAATTATGACCTTGACCTTCACATTTTGACAATGAATGATGTCCCATGACCAAACAATACATCTGACAAAGTTTCAGAAAAATTCCATTAGGGGTTGCAGAGATATAGTTATTTGTAAAAGTGTCCGCCGCCGTCGCTGCCGGAAAAGTGACTGTTATGTCTCACTCCACTATCGTGGGCGAGACAAAAAAGGAAACACTGTACATAAAAAAACATTTCCTCCTTTTCTCACAATGATATCAATTCTGTATTAGAATTATACTTCCTTTTTCCTGATATTACACTTGTTCACCAGATGTATTGAGAGTAGTTGACTACAAGAATTTCAAAGTGTGTATATGATCAATAGATTTATATTGAATTAAAAGTTTACAATTGAAACTGCTTCAATACTATTTCAAATTATGTTGTAAAATTTCGTCAATACAGATATACATAGTTAATTTAACAGATTTGTCATCTGTAGGGCTATTGATTGAACGGAGGTAAACTCCATTTCACCAGCATGCCAACAATTAAGTCTATTTCACCATTACTGTAGTCATTTCACACATACAGTTCCACTATATACCTTCTCTGTACAACATTCTTCAGAGACAACTGACTACCTGCTCCTTATAGCCTCCGAGTCCATTGGTAGATGACCAATGACGTTAGTCACAACAACTTTTGTCAAAAATTGGAAAGATTGAATAACAGAGCCGAAATTCACACTCCTAACCTCTGGATTGACAGCCCGCTTCATTACCAACATAGCCATCGCAAATATACCTACGAGTCCATTGATATGACCAATGACGTTAGTCACAACAACTTTTGTCAAAAATTGGAAAGATTGAATAACAGAGCCGGTATTCACACTCCTAACCTCCGGATCGACAGCCCGCTTCATTACCAACAAATCTGCCTGTTCAAAATTACTTTTCTAAATAAACCTTAGTTGAAGTTGAATGTAGAAGCTGAGTAAATTATGTACTTTTTATGTTTATACCTGAAAGATCTGGATTCAATTCCACCAACCTTGTGGAAGTCAGTGGTACAGAGGTAGAGCGTCGGCCTCTTGTATCAAAGGTCCCGGGTTCAAAACCAGTGATGAGCGGGTTCTGCCTTTGGGATTTTTCCACACAAACGGCGTGAGTAAAGCTTGTTTTGCAATCAATGTAAAATAAATAAGTTTAAACTAATTAAATCTTGCTTAGCGCTAAATAATACTTAAATACTTAAAAGCATTTTTCACCAGTTTTGTTTCCCTAATATTTTGTACAACATTAATAGTAGAATGTTTTTAAGTAATTGATTAAGTTGACATAAATAGGTACATTGCTGACTAACAAAACTTGATAAGAAATGAAATCGTTTGGCATTATTATTAAGGGAAACAAAAATGATGAAATATGCTTTTAAGTATTTAAGTATTTACTTAGCGCTAAGTAAGGTTGGTGGAATTGGACCCTGTCTGTACTCTTTTAGATAATCAGAAATGCTTTCACACAGTTTTATATAAACCTGATAGGAAATTTCATATCTAAGACTAATACATACAGATATGTTTATAACTATATAGTCAGTAAGATATCAATCAGAACTGCTATTAACCTGTTTATATAAAATTACTTAGTCACTCAGATATTGTTTAGATAAATATTGTGATATCTCGAGATCTATGTTAATCTCTATAACAAAATGACAAAATGAGTCTTCCAATTTGTAAACATGAGAAATTGCTTATTATGAGTAATTTAATCTTGTTCAACAATATTCTTAAAAGTCATATGATATTGATACAGAGGAGTCATGAAATGCCAGTATCAAATGGATAAGGTAAATGGTCAAATGTGCTATTTTACAGTTTTCAATCGGAATACAACATGTATAAGATCGAGTCAGTAAGGCACAGATTTATCCATAGATATTTGATTAGTGTGATGGTCTGTTGGTAAATTCCAAATCAAGACGTCCATCCTCTGTCACGTAACTTGGTATCCCTCCTGTTGTAATCCCGGACCATATACTTCCTGTTGTAATCTGGGATCTGTCTGTGATGTACTTTAGTGCTGTAGACGTATCCTCTTGAGGACATATAGATATTCTAAACATATATACATGAAATTGTGTCTGGGGCAGACTGTCAATAAAACCCTGTAAACACTGTAATGTCATAGTACTTTCATGGATGTTCACGCCCTCAACACTTGTCATCTCTGGAGATAATCTCAATATGTCTTGTTTAAAGTCTATATACCCCAGTACAAACCATCTCACATTCTGTAATGTTGGTATAACATCTGTCAGTATCTTAGATAAACCTAATGGAGTAGTATGTACCTCCCTCTCATCATCCTGTACTGTTGTTGTAGAGCTGGTTAATCTACTGTTGGGATACGGTAAGGATTGATTATGTGACATTCCACGTACAGTTAAGTTATGAAGATTTGTGGAGGACTTCAATCCATCTATAATGGACACATCACACTTTACATGATCTATGAAACAATACTCTACAGGATTCTCATTACTCAGTACAATATCACAATCTAGATTATTTATAGACAAATGGTGTAACTGTTTGTGATGTGACAGATCTATTCTATAATTACAGGGTCCCCCTTGGCATGTTCTACACATAATACACCAGAGGCCTACTTCCTTTAACTGTGTACTCTGGGAGAGTGCTGTCCCTAGATTCTCTATATCTGAATGGGTAAGGTCCATATAATTCAAGTCCACACAAGTTAAATGACTAACTTTCTTAAGTGCTGTAGCAAAATTATCCATATTTACAAAAGTATGACGCCTGAGTATCAATTCCAAACAACTACATTTAAGACAAGTTAAAGATGAAGCGCATCTCTCTACTATTCTAAGCGCATGATCCATATCTTCCTGTGAATAAATATTGGTACCTAACCCTACTAGGCCGTTCAGTTTTGTCCAAACCTCGCTGCCTCTACCCCATATTTCATACAAAGACTTGACATTTTCTAAATTCAGGTAAGGGATAATTTTCTTTTCTTCGATATGACGAACATCATGCAACTCAACCTTATTGTCCAACATACTGTTTTCGGGTACTTCAACAATACAGTTATAGATAATGTCCTGAAGTCTATCAATAATCTCTTTATGTTCATCCCTAATAGAATTTCTATACTGTAGGACCCTTTCATCCTTATCTGTTAACTGTGCTATATGACGACTCATATCACCTATCAGTTCAGGCCTTAGCCCACTCAGGAATATCAGCACTTGTGACATTTCAAATACATCATCCAAAGATTTCAGTGTGTCTAGCATTTCATTAAAACTTCCGTCCTTTCCTCCATAAGCAATGTATAGGGCTGCCAAAAATTCTTGAAAAGTCTTGTGTAAAAAGGAAATACTCTTTGTGTGTGAACTTGCTTTAAAAGGACGTTTTGTTTGAGAGAGTATTCCAACAAAAAGACAAGTTTTCATATCATTTTCTCCCAACTTGTATATTTTAGTGTCTGAATGAGGGAAAACAAGAGAATTTTCACTTTTTTCATTGAACAGAGTATGGTAAGCTAAATCTGAGAGTTTGAATAAGATTTCACTGTACATCCCACAATATTTAAAATCTTTGAAAACATTTACTAGCAGTGTATGTGTTGACCTTTGTGGTCTCATCCATGCTGCATCGCATTTTTTTTTGTAACGTGTATCTGCCACATGAAATAGATAATCCACCATTTTAATGTAGATTTCTACACGAGTATTACCAAATTCTTCATCAAAATACCACATACACACCATCTGTGTTAAAATAATTGGGACCTCTGCTAGATGTTTCACCTTCTTATATGTTTCAGACTTTTCGCATATGTCAAATGTTTCGACACATTCTTTATCTGCTGCATACTTGAAATGATTCCAATTTCTTTCTTTGGCATTCTTGTTATTCAAGAGATTTACTACAGCTTCTATAAGCTTGTCTTTCTTCATCCCATTCAGTTCAACTTCTTGTCCTATTTCAGACGTCTTTGGTCGCAGAACCTCAAGTTTCCAGGGTCTTGATGTAATCAGAACAGTAAACTTTTCTCTTGGATCAATGTAAGGTACTTTGACTTTACAGTCTTCTGATGGCAGCCATTCGTCCAGCCCATCAAGAATGATCAGACACTTTTCAGATTCTTTTTCCAGGAATTCTTTCAGAGCATTATGCGAAGCCTTTCTCACTATATCAGTTTGAATCATTTCAATGACATCTGAAAGTTTATTATTTCTCAGAGGTAGATAGAATAACAAATCAAATGATTTCAGGAACTGATAATCTGTGTCTGGTTCATCTTCAATATTTGAATGGACTTTACACCAGGTGGATACAATCTTCTGACACAGAGTCGTCTTTCCTTGGCCAGCATCCCCAGAAATACAAACTCGTCTGATGGGTTGCCCATCCTTCTGGAAAAGCTCATGTATTGTTGTAATACTGTCTGTCGTACTAGTTGCCACATTTTTCCTGACCCTCATTGATGGCATTACAAATATCTCATCTATATGAACTTCTTCTCCATCCATCAGAGCTGATACAGCAGTGGTACTACATCCAGTTTCTTTATAATGTTCCATTATGTCTGTCCGTAATTCTGTGAAATCAAAGGAAAAATTTCTATAGAAACCATGTTGCATATGAGCATGATGATTGCCGATGTTTATTTAATACACCTGATTCATTCTAGTTAAAATTGACCAGTATATTTATTGTTGAATTATATACACTCATATATAGTGGCTATTTTTCAATGATATAATGAAACCTGAAGAAAAAAAACTAGAAGATGCATTTTCTCGCTCATTTCACAGTCATATGGTCACGTGTTAACGTATGTCAATCATCCTGGGAAATTTAAAGAACATGGGTCAAAACATACTTGAGATTATCAGATAAAACAAATTTGAATTTGACGACCCATATAATTTGATCTTTGACCAGGTGACCCAAAATATGGTAGGGATCATCTATCTGCGAAAGGAATCCAATCATCTTGTGAAGTTTAAATTCTCTGGGTCAAAGGGTTCTTCAGATATTGTGCAGGAACCAAGTTGACTTTTGACCCATAAATGAACTTCTCATAGGGTCCAATCATCCTATTAAGTTTGAAGACTCCCTGCGAAAGTGTTCTTGAGATATTGAGCAGAAACAGGTTTGACTTTTACAGTCCCTGAGACCTTGAAATTTGACCCATTGACTCCAAAACCAATAGGGATAATTTACTCTAAGAGTGAAATCATCATGTAAAGATTCTTGAACAAAGAGGTATTGAGCGGAAACAGATTTGACATTAATGGCGCCTGTGACCTTGACCTAGCAAACCAGTAGGGATTATATACTTAATGAATCCAATCTATCAGGAAGTTTGAAGACATTGGAACAAAGGATTATTGAGGTATTTAGCAGACACACATCTGACCTTTACAGCCCCGTTCACTTTGACCTTAAATGGCAAGGTGACCCCCAAAAACAATAGGGGTCTATTACTCAACAGGTCAAATAATTCTATGAAGGACAATCAACATTAACTTAATCAAACCAGCGATCCTATGAAGTTTGAAGACTCTGGGTCAAAGGGTTGAGATATTGAGCGGAAGGATTTGACCTTTATGGCCGCTGTGCCTTGACCTTTGACCCCAAAAACAATAGAGATCATCTAATTATTTAGACCAACTTTTCCATTGGTGATTCTTGTATTGAGCGAAAATTAAGTGTGACTGACAGACACGGCAAAAATAATATGTCTCCCAAAAGGGGGACGGGAAGACACAATTAGAAATCAGAGCTTGCATTAAAGCTTCTTTGCAGGTATCTCCTAAAGATAGTTTTCCTAAATTGATTTGCATACATGGTTGTTCTATGGAAACATTAAGAACAGTTTATCACAAACAAGAGGGCTTCGATGGCCCTGGATCGCTCACCTGATTAATGCGATGTGATTTGTCATGCCAACCACAATAAATAATATTTTACCAGTCAACATAGTTTAAAGTAATCTCGTAGAGGATTAACCAAGGAACATTTCTACAAATTTACTTGCAAATTGGTCAGATACTTTTGAGAAGAAGAAGAAGTTTTCATTTTAGACATATAAAGCAAAATAGCTCCAACCCTGGCGACATTGTTATTTTTACCAATAACCATGGCTTTAAGGAATCAGTTAGAAGGTCACCTGAGGAAGATTTCACAAAATTATTTGGAAATCAGCCAGATACTTTCTGAGAAGATTTTTAAAGTTTTCACTGAAGCCATTTAAGGGAAAACAGCCCCGCCCCCTGATGGCTATGTATCGCAACCAATCAACATGGCTTGAAGAAATATGATAGAGGGTCAAACAAGGAAGATATCTACACAATTATTTGGAAATAGGCAATATAATTTCGAAGAAGAAGATTTTTGATGTTTTCACTATAGCCATATAACAGGCACCTTCTGACAAAAAAATAGGGCTTATTTTAGAGCAATATTTACGAAATTTTAGGACTTAAATTAGGCTTGCTTGCTCTGTGGAGTTGTTTTCCTCCCACTCGGCTAAATAGCCATATGGGATGCAAACGGGAATTTTCAGACAATATTTAAGAAATTTCAGGGCTAAAATTTGTAATTTTAAAACTGAAATATGGCCCAGGCTGATCTGGAGCTACACGGGTCACAATACCTTATGTTTTGTTGTTTGAGAGTGACGCTCATTTGAGCTGCAATGACCTTGACTCTAGTGACCCCAGATCAATGCCAAGCTAGCCTTCTGCAAGACCTACATACTGGTGGAATGATATAAAACCTAACTTAAGTAATTGAGTAAAAACAAATGTTATATTTTGTACTAAAAGTGATATTGATCTTGACCGGAGTGACCCAAAAAACAATCCCAAACTAGCTTTCTGCATAAGCTACCTTTCTGTTAAATTGATGAAAACTAGATGGTTGTTTTTGTCACAAAAACATGTCTACCCCATTGCAGTTTGTCAATGATTGTAATGCTGAAACAGAATATTAAAATAAAACTTACATGGAGAAGAAGTCAAGCGAAATAATTAAATTTCATTGTTGAGTGTGAAATTTGTTTACAAAATGATAACTAAATGTACTCAAGAGGGGTGTTCAAAGAGTTCAAAAGTTATTGAACGGACACGAAATATAGTCATATGACCTTTGACCTCTAATTGCAACATTGACCTTGAACTAAAGTGGTTGTAACATGCACTCTTGCACATCCTCTCGGTATGGTTAACATTTGTGGCGAGTTCTTTCAAAATTCTTAAAACGGTTCAAAAGTTATTGAACAGACACGAAATACAGTCATAAGACCTGTTATTTGCGACCTTAACATTGAACCGAAGTGGTTGTTACATGCGCTCTGCACATCGTCTCAGTATGGTTAACATTTGTAGTGAGTTATTTCAAAATCCTTCAAATGGTTCAAAAGTTTTTGAAGGCACACGAAATATAGTCCTTGACCTCGAACCAGTCGTTAAAACAGGCGCTCAGCAAATCGTCTCAGTACGGTGAACATTTATGGTGAAAATTTGTGGCGAGTTATTTCAAAATAATTCAAACAGTTCAAAATTTATTGAGCTGACACGAAATATAGTCATACGACCGTTAAGCTCTTATTGCGACCTTGACCTTGAACCAAAGTGGTTGTAAAATGCGCTCTGCACATTGTCTCAGTATGGTGAACATTAAAATTGTGTGGTGATTTATTCAAAATCCTTCAAGCTGTTTAAAAGTTATTGAGCGAACAAGATTTGTGACAGAAAGACACCCAGTGCAAAAACAATTTGACATAATAAGTCAAACCTTAACTTACACTTAATTAATTGAATGGATTAATAGTCATGATAAGCGACTATGTAAGGTGTTTTGTCATCAATTTTTAAATTAAAAGGGGTAAGCAAGTCCTTTACATTTCTTGACATTTTGATTGATAATTTAAGTATGTAGAAAAAACAAGAGGGCCAAGATGGCCCTAAATCGATTACATGAGTGATAGTAAATTAGCAGCAAATATTTAACTACAAATATCTGGGAAAATTTGATCAGGGGGGCAAATGAAACTGCAAGGAGTGGACACTGTTAAAAAAAATAGCTTATCAGTAAAGCCCATTTGTGTCTTGAAATCTAACAAGAACTTTAATAAGAATGGAGTTATAAGTTTTGTAATTTACGCCTTTCCTGATGCCGCCTTGCTGCCCTGTTTTTCAACGAAATCAGTATGGCTTGAACAGTTTTTGTAGAGGGTCACTTAAAGAACATTTCTACTAAATTATCTTGGAATCGGACAAGCAGATTATGGAGGAAAAGATTTTTAAAGTTTGGGTATTTTTCTCACTTTCTAATGCCACAGCAACAAAAGTTCTACACAGAATGTAAGTCTTTGAACAATTTTGAAAGAGGACCAACAAAGAAACATTCCTGTAAAGTTAAGTTGAAATTGGTCGAGTGGAATGGTAGGAGTTGTCATTTGTAGCTAAAATTCAATTTACCCCTTTTGTGAAGATGCCTGGTTGCTATGATTTTGTAACCAATCAATTCGGCTTCAACAAATTAAGAAGAGGATCACTGAAGTAAGATTCCTATTCAATTTTCTTAAAATCAGTCAAGCACTTTCAAAACAAGAGGGCGATGATGACCCTGGATCCCTGACCTGATTTTATTTTTTTTCACTTTAGCAATATAAGTCCCGCCCCCTGACGGCCATAGTTTAAGACCAATCAACATGGCTTGAAGGAATCTGATAGAGAGTCACCCTAGGAATATTTCTACCTAATTATTTGAAAATCGGCCAAACACTTTTGTCGGAGAAGATTTCTAAGTTTTCACTAAAGCCATAAAAGGCAAAATAGCCCCGCCCTTTGGTGGCCATGTTTTTCGACCAATCAACATGGCTTTAAGGAATTTGATAGTGGGTCACCTTAGGAACATTTCTACAAAATTATTTGAAAATTAGCCAGACACTTTCAGGAGAAGAATTCTTTTAGTTTTCACTATAGCCATATAAGGCAAATTAGCCCCGCCCCCTGGCGGCCATATCTTTTGATCAATCAACATGGCTTGAAGGAATCTGATAGAGAGTCATCTAAAGAACATTTCTACAAAATTATTTGAAAATCTGCCAACCAGTTTGGGAAAAGAAGAATTAAAGTTTTTTTCGTTTCGTTGCCATGGAAACCAGAATTATGCATGGTGAGGTCATTGGGAGGATGCTTTCTGTGAAGTTTCATCCAAATTGACCCACTGGTTACTGAGGAGAAGAAGTTGATGGACGACGCACGCCGGACGCTTGACAAAAGGCGATCACAATAACTCACCTTGAGCACTTCACTCAGGTGAGCTAAAAATGGAATTTTCAAATTTTGTCAATTTGCCCCATTTCTGATGCCGCCTGACTGCAATCTGTTACAACCAATCAGTATGAATTGAACAGTTTTTGTCGAGGTGAAGTTTGGAAATTTTGCCCCCTTTCTGATGCCGCAGCAACCAAAGTTCTCTATGGAATTTTAATATTTGAACAATTTTAAAAGAGGGCCACCAAAGGACCATGCCTGTGGAGCTTTGTTGAAATTGGTCCTATGGTTAAGGAGAAGATGATGTTTAAAGCTAAAAGTTAACGACGGACAGAGAGCGATCAGAATAGATCACCTTGAGCCTTTGGCTCAGGTAATCTAAAAATATAGGCAAAAATTAAATCTCCAAACAGCCCTGCGCCCTTGTGGCCATGTTTTTTGACCAATCAATATGGCTTGAAGGAATCTCGTAGAGTGTCACCCAAGGAACATTTCTGCGGAATTATTTGAAAATCAGCCAAACAGTTTGGGAGGAGAGGATTTTTAATTATTTTACTAAAGCCAATATAAGGCTAACAGCCCATCCCCCTGGCAGCCATATTTTAATACCAATCAACATGGCTTAGTGGAATCTGATAGACAGTCACTCAAGGAACATAAAGATTTTTTAAGTTTACTCTATAGCCATATATGGCAAAACAGCCCTGCCCCCCTGGCGGCCATGTTTTCCAACCAATCAACATGGCTTGAAGGAATCTGATAGAGTTTAATACCAATCAACATGGCTTAGTGGAATCTGATAGACAGTCACTCAAGGAACATAAAGATTTTTTAAGTTTACACTATAGTCATATACGGCAAAACAGCCCTGACCCCCTGGCTGCCATGTTTTTCAACCAATCAACATGGCTTGAAGGAATCTGATAGAGGGTCACCCATTTTTTCACCCTTTCTGGTGTCGCAACAACCAAAGTTCTCTATAGACCTAATATCTTTGAACAAATTTGAAAGAGGACCCCCCAAAGTAACATTCCTATTAAGTTTAGCTGAAATTGATCCAGTGGATAAGGAGACAATATCATTTGAATCTAAAAGTTAATTTTACCCCTTTTAAGATGCTACCTGTATGCTATGTCTTTCAACAAAGCAATATTTCTTTGAAAAATTATGTAGAGGCTTACTATAGGAACATTCTACAGATTTATCTTGAAATCAGACAAGCACTTTCATAAAAATTTAATTTTTTATTGTTTAAATTTTGCCCTTTTTCTGATGCAGCCTGGCTGCCATGTTTTTCAACCTATCAATATGGCTTGAACAAATTTCGTAGAGGGCACTCAAGGAACATTTCTATCAAATTATAATGGAATATAACAAGGGGATTCAGAGCGAATTCAGAGGAGAATATTATAAAGATTCCCCCAAAATCAATAGGGGTCATCTACAAGTTAGGACCAACCTGCAAACCAAGTATGAAGTTCCAGGGCATAAGCGTTCTTGAGTTATTGAGTAAAAACGATTTTACAGCTGAAGGTTACCGTGACCTTGACCTTTGACATCTCAAAATCAAACAATAGGGGTCATCTACTAATTAGGACCAACCTGCACACCAAGTATGAATAATCGAGTAAAAAAAAATTTGTTCAGGTGAATGTTACTGTGACCTTGACCTTTGACCTTGTGACCTCAAAATCCATCAAAATCAATAGGGGTCATCTACTGGTTAGGACCAACGTGCGAAACCAAGTATGAAGTTCTTCGACATAATCATTCTTTAGTTATTGAGCAGAAACCATTTTTCAGCAGAAGGTTACCATGACCTTGACCTTTGACCTAGTGACCTCAAAATCAATAGGGGTCATTTGCTGGTGGTGACTAACCTGCACATTAAGTATTAAGTTCCTTGTCCCAAGAATTCTTCAGTTATTGAGCAAAAACCATTTTTCATCCCAAGATCACTGTAACCTTGACCTTTGACCTACTGACATCAAAATCAATAGGGGTCATCTACAGGTTAGGACCAACCTGCACACCAAGTATGTAGTTCCTGGGCAAAAGCGGTCTTGCGTGACCTTGACCTTTGACCTTGTGATCTCAAAATCAAACAAAATCAATAAGGTTCATCTACTGGTTAGGGCCAACCTGCACACCAGGTATGAAGTTCATCGACATAAGCATTCTTTAGTTATTGAGAGGAAACCATTTTTCAGCTGAAGGTTACCATGACCTTGACCTTTGACCTAGTGACCTTAAAATCAATAGGGGTCATCAGCTGGTGGTGACCAACTTGCACACCAAGTATTAACTTCCATGGCCAAAGCATTCCACAGTTATTAAGCAAAAACTATTTCTCAACTCATTATTAATGTGACCTTGACCTTTGACCTTGCGACCTCAAAATCAATAAGGTTCATCTACTGGTTAGGACCAACCTGCACACCAGGTATGAAGATCCTCGACATAAGCATTCTTTAGTTATTGAGCGGAAACCATTTTTCAGCTGAAGGTTACCATGACCTTGACCTTTGACCTAGTGACCTCAAAATCAATAGGGGTCATCTGCTTGTGGTGACCAACCTGCACACCAAGTATTAACTTCCATGGCCAAAGCCATTAAGCAAAAACAATTGTTCAGCTCATTGTCACTGTGACCTTTCAGCTCAAGGTCGCTGTGACCTTGACTTTAGATGTACTGACCTCAAAATCAATAGGGGTCTTCTACTGCGCATGGCAAACCTTCATACCAAGTAAGGAGTTCTTCGGCCTAAGCGTTCTTCAGTTATTGAGTGGAAACCATTTTTTTTACCATGACCTTGACCTTTGACCTTCTGACATCAAAATCAAAAGAGGTCATCTACTGGTCATGACCAACCTGCATACCAAGTATGAAGTTCCAAAGCCCAAGCATTCTTCAGTTATTGAGCGGAAACAAGTGTGATGCACGTGACCTTGAGCACTTTGATCTTGACCTTTGACCTAGTGATCTCAAAATCAATAGAGGTCATTTGCTGGTAGTGACCAACCTGCATACCAAGTATGAAGTTCCTCGGCTCAAGCGAAAACAATTTTTCAGCTCATTGTCACTGTGACCTTTCAGCTCAAGGTCACTGTGACCTTGACTTTAGAAGTACTGACCTCAGGGGCCTTCTACTGGGCATGGCCAACCTGCATACCAAGTATGGAGTTCCTCGGCCCAAGCGTTCTTCAGTTATTGAGCGGAAACAAGTGTGACAGACGGAAGGACAGAAGGACAGAGGCACGGAAGGACGGAAGAACGGAACGGGCAAAAACAATATGTCACCCCCATGTATGGGAGAGACATAATTATTTACATGAGTGTGATGGTTGGGAAGGGTTGTATAAAGTTTCAATGCAATGCATCAAACAGTTACTCATATATGGACTCTTAATGTAGTTGCACACAAAACTTTAACACCAATTTCTTAGTTAAAAACATTTGTACTAAATTATTTTCTAATATGCTCAGCTTTTTTCTACAATATAAATGAAAACATAGAGACAAAAGAAGAAATTGCTCAAAACGAGCAATTTCTTCTTTTGCCACAATGTTTTCCACTTTTAGTCATAGGTTATCCATTCAATTAAGGAGATTTTCTATTTTTTGACAAAATACATTTAAAGTCGTCTGCTGCTGAATTGTCGTATGAGGGAAAGGGTTAAATGGATTGGAACAACTTGAACAATATTAGTAGAGGGTCATCCAAGGAACATTTGTGTTCACTATATATATATACATATTAGGAAATCAAGCACCACCCTCTGACAGCCATTTCAAATCAGGCCAATCCTTTTGGACAAGAAGATTTTTGAAGTTTTCACTAAATACATTTATGGAAAACAAGCTTCGCCCCCTGGCGGCCATGTTTTTCAATTGATCAGAATGATTTGAACAATCTTAGTAGAGGGTCACACACTGAGGAACATTTGTGCAGAATAATTTTCACATCAGGCCTGTACTTTTGGACAAGAAGATTTTTAGAGTTTTGGCATTTTCCCCCTTTTCTGAATCTGCAGCAACCAAAGTTCTAGTTGGAATTAAATTCATTGAACAATTTTTGATGAGGGCCACGAAGGCAACCATCCTGTGAAAATCATTTGAAATCAGACTTATAGAAGAAGATTTGAAAGGACGACGGACAACGAAGGCCATACAGACCACCTGAATATTGAGTGATCACAATAGCTCACCTTGAGCACTTTGTGCTCAGGTAAGCTAAATACATAAAGACAAATTGTAATCCTAGTAAAATTTTTGAGTTACTGAGTTACTCACAGGGGATAATACTTGGCTTTGATATTTTTAGCCTGAAGGACGGATAAATAACAAACAATATCGAAGTCGGGCAAGGCTGATCATTGCAAAGAAGACAAAGCAGCATCAGGAAGGTTTTATATGCCATTTTCTTCAATTCTATTGGCCATGTTGTAAAAACTATTATTTAGTTTAGCCATCATGGGCAAGTTTCATAAACACTAAGTCCTAACATATGTCAAAATAGTCTTATCAAAATAAACGCCCTAGTAAAGGTTTGAAAGGCATACAGCTTATTCATGATAATGCATAAGTCCACAAAAGAAAGATTGTAATTCTTCTAAGAACAAGCAAGGGTGATTCAGGTTGAACACCCACCTTATTCCTCTAACTCTTTTCTTCGTAAGCTCTATAGCATTAGCAGTGCCCTTGGTTCTGACATGTTTCAGTATTTCAACAGTATACCAAGGAGAGGCTACTTCACAGCATTTAGCTTGAGGATAGCAAGACTTCAAAAGAGTGTTTCTGTGCAGGGGGGTAACATTTGAAGAGTTGACAGGAACAATTATAATTGATTGATTGGAGTTTTACGCTGCTTCAACAATTTTTCAGTTATATCACATGTTTTCTGGATAAGTTACCGGTACTACTGGTCCATTTATCCATAAACCAGCCAGTCAGTTGTAATGCTGACCCGGCAATCCTGAGCGCAAAGGAAGGCAGCCATTACTACCATGTTTAAAATCTTTCATATGATCCGAACATGGATCGAACCCGCGACCTTTACTTTCTTTAAATAGTTTTTTGCTTTTTTTGTAACATATTAAAGAATAGTTCTTATGAACAACAATTAGTAACAAGTTTATGTGTTTAATTGATATCCCAGCCGAAAGGAAAATTGTAAAAGAATGCTTTGACCACCTTGATATATGAGTTACTCTACAATAATCTTTTTAATATCTGTGGACAAGGTTTTTCCAAAATTGACAGACTAACAAAGTTTTTGACATCAAATGTCACAGTTTAGTGGAAATTATTGTTATTATGAACTTTAATGAATGATTGGATAAATTAATGTAGCCTCAAGCGAGTTCACAATGATATTCTAAAAATTGACCTAGTGATCTAATATTTGAACATGTGCATTCTAAAATGTAGGCTCACAAGCCAGTATTCAGAGTGTTAACAAGATTTTCCTTCAATTTGGCCTAGTGACCTAGTGTTGAACCCGGCATGACCCACATTCGAACTTGGCCTAGATATCATTTAAACAAATATTCTGACCAAATTTCAAGCTGCTTAAGCACAAAATGCGGCATCCAAAGTGTTAACAAGATTTTCCTTCAATTTGGCCATATTCGAACTTGGCCTACATATTATTTAGAAAAACATTCTGACTAAATTTCAAGCTGCTGTATCGAAACAAGAGGGCCATGATGGCCCTGGATCGTTCACCTGATTTTTGTTTTCACTTTAGCCATATAAGCCCCGCCCCTGTGGCCATGTTTTTCGCCTAATCAACATGGCTTTAAGGAATCTGATAGGGGTCACCTAAGGATCATTTCTACACAATTTTTTAAAAATCGGTCTGACACTTTCAGAGAAGAAGATTTTTTAACTTTTCACTATAGCCATATAAGGCAAAATAGCCCCGCCCTGTGGCTGCCATGTTTTTCGACCAATCAACATGGCTTTAAGGAATCTGATAGAGGGTCACCTAAGGAACATTTCTACAAACAATTTTGAAAATCGGCCTGACACTTTCAGAGGAGAAGATTTTTTAATTTTTCACTATAGCCATATAAGGCAAAATAGCCCCGCTCCCTGGTGGCCATGTTTTTCGACCAATCAATATGGCTTGAAGGAATTGGATAGAGGGTCATCCAAGGAACATTTCTACAAAATTATTTGAAAATCGGCCAACCAGTTTTGGAGAAGAAGATTTAAAAAAAAAAAAAAAAATTCGTTGCAATGGAAACCAGAATTCTGCATGGATCCAAAAAATTTGAAGGAATTCTGGTGAGGTCATTGTGAGGATGCTTCCTGTGAAGTTTCATCCCAATTGACCCACTGGTTACTGAGGAGAAAAAGTTGACGGACGATGGACGCCGGACAAAAGGCCATCACAATAACTCACCTTGAGCACTTCGTGTTCAGGTGAGCTAAAAAGCGGCTTCTACAGAGTTAACAAGATTTTCCTTCAATTTGACCTAGTGACTTAGATTCTGACCCAATATGAACCATATTCGAACTTGACTTAGAAATGTTTAAGACAAACAAAATTTCAAACTGCTGAAACAAAAATTGTGGCTTCTAGGGTGTTAACACGATTTTCAATCAATTTGACCTATTGACCCAACATGACCCATGTTCGAACTTGACCTACATATCATCAAGACAAACATTCCCATAAAGTTTCAACATGCTCAAGTTAAAAATGTGGCCTCTAGAGTTTTAACAAGATTTCCCTACAATTTGGCCTAGTGACCTACTTTCTGACCCAAAATGACCCATATTCGAACTTGGCCTAGATATCATCAAAACAAATATTCCTGACAAAATTTCAAACTGCTGAAGCAAAGATTGCGGCCTCTGGAGTGTTAACAATATTTTCCTTCAATTTGACCTAGTGACCTACTTTTTGACGCGACATGACCCATGTTCGAACTTGTCTTACATATCATCAAAACAAGCATTCTGACAAAATTTCAAATTGCGGCCTCTGGAGTGTTAACAAGATTTTCCTCCAATTTGACCTAGTGACCTAGTTTTTGACCTCATATGGCCAAGTTTCAAACTTGTGCAAGATGTGATGTAGATGAATGTTCTGCACATTTTTCATGAAGATTGGATGCAAATTGTAGCCTGTAGGGTGTTAACAAACCCAAATGTTGACAATGGACGACGCACTACGGACGGACGTCGGACAAAATATGATCACAATAGCTCACCTTGCACTTAAAAAGGCCCACCCCTGGCGGCAATGTTTTTGACTAATCAACATGACTTGAAGGAATCTGATAGAGGGTCACCCAAGCAAAATTTCTACAACATTATTTGAAAATCGGCCAACCAGTTTAGGAGAAGAAATTTGTCAATAAAAAGTTTTTTTTGTTTGGTTGCCATGGAAACCAGAATTCCGCATGGATTCCAAAAATTTGAAGGAATTCTGGTGAGGACATTGAGATGATGCTTTCTGTGAAGTTTCATCACAATTGACCCACTGGTTACAGAGAAGATGACGCACGCCGGACGCCAGACAAAAGGCGATCCCATTAACTCACCTTGTGCACTTCGTGCTCAGGTGAACTAAAAAGAAATGATAGGGTTTAGATGGAGATAAATGAATAAATAAACAAGAGCATTTTACAAAACCCATTTGTTTGAGAAAATGACAAAATGGGGAAGGGGAAATAATCAGGCTACTTCTATATTTTTGAATTGTTTATTTATCCTAATAACAAGGTATAATTGCTGCAACTTTGAAACAAATCTGCCAAGCGGAAACCAAGATATGTCCAATTAACGCAAACTGTGATGGACAGACATACAAAGAGCTGACAGTGAAGTGATCCCAAAATGTCTCCCTGAATTACAAAAAGTAATTAGAGCTGACAACATGCACACTCACATGTATGTGAATTCCATGTGTGACCCTGACCTTGAACCAAGCGTGTTGAATCATGTGCTCTATGTTTCAATTTTGTCAATATCTAAAACATTGTTTCAAAAGCCTTCCATCTTTTCAAACATTACAGGCTGGATACATATATAATCACATGACACTCTGAACCACTGCTATTAAATTGACTTTGAGCCAAGCAAACTAAATCATGCGCTCTGCACATCTTCACAGTATGGTCAACATAACTGTCAAGATATCTTAGCATTCTTCCTCCATTCAAAACAGAGTGGACAAAATGTATATTCAAATGATTTTTAAGCCCCTAGTCAGACACCGACAGTGAACAGAGTTATCTAAATCATGTTTTCTGCTCATCATCGCAATATAGTAAATACACCTTGCAAGTCATTTGAAAAACCTTCCATCGGTTCAATAGTTACAGCAGGGACAATATGTAAATTCACATGCATTCTGAACCTCTAGTATCAATTGTTAAAACATTCAACCAAGAGGTCATGTGTGCTGTAAAATCATCTCATTTTGGTTAACATGAGACGTTAAGCTGAATGAGTCAAAAGTATCTGAAATGTTCGCAAACATTTCAATTTGCATTGAGATAAATAAGCAAACTTAAATATTCAAATTATAGCTTACTTGTTTTAGCGATGAAATATTTGCTATCTTCCAGGTCTGGAGCAAAATTTCTTTTTGGTCTGGTGTAAATCATTTCAGGCAAAGAAGACTGGGAAAATATAACACAAATATAATTCATGAGAATCACAATACATATAAACAAGAGCTGTCGGAGGACAGCGCGCTCGACTATATGCCGCTTATTCACATAAAGCACTATTTCATTATATTGCACTTAAGTACTATTAACCCTTTCCCTCATACGGCAATTCTGCAGCAGACGACTTTGAACTTATTTTGTTAAAACATAGAAAATCTCCATAATTGAATGGATAACCTATGACAAAAAGTGGAAAACATTGTGGCAAAATTTTCTAAGTAATTCAAGGGCCATAACTCCATATTTAGGATGCAATGGAGTTATCTAACCTAATTGTACGATGGTCCTTAACAAATGTGTGAAGTATGAAGTGATTTGAATTATGAAACTCTAATGCAAATGTTAAAACTGACCGAGTTTAAAAATAGCAAAACCTAAATAAAAGGTTTACCAAATGTTTGACATCATGCAAAACCCGTTTGATATGTTGAAGAATTATATTTGATAAATGAATGATCACAATTAGAAAGGAATGTAACCAAAAATTATGAATTTATCTAAAATTCTCAAAATCAAACAAAAATCATGTTATTTATTCCCAAAAAGTCACACTCAGCATCTTCAACATACAATGTGAAGAAAGGTATTATATGTAATTTATATAGTCCAAATATGAAAGCCCTAACACAAGTACTTATTGAGAAAAATTAAAAAATTAAATGAAAATGCCAACTTGCCCTAAAACTTTAACCACCTAAAATCACATCTTTTACCCCAAAAACAAGATCACACTCAGAATCTTCAGCATACAATATGAAGACAGGTATTAGATGTAATTATATTCCAAATATGAAAGCCCTAGCATAAGTACTTATTGAGAAAAAATAATTAAAAAAAAAAAATTCCAACTTGCCCTAAAACTTTAACCACCCAAAATCATGTTTTTTACCCCAAAAAGAAGGTCACACTCAGCATCTTCAGCATTCAATGTGAAGAAAGGTATAAGATGTAACTACATTCCAAATATTAAAGCCGTAGCACAAATACTTATTGAGAAAAATTAAAAAATTAAATGAAAATGCCAACTTGCCCTAAAACTTTAACCACCCAAAATCACATCTTTTACCCCAAAAACAAGATCACACTCAGAATCTTCAGCATACAATATGAAGACAGGTATTAGATGTAATTATATTCCAAATATAAAAGCCCTAGCATAAGTAACTATTGAGAAAAAAAAAAAAAAAAAAAAAAATTCCAACTTGCCCTAAAACTTTAACCACAGAAAATCATGTTTTTTACCCCAAAAAGAAGGACACACTCAGTACCTTTAACATTCAATGTGAAGAAAGGTATAACATGTAACTATATTCCAAATATTAAAGCCCTAGCACAAATACTTATGAATTAAAATGCCAACTTGCCCTAAAACTTTAACCGGACGCCGACGGAGACGCCGACGCCGGGGCGAGTAGTAAAGCTCTCATATTCTTCGAATAGTCGAGCTAATAAATTATTTAAAAAATAAAAAGAGGACTGGGATAATAAAACACAAATATAAATGATAAGGATAATAATACAGATAAACAAATCATTTCAATAACAGAGGACTGGTAAATTAAAACATACAACAAATACTGAAAATCATAAAACAAGAGGCCCATGAGGGCCTATGCTCTACTGGGATGGTTCTTTGGTCATTTTCATTCCAGAGCATGTATGTATGGTGAAGATCGGATAGTAAATGGAGGCTCTATTGTGTTCACAAGCTGTATTATAGCAATTTTGACAATTTCAAGGGCCATAATTCAGTCATTTAAGGGCAAATCTGGCTGGTTTTTGAAAGGAACCAATCTCTCATCAATATTTAACTACTTTCTAAGTTTGGTGAAGACCACATAGTAAATGGTTGATTGATCGATTGATTGGGGTTTAACGCCGTTTTCAACAATTTCTCAGTTATATCACGGCGGCCAGTTCACCTACTCATGCATTTCCTGGTTTTCTCACATCAGTACTCCACACAACAATCTTCCTAAGCAACTGGCTGCTTTTCCACATAGACTTAGCCCATTGGTGGAAGACGAATGACGCATGTTGCATTGACTGTTGTCAATCGTCGGAAAGAAAGTTGGCCGAGCCGGGATTAGCACTCACAACCCCTGGATTGACAGCCCGCGTCGCTACCGAGGCTCGGCCGTAGTAAATGGAACCTCTATTGTGTTCACAAGCTTTATTATAGCAATTTTGGCAAATTCAAGGGCCATAATGATAATCCAGCCTTGCATGGGCAGATCTAGCTGGTTTGCAAAAGGAACCAAGCTCTCATCAATATTAAACTACTATCTAAGTTTGGTGAAGATTGAATAGTAAATGGAGGCTCTATTGTGTTCACAAGCTGTATTATAGCAATTTTGACAATTTCAAGGGCCATAACCTAGTCTTGCATGGGCGGATCTGGCTGGTTATCATGGATATCTAACTACTGTATAAGTTTGATTGAGATACAATCAAAACTGAAGACTGTATCGTGTTCACAAGCAATTGTTTACGCACGCACTGACGACTGACACCACGCTACGGCATAAGCTCTTCTGGCCTTTGGTCAGTAGAGCTAAAATGATAAACAATTATTGCATACTTTCATATTGTCCCGTTCACTTTGCATTGAAGAAAGTGGTCATGATTTTTCGATCATGACCGCTGTCAAGGAGTGATCATGACCGTAGATAAGGACGTGCAAAAATTCTGCATAATTAACATGCTAGGGACTACTTTTGTTATGTAAACAAACATAGCTGACCTAAATATCATTGTTAAAACTCACGGGACTTTGTAATGTTCAATTCTCATATATTGATCATGGACAATTTCTTTCTGTCTCATGCTAACAGTACGTTTTTGACATGAAAACAGTCTAAAACGCGCATCTAAAATGTTGGTTATGCACGTGCATGACGTCATTTAAAAAAATTACGTCACCGTTATAATTCAAACGGCATTTGCACAAAAATTACTACTTATGTAAACAAACAGTTTGTTTCTATTTCGGAAGCAGATTTATCAATTCTAGTTAATAAAAAAAACCTCCACAACGTAAAACAAATAGTTTACAATATGAAAGTATGCAATAAAAAGGTTATTGACCCTGTACTGTGAAATCATCGTTGGACCTCTTTGGCAGCTCGGCAACGTCAACCAAAGAACTCGGTCCAACATTGACTTCACAGTACAGGGTCAATAACCTATAATCATATCAATAACAGAGGACTGGTAAAATAAAGCATATACATATTAATAATGATATTCATAACAAGAAAACAAGAGGGCCATGATGGCCCTGGAATCGCTCACCTGATTTTTTTTTTCACTTTAGCTATATAAGCCCCGCCATCTGGCGGGCATAGTTTCCAACCAATCAACTTGGCTTTAAGGAATCTGATAGAGGGTCACCCTAGGAACATTTCTACAAAATTATTTGAAAATCGGCCTGACACTTTTGAAGGAGAAGATTTTTTAAGTTTTCACTATAGCAATAAAAGGCAAAATAGCCCCCGCCCCCTGGCGGCCATGTTTTTTGACCAATCAACATGGCTTGAAGGAATCTGATAGAGGGTCATCCAAGGAACATTTCTACAAAATTATTTGAAAATCGGCCTGACACTTTTGGAGGAGAAGATTTTTTAAGTTTGCACTATAGCTATATAAGGCAAAAAAGCCCCGCGCCCCCCTGGCGGCCATGATTTTCGACCAATCAACATGGCTTGAAGGAATCTGATAGAGGGTCACCCAAGGAACATTTCTACAAATTTATTTGAAAATCGGCCTGACACTTTTGGAGAAGAAGATTTTTTAAGTTTGCACTATAGCCATATAAGGAAAAATAGCTCCGCCCCCCCTGGCGGCCATGTTTTTCGACCAATCAACATGGCTTGAAGGAATCTGATAGAGGGTCACCCGAGGAACATTTCTACAAAATTATTTGAAAATCGGCCTGACACTTTCGGAGGAGAAGATTTTTTAAGTTTGCACTATAGCCATATAAGGAAAAATAGCCCCGCCCCCCCTGGCGGCCATGTTTTTCGACCAATCAACATGGCTTGAAGGAATCTGATAGAGGGTCACCCGAGGAACATTTCTACAAAATTATTTGAAAATCGGCCTGACACTTTCGGAGGAGAAGATTTTTTAAGAATTTTGAAGTTTTTTCATTTCGTTGCCATGGAAACCAGAATTATGCATGGATCCCGAAAATTTTAAGGAATTCTGGTGAGGACATTGAGAGGATGCTTTCTGTGAAGTTTCATCCCAGTTGACCCACCGGTTACAGAGGAGAAAATGTTGACGGACGACGGACGACGGACGACGGACGACGGACGACGGACGACGGACGCCGGACATAGGGCGATCACAATAACTCACCTTGAGCACTTCGTGCACAGGTGAGCTAAAAAGATCAGAGACAATCCTTAGTCCCCAACCGGGTGCTTCAAGGTCAGTGGGTACAATATTGATTGTTTGTCGTTTTACGCTACTTTCAACAATGTTTCAGTTAAATCCGGACCAGGTGTGATAACATAGAAGATATGGCCGGATATGATTTGTCTTTAAATAGGGTCAGAGGTCAAGGTCATAGTGATCTAACTTTGGTACATGACAAATCTTCTTTCCAAGATGAGTCTTCAGATCAAATTTTGTGACTCCAGGCAGGGCGACAGATAACTTTTTTTTAGTGAATTGGGTATTTAATCCATTGTTTTTCAGACAATTGCTTTCTTTTTTAATTTAAATAACTGGGATAATTTTACCCCATCATTTTTTTCAAAGTGCTTTTTTGTATGACTTGAAATAAACGTTACAAAGACAGACATAATGAGCAAAATTCACTTTTCTCAAACATATTTCAATGTCCTTTAACTAATGCTTCAAATGGTTGGCAAATCTTTATATTTGGGGATCCCTAAACACTTTTTAAATTTAGTTTTGCTTTAATCTGTATGCACAGTGTACATCTAAGATTAGTATTTATCTCGTTCCCATCAAGCCATAGATACTTTAATATTCCATTCGGATCTTGTTTGATTTAATGTAAATTATTTAAGCAACGCAAATGTAAACAATTGCTTTATTTACTTTTTATTTGATTTTGTGTACCATCATTTTTAAAAAGAATTGCTTTTTTTTTAAAAAAAATTTGCTTTTTTAAGCAAATGGGCTACTTATCTGTAGCCCTGAGCAGGTGTGATAATATAAGCGATATGGCCGAAGATCATGGTCAATGTCACAGTTACCAATTTTGGTATACGACACCATCTCCACAAGATGCATGTGCATACCAAATTTGGAAACTCTTAGTGAAGTGGTTTAGGAGACAAAGATGGGTAAGAATTTTCTTTTAATGGGTTTAAAGGCCAAGGTCAAGGTCCCAGTGTCCTAATTTTAGAATGCATTATTGCACAAAATATGCCCTTCAAGGAGGCATAACTCTAAAACAACTAAAGTTAATTAGTCAGTCTTTTATCACAAAATAGACTTTATGCCAATAAACATTCACAGCAAGTTTGATTGAGAGATAAGAACTGTTGAATGTAAAGATCCAACATGGCCGGTTTGGCCAAATATTTGATAATTCAACAAGTTTGGTGTAAATCCGATGAAAACTGTCTGACCTAGAGAGGATAATTTGGTCAATATTTTATAATTCAATAGTGCTTTGGGCAATTTGGCTGGTTATCAATCTTGTCATAGACATGATATGTAATAAACCTTGGAAATAATTAGGTCTTGCTAGAATCTGTTTGACCTAGAGAGGCTAAATGGTAAATTTTTGATAGTTCAAGGGTCATAATCCAATAGTGCTTTGGGCAATTTGGCTGGTTATCAATATTGTCATAAAAATGATATGCAATAAACCATGGAAATAATTAGGTCTTGCTTGAATCTGTTTGTTATACAGAGGCTATAAATCTGTTTCAGTGTCATGTCATGCTTTATCATTGCTGGAAATAATACTTTATTCATATTCTATGAGCTCTAAACAGCGAGTTCTCCTTTTTCTCATAATGTAATAAACTCTTAACCAAATTTACACTTTCAGCATTTTGTCTGGATACTTTTTTTTTAGCAAGTGACCTGTGTAATTCAATCAACAATTGAAAATTCAAATGTATAAACATGTACCTCGGTTCGCGAAGATGTCCCAGGAATCTGTATAATATGATCTGTAAGTGTCTTCAGCTGGTCTGTATTTGTCTGAACGTTACTTTTTATATCTTCTAAAACTTTGCTTTGTTGATCATTCTGTTGAACCATAATACACAAATAAAATAATTGATCAACTTAACAGTAAAGATAGCCAGGCAATTCTTAAACCACCTTATAAAATTAGCGACCAGCGAAGATCAAAATAAGATTGTATTGTATAATTGAGGCACAGTCTGATTGGGTTCCCCCACTTTTGTCACCTAGCTGTGAAAGTATTCATGATAAGTATTTACACATTGAAATAAGTAGTTCATGCTGAAATCTATCTATGGTGGCCCTTTAACGCTCACATATACTTGGTATTCGTAGTTAATATGTGAAGAAGTAATGTGATAAAAAAAAAAAAAAACAACAATTGAAAATTCAAATGTATAAACATGTACCTCGGTTCCCGAAGATGTCCCAGGAATTGGTCTGATTTGATCTGTAAGTGTCTTCAGCTGGTCTGTATTTGTCTGAATGTTACTTTTTATATCTTCTAGAACTTTGCTTTGTTGATCATTCTGTTGAGCCATAATACACAACTAAAATTATTTACCAACTTAACAATAAAGATAGCCAGGCCATTCTTAAGCCAACCATATGACCTTAGCGACCAGCGAAGATCAAAATCAGATTGTATTGAGGCACAGTCTGATTGGGTTCCCTCCTTTCTGTCACCTAGCTGTGAAAGTATTCAGATTGAAATGAGTAGTTCATGCTAAAATCTATCTAATGGTGGCTCTCTAACGTTCACATAGCTATGAATGATACTTGGTGTCTGTAGATAACCCTTTCACTCATATAGACGCTTCTGCAGCAGACAGCTTTTTGAAAACAAGGTGACAAAGGAAGAAGTTGCTCAAACCAAGAGCAATTTCTTCTTTTGTCAAAATGTTTTTCACTTTTAGTCATAGGTTATCCATGCAAGTATTCTATGTTTTGACAAAAAAGTTCAAAGTCAACTGCTGCAGAATTGTTGTATGAGGGAAAGGGTTAATATGTGAAGAAGAAACGTGATAAAAAAAAAAAAAAAAAAAAAAAATACTGCTTCTTGAGTTTCCTCGACAGTATTTACATTTACTTTGCTGTTAAATTGTGCCTAGCAACCTAGTTCTTGACTAGACATGACCCATATAGGAAACATTATGGCATAGATTCAACCTGCTCAAGGAAATAAGGCCCCTTGTTGAGTGTCTAAACAATTATACTTAAATGTTGCATAGTGACCAAGTTTTTGACCAGACATGACCCATATTTAGCCTAGATATTATCAACAAGAGGGCCATGATGGCCCTGGAATCGCTCACCTGATTTTTTTTTTTCACTTTAGCTATATAAGCCCCGCTCCCTGGCAGCCATAGTTTCCGACCAATCAACTTGGCTTGAAGGAATCTGATAGAGGGTCACCCTAGGAACATTTCTACAAAATTATTTGAAAATCGGCCAGACACTTTTGGAGGAGAAGATTTTTTAAGTTTTCACTATAGCCATATAAGGCAAAATAGCCCTGCCCACTGGCGGCCATGTTTTTTGACCAATCAACATGGCTTGAAGGAATCTGAAAGTGGGTCATCCAAGGAACATTTCTACAAAATTATTTGAAAATCGGTCTGACATTTTCGGAGAAGAAGATTTTTTAAGTTTTCACTATAGCCATATAAGGCAAAATACGCCCCCCTGGCGGCCATGTTTTTCGACCAATCAACTTGGCTTGAAGGAATCTGATAGAGGGTCATCAAAGGAACATTTCTACAAAATTATTTGAAAATCAGCCCGACACTTTCGGAGGAGAAGATGTTTTAAGTTTTCACTTTGGCCATATAAGGCAACATAGCCCCGCCCCCTGGCGGCCATGTTTTTCGAACAATCAACATGGCTTGAAGGAATCTGATAGAGGATCACCCAAGGAACATTTCTACAAAATTATTTGAAAATCGGCCTGACACTTTTGGAGGAAAAGATTTTTTAAGTTTGCACTATAGCCATATAAGGCAAAATAGCCCCCGCCCTGGCGGCCATGTTTTTCGACCAATCAACATGGCTTGAAGGAATCTGATAGAGGGTCACCCAAGGAACATTTCTACAAAATTATTTGAAAATCGGCCTGACACTTTCGGAGGAGAAGATTTTTTAAGTTTTCACTATAGCCATATAAGGCAAAATAGCCCCGCCCCCCCTGGCGGCCATGTTTTTCGACCAATCAACATGGCTTGAAGGCATCTGATAGAGGGTCATCTAAGGAACATTTCTACAAAATTATTTGAAAAATTATCAGAATTCTGCATGGATCCCAAAAATTTGAAGGAATTCTGGTGAGGTCATTGAGAGGATGCTTTCTGTGAAGTTTCATCCAAATTGACCCAGCGGTTACTGAGGAGAAGAAGTTGACGCACGACGGACGCCGGACAAAAGGCGATCACAATAACTCACCTTGAGCAAAGCTCAGGTGAGCTAAAAACAACATTCTGGTAATGTTTCAACATGCTTAATTTCAAAATGCAACCTCTGGGGTCTCCACAAGATTTTTCTTAAATTTGATACAGTGACCTACTTTTTGATTAAAAGTATCCCAGACTTACAGTTAGCCTAGATATTATCAAGACAAAATTCTGACAAAAACTTATCATTCTGGAGACAAAAATGAGGCATCTAGAGTGTACATGATATTTTCCTACAATTCAGCCTAGTGACCAAGACTTTGATCAGACATGACCCATATTTGATCAGTGTCCAATCTAGGATCTGGAATTCGGAGGGATATTCCCCAATTCCTCTGAAAAAAAAGGGGGGAATTTGAAAAAGTATGGGGGCCTAATTTTATATTTTATTTTGTATCTTAATTATGTGGACAATATTTCGTCCGCCTATCTACCGTATTCACCAACACTGAGACAAAAACAGAGGGCAACGTCATTTTATAGAGACTCTTATATTAAGTCGATGTCGTTGTTTACGCCTGGAGCTGGAACAATACACATTAATTCCAAGATTTATCGGAGCCAGCGTAAAAGTGAGAAGCCGCATAGTGTACACATAGATACCGACATCGTCAATGAGAAAATAAGGGTTGCACACTGCAGTTGTAAAGCAGGGTAAATACACATTCTGATTAATGTTTCCATGTTATTTTATTATTTATTCCTGATTTACATCTAGTTTTT
The DNA here is from genome assembly GCA_031761405.1 of Serripes groenlandicus. Lineage (NCBI taxonomy): Eukaryota > Metazoa > Mollusca > Bivalvia > Cardiida > Cardiidae > Serripes > Serripes groenlandicus. The sequence goes on along the minus strand of JASEVX010000005.1, from coordinate 91,128,083 downwards.
GTTTCATTACATTCATGTTTAGGGTGTACAGAGCTTTCGACCCTCTTACTGTTCGACCCCTAGTCCAATTATTGGATTTAAATATGTGTGAACATAATTTTTATCCTATTGTTGATCTGTCACGTTTGACTGGTTATCGGTACTGTACTTATAGTCAATTGAAATATATCTACGACTTGAAAAATGTTAACAATATCTACAATGAAAGTGTAAATATTGAATAAAGTTGAAAACAGAGTGAAAAAAGAAAAAAAATACTAGTTTCAAGTAGGGGGCACTTTCTACCTTTTTCATCCTCTTTTCTTCAAAACTGGTATTATGTATGTGGGAACGGATTCAGATATTAATAAATGAAAACAGGATAAGGTCATAAAAATCAACATTTTTATTTAAGTTTAATATATCAATGGAATAAACACTTTGATGGAATAAACCCTTTGATGGAATAAACCCTTTGATGGAGCTAACCCTTTTCCACACATACATGTCATCAACCTGAAAACATTGTCTTATAATATCATCTGCATATTAGATAAAAAAAAATGTAATTATATTGACAAAATTCTCCTTTTTCCACAATGTTTGTGTGCTGCAAGTGTTTTGTAGGAAAGGGCTATATAAATGAAATATGGACATATGAAATATATATAACAGTTGAAACTTAACAAGTAAAATATCACAATTGAATTGTCAGTATATATACACAACATTTCTTTACATTAACATAAAACACATTTTTAAGTTTTATTTACATTGGCCCCCTTAAACCACATTTTTATTTCAAAAACATGTCAATTAGAACAGAAGAAAGTAAGTACCATATTTAAAACTGACTTTTCATATAGTAATCACCCCCATACATAAATTGTAATGTACAAAATCAACAAATAAATTTATACAAAAAGAACAGGTAATCAATGTGTAAACAAATTTAATTGAAAAACCTGATAATCAATGTGTCTAAGATACATATTATGAAGGGAAACCATATTTTTTCACACCAATATAGAAATTAAACTAGGGGTCAAATACTATGTTAAATCAGGGGTCGAAAAGTTGAAGGGTCGAAACACTTGATACCCATCTTCAGATGATGAGTTCTGGTAAAAAGAAGGGATGATGAATTATATTTTATAATATATGTTTATGGTGATACTTTTGAATAGACATTAGAATAAATGTTAAGACATTCTTGCTCTTAGACCACACCAGAAACATCTATATATATGCATGTGTCTGGGAAAAAAATGTGTTTAGTTCTTGTTACATTTATCTGTTTATTTGTATGTGTATGGAAAAGCAAATGTGTTAAGTTCTCGTTACATTTATCTGTTTATTTGTTGGTTTTGTTTTCAGTATTCAGCTATAGGGATGCTTTCTGTTTGCCAAGTTAAGTTGAGTTAAGTTACCACTGAGGTCCTCATCTAAGGTAAGTATTCAAGATAATGTATTATGTTAAATTCCAATTCAGATACTTATTTGTTTGCTATTTACTACCCTAGAGAGAATTTCATATCAACCATCAACAAAGTAACAAGTCTTTCAATCTGAGTCACCATGTTTAATATCCAAAAAATAGACAAACATGACCTAAATGGCAAATCAATTTATATCCCTTTTTTTTTAAATCATTCTGTATATGCATTTTGTAGTTCTCCCTAAAGTTCAATCTGAGTCACCATGTTTAATATCCAAAAAATAGACAAACATGACCTAAATGGCAAATCAATTTATATCCCTTTTTTTTTTAAATCATTCTGTATATGCATTTTTGTAGTTCTCCCTAAAGTTTATAATTCCCCCCCCCCCCCCCCCCCCCCCCCCCCCTGAATGATATATTAAATCTTATAACATAACATATGAATTCATTATAGGATATCTGGCCAGTGTGCACATGTTCTGGCTGTTATATTGATGGTGGAGCAGTGGAAGATAACCGGCTACAAAGAGATACCATCGCAGCTATCATCAACCAGTCTTCCACAGCAGTGGGATAAGCCCAGGGGTCCAAAAATTAGACCAGAACCTGTTTCCCAAATGGTTATCTCCTGTCCAACAAATCTAAATAGGAAAAGGAAACCTGTAATTGCTTCATTTGTTGACACCAGGTAAATATAAATACATTTGTGTGTGAGTGTTTGGATGTTAGAATATAATAATGAGCCTGTGCTAGGGGAAGGGTACAAGTTCGCTTAAATTAGCAATATAGATCCAGATCAGCCTATGTAAGTGCAGTCTGATCAACATCTAAGCTGTTCACATATTTGCACAGTATTCATTAATGTTATGGTTTTTGTCATTAAGAATAATTCCAGAAATGTCTTATTATATATAAATGGTCAGCTTCAATGGTGTAGTGGTACAGCCTTAAGTGCAGGAGGTCCAGGGTTCGATCTCGACTGGGTCATACCATACTTAATAGTTTTTCTCCTTGGGGCCCAGGATTGTCAAATACAAAATATATTGAGGGTTTTATTTAAATACTTTTTTGACTACTTAGAAAGATAGAGGAATTTAATTTTTGTTTATGTCATAAGTTTAAAATTGTTGGATTTTACAGGAAGACTAATATTGAAGCTGGTGATATCCTGCACCTAAAGCGGTTGAAGCATAGCCCCATCTCCTACATTGTAGATGCATCCTCCACATGCCAAAGTAAACATACACCACTTGGTATTCAACTCATTGGATCAGCTCTAGCCTATCATGTAAGTTTTGTTGTCTTTTATTGGGGTGTTATGCCTATTTCAACAATATTTCAGTTTTATCAAGGCAAAAGTTTTTTTAATTGTGATCCCAGTAAAAGGTTAGGAATAAATGTGCTTTATGTAAGTAATCCAGTGCTGAAATCTGAAAAACTTGTAGTTGAAGCTTTCCCATTTACAGTAAATGAGCATTTTAAGTGAAACATACTAATCCAAAGGGGCCATGACTTTTACCTATCCCAGTAATTTGATCAAACTTTGTAGAGGTTATAATAATGAAAACCTCCTCCTCCATTGTTATGATTGTTAATTAAATCCAAATGGCTTGACCAATATTTGTAGAGACTCATATGGGATAAATTTCTAACAAATTATGTTGTAATCAGACAACCAAATTCAGACAAGAATTTCAAAATGTTGTCATTCAAACTCCCCCTGTATAATTATGGATGACAGACACAGGGTGATCACAAAAATTCATATTGAACAAGAAACAACCGATACACATCATATATGAATTTCAATTATAATCTTTATCTTGAATTAAGAATGGCATAAAATTTGTTAATAAACAACAAGTCAGCCAAATTTGATCAACAATGCTGAAGAATGATAGACTTATCTTTCCAGACAATATTTTAAATTGTTTAACACGAGCAATAGCTCTCTCAACATGAACACGGTGTTTTGCGATTTTTATTGTTTCTGATACCTCTGAATTTGTCATTTGTGATGTGCAGGATGTAAAAGGTGGAATATTTAACTTGAGCCCAACTGCTTCTATAACTTTCTCAATAGGGAAACCTTTGTCAGCCATTACTCCATCACCTTCCTTCAATTTTCCACATTTAATAAGATTTGTAAGTAAATCTATAAAGCCACTCTCTTCTGTAAGTTCCTTATCAGATATTGAACCGGAAAAAAGCATGGAACTGAAAATGATTGACCCCCGAGGATCAATACCAACAAGTCCTTTTAAAGTTGTGCTTGATTTATAATCTGAGTAGCACTGACTTTGTCGATTTAGTGAGCTAGGTTTTTGCACTTTCAATTCAGTACAATCAACTATAACCATAGTATTTGAAAAGTCCCTCTTAAAATTGACTGGCATGTTTTCAATAATTATATCCCGGTGTGGCCAAATAACCAGACTTCCAAGTCTAAAAAACATATAATTGATCCAATGTGAAAAGATTGTACTGCAATCTTGAGAAGATATTTTAAATAAATAAGAAATGTGTTTAAAGTCAAAGTTTTGCCTTAGTTTAATCAATGAAAGCAAAAGTTGATCCTTTGCTGATAAATTTGTTGCTCCTTTTACAGACTTAACCCACTTTATTGGATCTTCATTTTCTGTATGTACTAAAAAATGGAAAATCTCACTGAACCGATCCATTGAAAATCCTGTATAGTACTGGTAGTCCTTTGACTGTATTGTCTTGCTCCCAAAACAAACATGATTAATCATTTCTTGGGATTGATGTAGTTGCTGGTTCAAGACTATGTTCTGAAGCTTGTCTCTCTCATCTATTAATGACTGGTTCTCTGCAGTGCTTGCCAGAATGTTTAGATTGTCAAAATCTGAATACAAATAAATTAAACATATAAAAATATTGAACACTTTCCCTCATATACACCAACCTTTGTGCCTCTGGAGAAGTCAAATTATGAAAACATTGTGGCAAAAGGCTCATGACAAGCAGTTCCTCCATTTTTGACAATATTTTCAACTCTACTCAGATATTATACTTTAATTTACAGATTTTCCAATGTTGTCAAGATGTATTCAAAATTGTCTGCTGCAGCTTTCTTGTATGTGGGGAAGGGTTAATATCAACTCACATATTACAAAAGTGTCATATCATTTTATACAGGCCCCACATGTACTGCCAGTTGTAAAGCCGAGGGAAATGGACAGCTGTGGTGATACGGTTTTTCCAAAGACCCCATGGACTTGTGTTGATTTGCAGAATATCAAGCCAATAGGTCATGAATGGAAAGATTTAGTTATATCTCTAGATGATGCCATTGAACTCGAAAAATCAACCAGGTTACAATGCAATGACCAACTCTGGCATGTAGAAAGGAAGAAAAGATTAACAGCATCAAATTTTGGATTGATAATTAAGAGAAAAAAAGATGTAAATATCAAATTTTTGAAAAACACATTTGATAAAAAAGATTTCAGATCGTGTGCCACTTCATATGGTAAAGCCAATGAACTTGTTGCCAAACAAATGTATATTAAGAAAACGGGTAATCACATTCATGATGTTGGTTTAGTTGTAAATCCAGAATTTCCCTTCCTTGGTGCTACACCTGATGGTATTGTATGTGAGGCATCAGAAACTGGTATAATTGAGGTCAAGTGCCCTTACTCTGTCAGAGACTTGACTTTAACAATGGCATGTGAGAAAAGAGGAGACTTCTTTTTGTGCAAAGATGGAGACTCATTCTCATTATCTCATGATCATGCTCATTGGTATCAAGTGCAAGGGCAGTTGCTTACCACTGGAGCAAAATTCTGTGATTTTGTAACTTTTACAAAGTCTGACTTTCATGTAGAGCGAATCTATCCCCATCAGTCAACAATGAATGATTTGATTGACAGACTGTCACAATTTTATGTAAATCACTATAAACCATTCCTGACAATTTTAGAGAATGCTAAAAATTAAAATCATGAAATGAGCAAGTGCATTACAAAAGATACAAGTTGGCATTTATGAACAGTATAGATCCAGATCAGCTAATAAGTTTTTTTTTCCAAATCACAATTACCTGAAGACTGTAATGGATCCCTGTTCTCTATTGCTGTGCAGTCTGTGAATGGTTGACCTGTTTGAATGAGGAATGAACTGCAAACTTCTCCATCAGTTGAAGCTGACATACACTGTCTGGTACTTGGCTCACTGTTCTGGTCCCTGTAAAATCATCATATTTTGGAACCATGTTATACAAAAAATTATTCTGCAATATACAGACCAAGTCTGCTAATCTGTGTTAAGTCTTAATTTTTGGATTCCATGTTTTCATACTTTAAGTAATAACTCTTTGTAAAAAATATCCTTAATATGAAAACAAAAGACATTTTACATTAACCCCAATTTTACCCACTAGCAGGCTATTCTTCAAAAGATAATGAAATTGTTGTGGCAAAAGAAGAAAACTATTTTAAGCCCTTTCTCTCAAACAAATGGTGGAGTGCCCTTGGGCAAGGCACATTTTCTAGCCTAGTACTGGTTTGTTTATCCAGGGATCATGAATAAGTGAACTGTCGCCGTGATATAACTGAAATATTGTTGAAAGCGGCGTAAAACCCCAATAAATAAATAAATATTCTCTCAAACAAGAAATTTACATCAGATGACTCAAAATTATCTTGGCAAAAATGATCTTGTGCATAGAAATATGTTTAAGCTGGCATTGCGTGAGCAATGTAGAACCAGATATGTATGTACAACTGCATTCTGATCCAGATCTACACTGTTCACATATTACTAAAACAAACTTGTTAGAAGCTTCTGTCTACTAGTGACTTTTCTTGTTTTTTTGTGTAAATAGTTAAATATATATATTGTTAAATAAGTTTAGTTATATTATGAATTGTATTTAACCCTTTCCCCCATACAGCAAATCTGCAGCAGACGACTTTGAAAACAAATAGGCAAAAACATGAAAAATCTCAATAAATGAGAGTTTAATTGTTAAATAAAGTAGATTACATTGTGGCAAAAAGAGTAATTGCTTGTTTTGTGTAATTTCTTTTTTGCCACAATGTTGTCAAATGTTGTCTGCTGTTATGGCATCAGAAGAGTTTATATAACTTAATAATAAGGGAAAGGGTTTAACCTCAGTTGTGTTATGCTTTTAGCTTTTTTTGGTCTGATAAGACCCCTCAAACTACTGTTGTACTGTACACAAGTATTTAGACAACTCTACCATGCTGGGTATAAACCCCATGACCTGACTTAAACTCTTTCCTATATATATAGACACTTTCTGATGCCTTTGCAGCAATATCAATTTTAAAAACATTTTGGCAATAGAAAAACTTCCTCATAAGCGAAGTTTTCCAAGTTTTCTTATATGCTATTCAATCTGGTTTTGACAGTAATTATTTACTATATGTGATGAAGTAAAAAGAGATTTATAGAATAATAATTATTCTCAAACTCAGCTAGTTTGTTAATTGAGGTTATGGCTTCCACTAATTAAATTTTAAAAGCCAGTGATATCATTTGCATAATGCCTTATCCAGATATATTTAAAAAACAACAACATCTTGTAATTACTGTACTGCGAAAACAGGCACATGTATATACAACACTTATATCAAGATCACTTTACAAATCAATGAGAAAAGCAACAGACTAAACAATGTTTACATATAATGTACAGTGGATTTGTACATATTTACTCACACAATCTGCATTGATTCCCTCAAAGATAATTCCTTAGATGCACTCCATGAGAACAGGAGTTTTCTTCTTGCTGAGGGCTTTCTACTTGGAGTGAGGGTGTCATAGCTAAGTGCAGGGAATGGATCTGGGTACTTCTCTGATGGTTTTCCCTCAAGGAAATGCTTATACATGAAAATACACAATGTTATTGATAAAAACAAACAAACAAATCAGAAACATCATGTTAAATTTAAACCTGTTGCTAATTCAACTAAAATGTTCAGGAATGGTTTATAGTGATTTCAAAAGTCTGCATACATGTGGTATATAATTGTTATTTACATTATGTCAGAATAGTTTGCTTTATGTTTGAAGTACTCAGACCCATTTCCTGCTATTAGCTATGACACCCTCACTCTAAGTCGAAAGCCCCTGTGATATGTCTTTTTGTTTTTCATTTCCATCATAAATTTATGCAAACATAACTTTTTTCATTATATATTATTTTCAATATGTTGGCATACATCTTGAATATTGAATAAACTTTCATAATACATGTTATAAAAGATTGTCATCCGTTTTTCACGTCTTTTACCCTATAATGTCTGCTATAATCGACACCGTTAGCACATATTAAACACTACAGAAAAACTGTGTCATGAAATATTATTATTATATATGTGGTACGAAGACGCCAAGAATGGTACGAATTTATAGTGGTACGAGTCTCACAAATCAAAATTGTGAACCCTGAAATCAATTATATCACATCTTTATTTCATTTGTAAAATATACCAAATACTCTTCACGTGCATTATGCTCTTGCAAAAAACAACATAACAATAAACGAGTGAATGAAATCTCTTCCCCCGTCCTGTTCAACGTTGTACGAAGATAAAGTGGGCGAAATAGGCTACATTTAACCTTCGTGTGTATTTCGAATCACTCGTTTCAGCTTATTTCGTTTTGCAAGTGAATGGTTTGGTTGTTGACGTTAAACGTTACAGATTGAAAATGTAAATTACCTTTGAACACACATACAAATGTTTGGCTTTCCCCCTTTCCTTTAGTTTTTCCTCGCTCAGCTGACTGTGTGGCCTGCCGCACAATCTTATCCATTTTCTGGCCTTTTCAAGACTTTTGCCGGGTTTAGGAAACGGGATGAAATGAACCCCATTCCTTAGACGATCTGGATACCTGGTGTCGGTATTACAGGTACCCCAGCAACACCGTTTTACCATAATAAACACTTTCTTAAAAAATCTACGACATTTATGAAAGTGTCGGGCAAAATGGCGGCGCGTCCTTAGTTTCGCGCGATCTGATTGGCTAACGTCAGCTGTCAATCAAAAGTCGGCGATCCCTCAATTTACTCACACTACGTCAGCAAAATTCCACAGTGGGTTGTTTACACAGCAATTTTGGGACAAAGAAAAATGTTCCCGCTCTTTTTGTAAACAAGTGTGAAATAAATTTCCTGAATCATCGGAATGTTTTGTGTTTGGATTAATCTAATTAAATTGGTGGATAATATATATTATAATATATCTCATAATTGAAATGAAACGTGAAAAAATGCACATAAAACATTTGGTCAATTAACCCTTTCCCACATGCATTATTTCCCAAATCATCGGAAGACTTGTTTTATGTTTGGATTAATCCAATTTAATTGGTAAGTTAAATATAACAGATCTCATAATTGAAATAAGACGGAAAAAAGTGCAGATAAAACGTAATGGATAATTGACCCCTTCCCACATGCAGATCTGCACCAGATGATTTTGAAACCATATCGGCAAATGTGTGTGCAAACTCATATGATTGATTAGATATAGTGCCGTTTTAAACAATTGTCGATCATGTCACGGCGGCCAGTGTTCATATAGGGATTACATACAACAGTACAATCTGTATGACATCAAAGAGAAATGATGTGTCAAAAGGAGTTATTCACAGTTTAATCGAAAATGGCACATGTTCTTCTGTTGTTTATTGGACACCAATTAAAGGTCATAAAACCCAATCAATTTCCGGTACCGACCAATCACTACTTTTAATCTGCCAATTAGCACTGATACGCTAATCCCCAGCCCAGCTGTCATATATCACCGCGATCACATGTGATTTATGAACAACTTGATTGGATATTGTAACGAAAACAAAATTCGCGGCATAAGTGGATACGCAGTTGATTGGCTAATCATATATCACGCACGTCATGTGTGATTTATTGATAACTTGATTGGATATTGTAACGAAAACAAAATTCGCGGCATAAGTGGATACGCAGTTGATTGGCTAATCATATATCAATTCAATTCAATTCAAATTTTATTAGGCATTAAGCATTACATATGCTTCTGGCCTTAATACAAACATTCAAATTAAATAATAATCATATATCATGCACATCCTGTGTGATTTATTGATATCTTGATTGGTAGCATTAGTGGTTAGGCAGTTGAATGTATTATCATGTGATTTATGGATTATTGGATTGGAAATAATTAATAATACGATTGTGCTACATTGTAATTATCAGTTAGTATCAAAACATCGACCAAACTTTGATTATTTAGACTGTGTTGTTTCATAAGGAAAAACGTAAACAACTAAAATGGCCGCTCGTATTGGAATTTGGGTAGGTCAATTAAAATGGAATTTACGGATATTCTTTTAGGATCAACATACCATTTTTTCACCGGATTGAGAAAGGTAAGATATTAATGCATCGAATTGGCCGACTTTCAAACGAAATTTTATTATGTTAAAAATATTACATTAGATACAAAAAGGAACACGCTAGAACACGCTTCCGGTGGTTCATCGATAGACGTGTCAAAACACGCTTCCGGTGGTTCATCGATAGACGTGTCAAAACACGCTTCCGGTGGTTCATCGATAGACGTGTCAAAACACGCTTCCGGAGCGTAATGGGTTAAGAACATATATTTTAGGATCCCTAATGCCAGGTTGATAATCAGTGATCTGCCTTAACCCTTTACTTGATATTAACGCATTTATTCCTTTGCAAACAGACTAGATCCAGGGCCCAAGGTTATGAAACTTATTGCCAAGTTATTTAATATGGAGCATATTTGAGCGAAGTTATTTGAAAATATCTATATGCATGGTAAAGTTATGGTCTGAACAAAAAAAGTTCAAGTAAAGTATATTTTCTGTCACTGTGACCTTGACCTGGAAGCTAAAGACATAAATTGTGCATATGACACAGCGTCTTGGTATGGTGTATATATGTTTCAAGCTATTTGAAAATATCTCTGGATTAAAAAGTTATTGTCCGGAAAAGAAAAGTTCAACTGATGTTTATTTGTTGTCACTGTGACCTTGACCTTGAAGGTACAGATAAAAGTTTTGCATGTGACACATCATATTGATATGGTGCATGTCTGTGCCAAGTTATTCGAAAATATCTCTATGCATGACAAAGTTATGGTCCGGACAAGAAAAGTTCAATTAAAGTCTATTTCTTATCACTGTGACCTTGACCTTGAATCAACGGATTTGCATTTGGCACATCGTCTTGATATGGTGCATGTTTGTGCCAAGTTATTTGAAAATATCTCTATGCATGGCAAAGTTATGGTCCGGACAAGGAAAGTTGATGCCCGCCCGCCCGCCGACTTCGCCAAACTAATAACCAGATTTTTCCTTCGGAAAACCTGGTTAAAATGGGAGATAACTCTAAATCCTTTGATATTACTTGAAAAGGGATCAAACCTTGATCTCCTGCTCCTGCTCTAATTACTACACAACAGATGCATTTTAAAGAAAAGTGTGGCAGACAGACAGACAACAGAGAAGTGACCCGTAGTGTATTCCTGTCTTACAGACAGGTGAAACTGTTATAGAGGATCTAATATCAAAGTATGCATTAAGAAGAATTCTCCCTTACCTTTTTGTTTACTTCTTCGAGACTCGATAATATTTCACAATCTTGCCTTGCCCATAGAAGTAAAGCCTCTAGTTTGTTACCTTTGTCAACAACAAGTTGTTTCACTTTAGTTTTGTTGATCTTCTTTTTAACAGATTCTTGTTCTGCTTGACCGACCTCACCAGCAAGCTCTATAAGGATGTCTTTGGCCTCATTCCAGTAGTTTTCAAAGTCAGATTTCTCCATCTTGCCTTTGGGCGAATGTGCAATGGCTTCATTTCTGACTCTTCTCAGATTCATAAGCACAGCTCCTGCTGATTTATCAGAAGGTAGTGGACATCTTATACGCCATCCTCCAGTGGGTGACTGTATATTAGTAAGGTTAGAAATAAGAATATACAACAAAGATATGTCAAAGAGGGACACATCTGGTGATGCTGCATCGAGTATTTCTATTTGAAATTGAGTGAAGACCTTTTTCTTAAGACCATTCAATACAGTTGCCTTACTGTTTAAAAACGCTTTAACTGTCTGACCTTGTGGTATGTCTTTTAAAAACAGTTTTAAAAGAACCTCTGTTCCTAAATCAACCACCAGACATATCATTCGGTAGTAATATTCTGCCTTTTCCTTTTCTTCGTCGTCCTCCTTTTCCTCCATATTTCTAGTTGTTTATTATAACACCAGTTCTACATTCCAAGTCTGAAAGGAACCATAAACATGTATTAAAATGTTCCTATGTGCAGAAGCATTTAGATGTTTTCCAGCATATATATGACTATTGAAAACATTGTTGGAAAAGGAGAAATTGCTCTTGATGAGAAAGTTCTTGTTTTTCCAAAATGTTTTCAAATTGATTCAATCATTATACTTTGATTGAACACTTTCCCACATACAGATGCTTGCTGACGCCTCTCCAGCAGATGACTTTCAAAAACATTACGGCAAAAGAAGGAATTGCTTATAATAAAATGTTTTAACTCTATTATTCAGAAATACCACTTTCATATAACAGAAATTTCACAAAAGGTCGCAGTCATCTGCTGTAGATTTGTTGCATGTTGATAAAAGTTATTTTAGAATAATTTCCCTATTTTTTCTAGATATTTTCAAAGTTGTTTGCTGCACAACCATTTAATGTGGGAATAAGCTCTGAGAAAACCATCCTCAGCATATTTACAAACAAAATGTAGACATAGTATCAATGTAGTCTAATTCAAATGTTTTGTAGAATAAACTTTTCTTAAACATCTCTCACTAATTGGCAAAAAGCGGAAACCAAGATCAATCTACACAAATGTGCAGGTTGATCTGGATATAATATTGTTTTTTTATGATATTTTTGGAGGTGAAATTGGGCCCCAACCCCAACCTAAAAGGTATATATTTTAATTACAAAATCCCTTAATAAATAAGAAATTGAGCAATGTCTTGTATTTCCACAATGTTTTCAAAAATCTGTCTGTTACATAAGACAGAAGTCATCTGCATCAGAGAAGAGGACTAAAATGATGTATACATGTACACACTTATAAATTAAATTTTCTGTCTGCTATATTCCTTTTATCTTATTGATATTAATACCCTGAATTGGCAGTTACAAACCAAAGTTTCTCCCTTAAAATGAACCGCCACTCATAGCCAAATCCTAAAATAGCAAGAGGACCAACATGGTACTATTCCATTCACCTGGGTGATTGCTAATATTTGGGATTTTTTTGTTTTATTTAGTGGGAATGAAACTGCAAGAAGTGGACACTGTAAATGCTACAGCTAATAAGTAAAGGACAATTGTGAAAGAGCATTAAATTATCAAACAATTTTGCAAGAAGACCACCAAAGGAATATTCCTGTGCAGTTTGGTTAATATTGGACGTCGTATAGGAGATGTCGTTTGAAGTTCATTTAACCCCTTTACTAATGATGTAATTTTTGGTGGCTTTGTTTTTCAACCAACTATTATGGGTTGAAAAAACTATGTAAAAGGTCAATGAAAGAAAATTTCTACAATAAAAGTTTGAAATCAGACAAGCACTTTCATAAGAATGGAATTTGAAACATTTGTCATTATCCCCATATTCTGATGCTGCCTTGGAAACTAGCATTTTGCATGGACCCAAAAGGAATTTAGGAGAGGATATTGAGAGGATGCTTCCTATGAAGTTTCATCCCAATTGGCCAAGTGGTTAGGCAGGAGAAGTCGTTTGAAGCAAAAAGTTTACGCATGCACGCACACACACACACTGGACAATTCCCCATGAAATAAGCTTGACTGGCTTTCAGCCAATGGAGCTAAAAATAAACTAGAAATATCACTAAAGGTGATTAATACCCCCGCCCCAACCCCTGACACATATTATATCTCACAGTATTATCTTTGACTCAGACAATTTGAATATCAGTATCAAAAAGAAATACTAAGATGATATCAAAAAGCAATATACAAATCTAATTTTAAAGAAATTTTGTCAAGAACATTTTCTAATGCATAAAATACAATCCGCATAAAGTACTATTTCCTCATTAAATAAGTTTTTATTTAGTTTTCTAGTTTCAGAAAACAAACAAACAAAAAATAAATGAACCACATTCTTTATTCAAAGAGTAACAAGGTTTTAACTGTAAACTACTGAATATTCGCGTCTTGCACATCTACTACTCCTGATTAACATTTATGCCAAGTATAAAGTAAATCAGGTTGAAACTGAAGGAGGAGTACAACAGATTAGATTTTAACAAAAAAAAATCCTATTTCAATGTCAGGGGTCAAGGTGAACGTCACAGGGACATGAGATTTGCGTGTTGCACATCTACTACTCCTGATTAACATTTATGCCAAGTATGAAGTAAATCAGGTTGAAACTGAAGGAGAAGTACAACAGATTAGATTTTAACAAAAACAAATCCTATTTCAAAGTCAAAGGTCAAGGTCACAGGGACATGAAATTTGCGTGTTGCACATCTACTCCTCCTGCTTAACATTTATGCCAAGTATGAAGTCAATCAGGTTGAAACTGAAGGAGGAGTACAACAGATTAGATTTTAACAAAAAAAAATCCTATTTCAAGGTCAGAGGTCAAGGTCAAAGGGACATACAATTTGTGTGTTGCACATCTACTACTCCTGATTAACATTCATGCCAAGTATGAAGTAAATCAGGTTGAAACTGAAGGAGGAGTACAACAGATTAGATTTTAACAAAAAAAAAATCCTATTTCAAGGTCAGAGGTCAAGGTCACAGGGACATGAAATTTGTGTGTTGCACATCTACTACTCCTGATTAAAATTTATGCCAAGTATGAAGTAAATCAGGTTGAAACTGAAGGAGGAGTATAACAGATTAGATTTTAACAAAAAAAATACCTATTTCAAGGTCAGAGGTCAAGGTGAAGGTCACAGGGACATGAAATTTGCTTCTTGCACATCTACTACTCCTGATTAACATTTATGCCAAGTATGAATGCCAAGTATGAAGTAAATCAGGTTGAAACTGAAGGAGGAGTACAAGAGATTAGATTTTAACCAAAAAAAATCCTAAATGGTCAGAGGTCAAGGTGAAGGTCACAGGGACATGAAATTTGCGTCTTGCACATCTACTACTCCTGATAACATTAATGCCAAGTATGAAGTAAATCAGGTTGAAACTGAAGGAGGAGTACAACGAAACAGATTTTGCGGACAGACCGATGGACCGACAGGCTGATTCCAGTATACCCCCTTCAAACTACGTTTGCGGGTGTATAATAAGGATTTTTGATTTGCACTTTAAAATCTTCTTTCTATTATTTTAGTAAAATGTGATCTTCTTTAGTTCTTACTATACTGGTATCTGTTAAAAAGGTGATGTTTTTGACCAATCAAATGGTTTTAACAAATTAGGTAGAGGGCCACATAAGGATATTTGTTTGTTTTATGGTGTTTTACACTACTTTCAACAATTTTTCAGTTATATCACAGCGTTTCCTGGGTATCGTACACTGCCCTGTTTCCAGACATGTGATATTTTCCTAAAGCCAAATAGGGAGATTTGGTATTTTTGGTAGGGAGATTGGGGTCCCAAATAGGGAGCTTTTTTCGCGGCAAGATTTTCTGCAATATACTTTTCATTTGATGCTAAAATAGACACTTTTCAACCTTTAAATTGACATTAGCTAAGGGTCATGACTGTGAACATGTTGTTTACATGCATGCATACATAATTAACGATCATCTGTTGTAACAATGTGGATAAAAAAATAAAAAAAAAATAAAAAATTTTTTTTTTTTTTTTTTTTTTTTTAATTTTCGGCGGGAGACTGAGCGGGAGCAGCGTTAGATGAGGCTTCAAATCGGGAGCTTCCGCCGATATCGGGAGATATCACATGTCTGCCTGTTTCAGTGAGGGACCATAATTGGTGACCATTGTATTTTTCATGTCATCTTTCATTTGAAGAGTTCTATGGAATCATTTGATTTTGTGGTCTAAAGTGTAAACATATTTCTGTCAATAACTTTTGAATCTTTTGTAAATATGGATAACAACAAATGCAGAGTATTTCAAATGACCTAGTGCCATTAGGTAAAAATTAAATCTCCAAATAGCCCCGCCCCCTGGTTTCAATGTTTTTTGACCAATCACCATGGTTTGAAGGAATCTCGTAGAGTGTCAGCCAAGGAATATTTCTGCAAAATTATTTAAAAATTGGCCAAATAGTTTGGGTAGGAGAAGATTTATAAAGTGTTCACCAAAGCCAATAAAAGGCTTACCCTGGCAGCCATATTTTAAGACCAATCAACATGGCTTGGTGGAATCTGATAGAGTCGCCCAAGGAACATTTCTACAAAATTATATGAAAATCAGCCAGATACTTACTTTGGAGAAGATTTTTTAAGTTTTCACTATAGCCATATAAGGCAAAACAGCTCCCCCCCCCCCCCCCCCCTCTTTTTTTAAATATGGCCAAAATGAGTAATTTCAATTGTTTCTTGTCAATTTGAATTAATCCATCTAGTCAGGATGACTTATATCTTTGAAACGTTGTACACATTTTTCAAATTTATAATGGGGAACATAGGTTTTATGACTAAGATTTCTCTGATATTCCTTATCAAATGCTCTGTTTTTGAGAGCGCCTCCTTTTTAAATTTAAACTTTGTGAGCGACATTTTTGTTTTGATGTGAAAAGACATGTTAATAAATTAGTGGAATAGAAATAGTTTCAGCTCTTCTATGACAATATTATTCCTAAGATATATCTAACTTATTGATAAGTGTCCTGGTTTGGTGAATTACATAAATCAGTGATTTACTTATCATGCATTCTTCTTTTTAATGTTGAATTTTTTGTCTCCAGAGTAGCTAAAACATGAAAAATCTCTGTAAATAAAAGTATAATAATATAAAAGAGTTGAACAAATTGTGGCTAAAGGACAAATTGTTTATTATAATATGATAAGGTTTAATTGATACAACTTGTTTCCAGGTGGATATAGTACCAGATGTGATGTTTGATTTGACATGTACACAATAACACTAGTAATGGTAGTATCTTTCATTTACATTTCAGTTCAAAGGAGTCAAAGTTAACTGCTTTTGATGGTAACTTTCAACTGTTTTTTAAAAATCCTTTACACTTAACCACTCTAATTGACAATTGATGTAACCCTTTCATACCAAAACGGTAAAGCGCATGAATCAAAATGTCTTCTTTTAACGTTTCCCATAATCTGCAGCAAACGACTTTAGAAAACAAGCATTATCTCTTTTTGCAACAAAGTTTTCAAATTATTTCAGTAATTGAACCTTCATGTATTGAGGTTTTCTTAATGTCTTCAAAGCCATCTGCTGCAATATTTTTTTGCATCTGGGAAAGGGATAGGAAAAGATTAAGACAGTATTGCACAATTCGAAAACATACTATTAGTGGCAGATGACTTTAAAATATGAAATATTTAATTGTAAATTATATTTTCAGACTAAGACTAGAGCCCCAAAAAAGAGAAGAATCCTGATTTGTCTCCCCCGAAAACTATTTTGGAAAAAAAAGATCTCTATAGAAACAGGGAAAACATCAAATTTACTCAAATTACGTTACAGAGCTGCTGAAGGTGTCGTTATTGATAAAAAAAATTACCATCGAGAAATTAACAAATTGATATAAGCTTTATGAATTTATCCCAAACAATTTGCAAACTACGTGTTTTAAGTTGGTCTTGTATCCGATATTATTCATTGTTTTAACATATATCTAAAGAATTTATTCATAAACCAGTTGTTGGGACATTCATTAAATGGATTAACTTGTATTATATTGTTATATAAAGCAGAATTTCTTGCAATGTTGTCAGAGTGATCAATGGAAATAAATTGATATGTATGTGAACATAAGATATTTTCATTAACCCATGAGAAATAGTCCCCTTGTTTGTACTTTGCCATCATTTACAATCTTTTGTATGTTTATCTGAGAAGAGTTCTACTCCAAATGAGAGGTAATTAAAAAATTCCAAGGATGGAAGAAATGTATTGATCCCTAATTTGCTAATTAGTTAATAACTGTGAAACATTTTTCACAAGCAATGCGCCCTTTTATAATGGAAAGGTGTGAAAACATTTACTCTCTGTCAACTTCTAATTAACAAATTTATCTCAAACAATAAAACAAAGAGTAGTTGACCACAATCATGTAAATATGTAAAAACACATGCTCTCTGTCTGTCAACTTCTTATTATCCTGCCCCAAAATCCATGAATCTGCAGCAGACTACTTTGAAAATATCTATAAAAGATAGTATGATTATTGAAATCAGTGTTGCAAAAGGAGAAATTGTTTATTATGAGCAATTTCTCCTTGTGCCACAATTATTTCAAAAGGCGTATGTAAGTGGGAAATTATGTCAAACCAGAAATGTAATTAAAGAAATACGGCCTTTGAATTGACATAAAGGACATCGAGATGTACACCATACAATATTATTATTTATTTATTAAAACAAAACATGTTTATATGTCTCTGTATAAATGCACGAATCCATGAGAACTTTCTACAACTTTCATTTCATTATTTTGATTTTCATCTCTTAATGAGCTAATTTGTCTCACATCAACACCCCGCAGTGGCAATGAAAATAGTCGTTTCATTTGAGCAAGCATTGTGGAAGGTGCAGGTTATATCCGACACTCCACCTTCAACTTTCGGTTTTGAAATAATTTGCAAATTGAACGTATTAAAAATCACATCCACATCGAAATGCTTCAAATTTTTCTCTATAGCCATGATAGTACGTTATTATTAAAAAATAAATGTTGTTACCTGCATTATAACAGATAATAAGATGAAATAATCGTGTCCGATTTGGTTTTGTTTCCCTTGCTTCCTTCCGGGGACGTTACAGCTAAAGCCTATACGAATGTGTCGGCATTGTGTCTATAAATATTTGAACTGCCGTAAACCGTCTTGCAGAACGATTTTCGGAAATGTGTATTCCCCGGCCATAATCGATAAAATTACACCTTAAAACCCGGCAAACACGCCCCCACCCCCACCATCTTAAATCTTTATTTCATAGTCGATTTTAATAAATTTGTTGTCAAATTAAAGCTGACATTTCTAGCTTCGATGTAATATATAAAACATAAAAACAACTTAATTTCTTTGAGAAATATCATGCGATAAACATAACTGTTTTTATTGTTTGATATTTCGTGTCATTTAAGTTCCGGCCACCCGTTTAAAATCTTTATTTAATCCTTATTTTGATTAAATTTTGTGTCAAATTACAGTTTACTTTATTAGCTTTCATTTGGTATATAAAATATAAATATGATAACGTAATTACTTTTATAAATATTGTTCGATAAACATAACTGATATTTTCATTTGATACTTCGCGTCATTCGACTCCAATGCAATTGCCGGCCACCAATTTAAAATCTTTATTTCATGTTTAATTTGAATACATTTTATGTCAAATTAAAGTTTAATTTTCTAGCTTTTACTTGGTATATAAAACATAAACATACAATGATTGCTTTAGAAATATCGTTCGATATTCATGAAGACTTATTTTCATTTTATAATCATCGTAATTTCATCCAAAGGCAATTGCCGGCGGATTCTGGAGATTTCGTATTACTACCATTTCGTCTATCTGATACTATAACTGTCCAGTTAAATACCTTTATTGTAGCATACGTATACATGTATATGTAGTAGTGAATCTAATATCTAAAATAAATGACGTATACGATTTATTACCTAAAATTATATATGTAATCTGTGCCAGAGACGATATTAGTGTTGATTGTTACTTATACAGAATAATATTAAAATATGTGATATCATCTGTAATTAAAAGGCATTTAGGACAAGAAGTCAAATATTTGCGAAAAAATAAACTTCCGATAATTAAAAAATTGTCTTTTAAAATACGGGAGATAATCCCGGTATAACTGTGTAAACCGCTACTCACAACTAAGCATGTAATCGATGTGGAATAACAGGTATTTAGCTATATGGTCAGTTATTGCACTTTTAATGATTTGCTTCCAGTTAAGGAAATGCCGCACTTTCCGCAAACTTTAACCTTAGTTAGTATTTTTCTAAATAAACAATATATGTCTGGCATGAAATCAAGGGAGTTTCAATGTAAGTTAAGAATTTTACAGATCTTTGAATGAACATGATTTCTAACAATTAAATTCGAGAAGAGAAGTACAACGCCAAAAACAAGAAAGCAAACAAAGGTGACTTACTATGTTTTCGCCAATATAGAGAAATATATTCTGTATCTCTGTTACCATCAATACTTCTTTAGCAAACATCTTAAACTCAAATTCATATTATTATCCCTTTCGCTTACATGTATACACTTTATGACGCCTCTGAAGCAGACGAATGTGAAAACATTGTGAACAATGGACATAATGTTCAAAAGGAGCAATCTCTCCTTTTGGAACAATGTTTTCTACTTTTTTCAGTAATTATACCTTCATTTTTTAGATATTTTCCATAGTTTCATCTAAAGGTTTTCAAAGTCGTCTACTTCTATTGTGTTGTATGTGGTTATAAACAGATATTTCTTATCTTGTGAACTTACTTCATTAATCAAAGTATTTATTGTAAATAACGAATTGCAATTTAATACTTAACAAAATCCTTTTATCTTTGTTTGATTCAATTTAACCCTTTCCCACATACAGCAAATCTGTAGCAGACAAGTTTGAAATCACATAGGAAAAAACCATGAAGAATCTCTATCAATGAAAACTTAATGATTGTTATTTTCCCGTAAAGCTGTATTAGGGGAACACATATGGCGGCCGACCGACTGGACTCCCTACAATGTCTCCTCTCTAAGTCAATCAGTTTTCATCCGATCTTCACCAAACTTGTTGAACAGATTAGTGGGAATAACGTTCGGGCCAAGTTCAATAACCAGTCCATTCACAAAAGGCACTTTAGATTACTGCCTTTAGTTATCCTAAATTGGTCAAATTAGCCTCGTCTGCTCTCTAAGTCGAAAATTCATTATTCCATGTTCACCAAACTTGATTAAATTGTTGCCATAATAGATGGACAAACAGTCAAACTACCACGAACATTGTTGGAGTATGGCCTTTGAATTATTTTAACCAGCCTTGTCCGCTCTCTTATTCAAACAGTTCTCTTTTGATCTGCACCTAACTTGGTGAATATGTTTGTGGCCATAAATTCTGGGCCTAGTTCAGTAATCATCAAAACCACTCAGAGCACTTTTTTTTTATATTTGCGGTTGAATTATACAAAATTAGCACAATTAGCCTTGTCCGCTTTCTAAGTCAAACATCTTTAATTCGTTTTTTCATCAAACTTGGTGAACATGTTTGTGGGTATTATGTTTGGGTCATGTTCGATAACGAGCCAAATCTCCAAAGGCACTTAAATTGTCCAAAATATGGCAAAATAGGCCAGTCTGATCTAAAACTTCAGTAATTATTATCCAATATGCATCAAACGTGTTGTGAACGTTTATAGGCAATACAACTTGGGTTGCAAAAAAAACCAGGATAATTAAACTTAGTCGTTCCAGAGTTATGCCTCTCCACCAGTGAAGTTTGTGACAATTTCTTACATGTCAGTCTTGTTTGTTCTTTGCAGGAAACAGGTATGTCAAATATTGAGTTACACAATCCTTAAGAAGTTTGGCTGGCACTCAAATACACCAATACTTATTTACCAAATAACAAATGTTAGGTCTGAGCAAGAATCTCTTGCTGAGCAATTGAAAGGAAGATATAGTCTATAAAATGGTGTTTGATATGCTTTACTTTCAATTGTGATTTGAATTTACATTTAGATGTTTTGGACATATGGAGTATTGGACAATGAACGTTCTTGTAATGATTTATAGAAAACTAACAATGTTTTTTTTTTTGCGGATAGAAAGTTCAAAGAACAAGGTAAATGGTTGATTACCAAAACACACATGATGTTAAGAAATGGACAGTATGTTGAACATTTGTGATGAAAAATTTCAAAATCCTTCAAACGGTTCAAAAGTAATTGAGCGGACACGAAATATAGTCAAATGACCTTTGGCCTCTAATTGCGACGTTGACATTTAATGGATGTAACATGCGCTCTGCACATCGTCTGAGTATGGTGAACATTTGTGGCGATTTATTTAAAATCCCTTTTAGGGGCTCAAAAGTTATGGAGCGGACACGAAATATAGTTATTTGACCTTTGACCTCTAATTGCGACCTTGTCATTGAACCAAAAATGGTTGTATTGTGGCAAAAGGAGAAAAGGATAACATTTCTCCTTTCACCACAATGATTTCAAGAGTCGTCCGCTGCATAGGCGTCATAGGCGTCATAAAACGTTTTTATGTGGAAAATGGTTAAGCAACATGATCCGACAAAGTTATTTACTAGTTCAAATGTTATTGTCAGAAAAAATGTAGATCTATAGTTTCTGTTCAACCTTGCATGAAAACCTTGCACAACAATTGTTTTTAACAAGTGTAAAAACGCATACTAACCTGCATAGCAATTGTATTTTTAAAGTGTAAATACACAGATTGACCTGCATAGCAATTGTATTTTTAAAATCTAAAGATACATATAAACCTGCATATAAATTGATCTTTTAAAACGTTAAGACGAAGATTGACCTGCATAACACATGTATTTTTAAATTATAAAGACACAGATTGACATGCATAGCAATTGTATTTTGAAAATGTAGAGACACTGATTGGCCTGCATAACAATTGTATTTTTTAAAGTGTTAAGACACAGATTGACCTGCACAGCAACGGTATTTTTAAAGTGGAAAGACACAGATTGAACTGCATAGCAATTGTATTTTGAAAATGTAGGGACAAAGACTGACCTGCACAGCAATTGTATTTTTTAGTGTAAATACACAGATTGACCTGCATATCAATTGTAATATTAAAGTGTAAAGACACATATAAACCTGCATATAAATTGATCTTTTGAAACGTTAAGACGAAGATTGACCTGCATAACACATGTATTTTTAAATTATAAAGACACAGATTGACATGCATAGCAATTGTATTTTGAAAATGTAGAGACACAGATTGGCCTGCATAACAATTGTATTTTGAAAATGTAGAGACACAGATTGACCTGCATAGCAATTGTATTTTTAAAGTGTAAAGACACATATAAACCTGCATAACAATTGTACTTTGAAACGTTAAGACGAAAATTGACCTGCATAGCAAATGTATTTTTAAATTAATATATCTATAGGTGCTACCTATTTACGAAAAAAACGCAAGATAATTATAAACAAAAATTAAAGAGCATTCTTTGGCCATAATAAATGATTTATAAGTAATTGACTACACGATACTAATGTTAATGACATGTTTCTTGCATTATTAAAACATATTTGGAATTCGTATTGCTGTAGCCTATTATTACGAACAGAAAATAATAAAGGAAAGACTTTCAGAAAATCATGGAATTGATTTATAATGAACGAGGTTAGAACATGAGGGCCAAGATGATCCTTAATCGATCACCTGCATTATTTTTTTCAACCAGTCAATATGACAGGAACAAATTATGTAAGGGGTCACATTTCTGCTAAACTCTTTTCTATTAGAGACGGTTTCTGAGGCGTTTGCAGCAGACGATTTAGGAAAAGATTGTCGCCAAAAGAACAATTGCTTCTTATGAAAAAGTTATACTTTTGCCACAAAGTTTGATAAATAATTATACTCTATATCTCATGCATAGGAATTTCAGGTATTTCATGTTGATACCACTTTTTTTGCGGGAAAAGACGTCGCTCCATTGACGTTACGCCAAGATGAAGTGCTACGGAAATGACGTCACGTAGTATTTGATTGATTGATTGGGGTTTAACGCCGTTTTTTAACAATTTCTCAGTTATATCACGGCGGCCAGTTCACTTACTCATGCATTTCCTGGTTTTCTCACACCAGTACTCCACACAACAATCTTCCCAAGCAACTGGCTGCTTTTCCACATAGACTTAGCCCATTGGTGGAAGACGAATGCCGCATGTCGCATTGACTTTTGTCAATCGTCGAAAAGAAAGTTGGCCAAGCCGGGATTCGAACTCACAACCCCTGGATTGACAGCCCGCGACCGACTGAGCTACCGGTTATGTTTGATAAATAATTATACTTTGAAAGAGTGAGTCAAGGTATAGGAATTTGGGGTCTTTATTGTTCATACCTGTTTTTTTTGCGGGGAACGACGTCGCTCCAATGACGTTACGCCAAGATAAAGTGTTACGGAAATGACGTCACTTCCTTCTTTGGCAACGATACAGTCAAAATTTAGATTCGGGCGTAAGAAGACTAATGACAGGGAAAACATATTTCTTACAGTTCCATTTATTTTTAACTTTTCGTACAAATGTTAATTCTCACATTAGGCAGCACTTTAATGATCTTAAATATCGATTTAGAAAAAAATGATTAAAAAGACGACAATAATTTTTAATCCGTGTTTTTCGTCTCATTTATACATACCCAAAATATCAAATTAAAAAAAATGATTAAAAAGACGACAATAATTTGCAATCCGTGTTTTTCGTATCGTTTTTGTACATAGCCAAAATTGCGGCACCCATAGATTTGGCCAGTTTCAGAAAGCTTCATGGGTTATCGAAAAAAACAAAAAAAAACACCTGTTACAAATGAACGAAAAAACCCATTTATGTTTTTTTTTCGTTTAAAGACACAGATTGACATGCATAGCAATTGTATTTTGAAAATGAAGTGAAACAGATTGGTCTGCATAACAATTGTATTTTTAAAGTGTTAAGACAAAGATTGACCAGCACAGCAACGGTATTTTTAAAGTGTAAAGACACAGGTTGATCTGCATAGCGATTGTATTTTGAAAGTGTAAAAACACCTGATTGACCTGCATAGCAATTGTTTTTTTTAAATTGTAAAGACACAGATTGACCTGCATAACTATGAACTTATGAAAGTGAAAGACACAGACCTGCATAGCAATTAGTTTTTTAAAGTGCAAAAACACAGATTGACCTGCATAGCTATTGTATTTTTAAAGTGCAAAAACACAGATTGACATGCATAGTAATTGTTTTTATAAATTGTAAAGACACAGATTGACCTGCATAACTATGAACTTATGAAAGTGAAAGACACAGATTGACCTGCATAGGAATTGTATTTTTGTAATGTAAAGATACAGATTGACCTGCATAGCAATTAGTTTTTTAAAGTGTAAAAACACAGATTGACCTGCATAGTAATTGTTTTTATAAATTGTAAAGACACAGATTGACCTGCATAACTATGAACTTATGAAAGTGAAAGACACAGATTGACCTGCATAGGAATTGTATTTTTGTAATGTAAAGATACAGATTGACCTGCATAGCAATTAGTTTTTTAAAGTGTAAAGACACAGATTGACCTGCATAGCAATTAGTTTTTTAAAGTGTAAAGACACAGATTGACCTGCATAGTAATTGTTTTTATAAATTGTAAAGACACAGATTGACCTGCATAACTATGAACTTCTGAAAGCGAAATACACAGATTGACCTGCATAGGAATTGTATTTTTGAAATGTAAAGATACAGGTTGACTTGTACAATAATTGTATTTTTAAAGTGTAAATACAAAGATTGACCTGCATAGCAATGGCATTTTTTAAAGTGTACATACACAAACTGACCTTAAAAGCAATTATATTTTTAAAGTGTAAAGACACAGATTGACCTGCAAAGCAATAGTATTTTTAAAGTGTGAAGACGCAGATTGACCTACATAGCAATTGTTTTTTTCAAATTACAAAGACGTCAAAACACCTGTATAGCAATTGTATCTTTAAAGTGTAAAGACACAGATTACCTCCATATTAATTGTATTTTGAAAGATTAAAGACACAGATTGACATGCATAGCATTTTTTTGTCTTTTAAAGTGTGAAGAAATAGATTGACCTGCATAGCAATTTTATTTTCAGAGTATAAAGATACATATTTACCTGTATACTAATTGTATTTTGAAAGATTAAAGACACAGATTGACATGCTTAGCAATTTTTTTTTTTAAAGTGTAAAGACACAGATTGACCTGCATAGAAACGTTCATATAGTTTACAATACCATTTCCACAGTCACTCGCTATAACACCATATATCAACCATTCTATCACTAATGTACTTACCACAACGACAAACAACATAGTCTTTCCTCAAAACTCAACACCCTCAATCACAAATATTTTTGGGTCATATATTGAAGGTTATATTGAGTATCTATTGTCTTTTGTTATAGTTTTTGTTTGTTTTAAACTTAATATAAAAGTAGACTATATGTTATTGTATTTCAAAAGTAAAAGAAAGTAGTCATATTATAACACTAGAAAACGATACTGCAACATGTATGGAACTTGCTCCAATACATGCCGATGTGTTACTTTGATACTTTAGAGAGAACAAACGAAACTCATATATTACATATTAAAATGCATAGTGATAACAATGAGAAGATTACATTTATGTAAGTTATCCTGAACGAGGTTTTATAAATTGGATATATTAAGCTTTCAAGTCAAATCGCAATATCAAATCTACCATTTGTGTTTTAATCGATGAACAAACCCACCCATAAACGTATTTACATTTAACCAGCAGAGTTTGTTAGAAAGAAATGCTCCTTTTCCATTACCATTATTTTAATAATTGTATCTTTCATTTACGTAGAACAGCCTTATTTTTGTTTCCTTACACGTATCAACCTGACAATTTATTAAAAAAAAAGACATCACGAAATCGTTTGAAATATGTCAGAACGACAGCATGTTTCATACATGTACTTCTTTGTTCAACGAATTATCGCATGAAAATGTATCAGTCCGAAGGAAGTGTCGTCAGTCTTGACTGATGGACTGACGACTTTCACGAAGACTGATCAACAGTAACTGTTCTTCACCTTCGCAAATCTTATTCGAATCATAGTTACTTTGTTAGTTTCTGTACACACTAGACATACAAACGTCAAAACAGACATTATAAACCACTTTTAAAATGTAAATGACAATGTAGAGGTGTAACTTACCTAACAGTCTTGAAGTTTGGGAATAAACTATTCAATCCTTGGAGTTCGCGCCTGTTTTCACTATACTATCTGAAATACGTTAGAACGATATATGAGTCAAAATATTACTGACGGGGTCTGCCAACGTTGTTACCTCAACAGACAAAAGGCAACATAACTTGATTACTTCATTATAAGGTTAAGCGGCCCTGTACATTGAAACCGTGATATAATTAGAAATAACCCGTAACATGATATTGATATGGTATATAGTCGTCTGCTCTGCTCTAAACCTGAATAAAAACCGCAATTTATTAAACTTAACGCAAAACAACACATAGGTAAGTTTGTGTTGTCTGTTCTGAAACATATACATGGATATTTAACCTTACAGAAGGTACTCAGTTTGATTTAAATATAACATGTTGAAAGCTTTGAGGGGAACAGATAATCTTCCATTTCTGCACGACAGTCTGCACTTCTATAGATTTTCGCAATTCCTAGTAAACCGCTTTAATTAATGGTCTACTAAACCAAATATATGCTTATAACATATCAAACAAAGGCTCCATTGCAGCTACCAAACACTAAATGGAACTATTGAATCATCTCCAAAAGCGCTATCATATAAACTGTACAAAGGTGCCTTAAATCCTGAAAAGTATCTATCTATATCATTACCTTATGAGTATAAGAAACTATTGTCAACTTTTAGATTTTCAGGGTATAACTTGATGATTGAAAAGTGTCGGCATTTACAAGTTGACAGAGAATAATAACTATGCTGTCGAAGACGAAAAACACTTTCTGCTTTAGTGTCCGTTATATGAAGAATTGAGAAAGGCTCTTTTTCTTACAAAATTGTTCAAATTACAAAACATGTGATACTTTATTTGTGACTATTATGTCGGACACTCGTTACCAGAGCATCATTGCATTTGCAAAGTACATGAATCTAGCATTTGACAAAAGGAAACAAATTTAAGCACGAAACTCTTTATATAGTCTTATACGTATTTAGTAAATCTTACAAAACACGTTGATCTATCAAGAAAAGTGATTTGTTCAAGACATTCCACCACCAAGCGTTATGATAAAGTTAACTATCATTATTTTCACAAATACTTTCATGCTCTTTGCTAAATTCATAGTGTGATTTGGGCCGGAGGCCTTGTATTACCGAATGAACTATTTGTATTTGTATTGTACTAAGCACCAAAGAATAATCGAAAATCAAAAAATCTATTTGTATTTCAAAAAATTTGATTGTGTATTCATATTACATATTATAAATAACGAAACAATTCAAACAGAAAAAAATGCGCATTTATTGATTTTGAAATATGCCTTGTCAAGACTGATCGATCAAATATTGCAGTCTAGCAAGGTGTTCCAGGTTCCGATCTATTTTTCATATTATTTAAAGTAATGCTATAGACGATCTATTAAAGATAAATGACATTAAGATGTCCATGCTTCTTTTCGCCGATGATACTGTTCTATTCTCACACGCACCAGAGGCTCTACAATTTTAATAAACGATTTCCAACTATACTGTTATTCATGGGGTATTAAAGGGCACATGCAACCATTTGAACTTCTCAAATAAAGTCGGAAATATAGTCATTTATAAATTAAAAATTGTTTTAGAGTTTTACCTGATTGGGCATAAACATATATCAATTTTTTGCCATGTCCCATACATTGATGTGACGTATTATCAGACACGTATTCACCAGATTTCACTTGTCTTTATAGACATTGTAAATATTCAGATTGTAAATATTCTAAAAACTTTATTTCTGTCTTTAAGATAATGTATCTGGACGTATTGAATGCAAATTAGGCCCGATTTCAAATTGCATGGCCATCTGTCATTCAGAAGAGTTTCGTCAAGTTCGTCAATTCGCGAACTCGTCAATTTAGTTGACGAAATTGACGAAAACAATATTTTTCTAAAACTTTATTTCTTTCCTTTAGATAATGTATCTGGACGTATTGAATGCAAATTAAGCCCTATTACATGTTTCATGGCGATCAGTCAATCAGAAGAGCTTTGTCAAGTTCGTCAATTCGTCAACTCGTCAATTTAGTTGACGAAATTGGCGAAAAAAATATGTTTCTAAAAACTTTATTTCTTTCCTTTAGATAAGTATCTGGACGTATTGAATGCAAATTAGGCTCTATTTCATGTTTCATGGCGATCAGTCAATCAAAAGAGCTTCTTCAAGTTCGTCAACTTTGTTGACAATTTGACGAAATAAATATTTTTCTAAAAATCTTTATTTCTGTCTTTTTGATAATGTATCTGGACGTATTGAATGCAAATTAGGCCCTATTTCAAATTTCATGGCCATCAGTCATTCAGAAGAGATTCGTCAAGTTCGTCAATTCGTCACTCGTCGATTTAATTTAAAGCGACTGAACTCCAGTTACACAACTGTCGAAAAAAAAAATCCAATTTTAAGAAAATAAGTGTTATTTTTTTATTTGGGGCATTAAAATATGATAACTGACATATTACATACCCCTATAATTGGTGAGATTTTCTTGTTTTCGATACTTTTTCCATCGCAAATTCTACCCTGTCAGTAACGGGGTAAGTATTTTTAAATAGGAAACCCCTTCATCGGGACAATTGAAAACGACCCAAGTTCACTTTATTAAAAAACGATACATTTTCTACCCTGGTTTTACTTGGATAACATAAAGAATAACGTTTAGCTCGAATTCGATTTTTTTTCGTGCCATCTGGATTTCGGTCGCTTTAAGAAATTGACGAAAAAACTATTTTTCTAAAACTTTATTTCTTTCCTTTAGATAATATATCTGGACGTATTGAATGCAGATTAGGCCCTTTTTCTTGGTTCATGGCGATCAGTCATTCAGAAGAGCTTCGTCAATTTCGTCAATTCGTCAACTTTAATGACGAAGTGACGAAAAAATTATGTTTCTAAAAACTTTATTTCTGTCTTTTAGATAATGTAGCTGGACGTATTGAATGCAAATTAGATCCTATTTCAAATTTCATAGCGACCAGTCATTCAGAAGAGCTTTGTCAAGTACGTCAATTCGTCAACATGTCAATTTTGTTGACGAATTGACGAACAAATTATTTTTCTAAAAACTTTATTTCCGTCTTTTAAATAATGTATCTGGATGCAAATAAGGCCCCATTTCAAATTTCATGGCGATCAGTCATTCAGAAGAGCTTCGTAAAGTTAGTCAATTCGTCAACTCATCAATGTTGTTCTAAATTGGTTTAAAACAGGTCAATATACTCGACAAAAATGTTTTATTTCCGATACTTTCAATGTATTGCAAACATATAGTTTAACTGCATACATTGTATGTGCACTCGTATCTAACTACTGGCACATTCCCTGAGAAAAAAGTTCTTAAAAAAGGAAAGATTTTAGGGCCGTTGAACGGAAGTTTGAATGCGAGCGTCAGGAAAGAATGAACCTCCACCATGGCTTCGACCGTTTTGTGTCTGTTCACAAAAACAGCCTTCCATTTTTTGATATTTGCCAAAACGCCCAGAACTATGCATCATGCATAAAGTATTATACAATTATTAGTTATTAGCAAACACTAAAGGGAAACTGTCAGTCAGTGTGTGTAATGCCAAAATATTAATACAAATATCCAGGGACACTTAATATCCGAATGTGCTAATTTCTGAAGAGAACGGAATTTATATTTTTGAAAACATCAGTTTTTGGGCCTGGGGCTTTAGCCCCTGGTCATAGTAGTAATACCATTTTTTTTCGGAGCACCAAACAATGCATTTTAGGTTGAGTCTGCGCGAGAAAAATAGTTCATCATGGATTCAACAAAACTGCATTTAAAAGGTTAGGACCCCCCCCCCCCCCCCCCCCCCCCCCCATAAATATCATTTAAATGTTGTTGGAACATCAGTGAAAAACTTAAGGCGTGAGTACTCCAATATAAGTTTAAGAAATGCTTTAGAAATTAATGCGCCTAGAGGTCAAATATGGACGCTTGTTAACATTATTAACATTCGCGAAGAGGAACGGAAAAAAGAAAGAAGTCACGTGAAATATACAGTGGCGGATTTACCGGGGGGGGCAGTAGGGCCCGTGCGTCGAAAAAGTAATGGTAAACAAAGAAAAGGCGTGGCACATGTAGTGGCGGATTTAGCGGGGGCCCATAGGGCCCGTGCCCGACTCTCCCCACCACACGACACCCCAACCCGGTCGGGCATCATGCATATCTGGCGAGCGCCGGGCCAAATTCGCCGCTCAAAACCCGGCCTACTATCGGGCAGACATTGACCATCCTATGTGTCTCGCAGGTAATAAAAGCCGGGTCATCGCATCATTAATCAGATTCCAGTCGCGCTCTTCACAGAAGGTAGCAATTTAACACACAAGTGAGGCCTCTCCTCTTCTGCCACCAATGCACCAATAACTAAGTTGTAGAGGTAGCGTGCAAACGCAAACCTCTCCCTCAATCGTGCTGTGCTGGTGCCCGCAAAAGATGTGGATGTATCAATGGCATTTTCGTTAGAATGCTTGGCTTAATGATATCTAAGTCAAGTTCGAATATGGGTCATATTGAGTCAGAAACTAGGTCACTGGGCCAAATTGAAGGGAAATCTTGTTAACATAATGGAGGCTGCATTTTTTAACTTGAGCATGTTGAAACTGTATCAAAATGTTTGTCTTGATGATATGTAGGCCAAGTTTGAATATTTGTCATGTCTGTTAAAACACTAGTTCACTAGACCAAAACGAAGGAAAATCTTGTAAACACTGTAGAGGCCACGTTTTTTAAAATGTTATCAGAATGTATATCTTAATGATATCTAGTCCATGTTCGAATAAGGGTCATATCGGATAAATAAAATTAGGTCACTAGGCCAAATGAAAGAAAATCTTGATAACACACTGGATGTTGCATTTTGAATCTTTGTCAGAAAAGTTGTCTTGATGAGTTTTGCATATTTCAAACAATTTCTCCCAATCTAGTACATGGTTTAGAGAACTATTTCAACTTGATGGAATCTGATTTAACATTGACATATTTCTCAATATAATAATGCAGAAACTTCAAAATATTCCGCCTAAAGCTGCAAAAAAAAAATAAAAACGTCCAGATACATTATCTAAAGGAAAGAAATAACATTTTGGAAAATATTTTGTTCGTCAATTTCGTCAACTAAATTGACGAGTTGACGAAATGACGAACTTGACGAAGCTCTTCTGCTGATTGATTGATCTTCATGAAACATGAAATAGGGCCTAATTTGCATTCAATACGTCCAGATACATTATCTAAAGGAAAGAAATAAAGTTTTTAGAAAAAATGTCACAGTTCGTCGCTCGTCAATTCGTCACTCGTCAACCTAACTTCACGAACCTGTCAGAAATGGCACATTAACAAATATATTATAGATGAATTTTCATAATTGTCATCTTGAAATCTAGCTTGAATGTAAAAATATGTCCGAATTCTTTAGATTGGTTGATAAGGTATTTGGCTAAACAACATAATTGAACATTCGGTGATACAAAGAATTATTTCATGTATTGTTATATACTAAGAAAAGCCATTTTCATACTAATCATTCATCAAATCAAGCAGACATATATCGCCTTCCAGACATTTCAAATATAAATTTAACAATGGAGCTTATCAATGCCATGTGCCGCCTTGAACTGTTTATACAGGAATTGGAGTGGCTCAAGTTATTAATTAATCTATATATATTGTATAATAATGTAATAGACTATTCTTTTGATTGGTCAACTTATAAGACTTGATTTAAATGGTTGGTATAAAAACAGTTAAAATAAAAGAGACATGAGTGAAGATCTGGTGTTCGCATTGGAAACGTCGTGGTTTTCGACTTTAATATTGTTATTGTTATAGTTGCGGTATGTTTGGGATAATCATTCAACAATGTTAAAAACGACTAAGTTTCATTGAGTTCTATAAAAACAAATAAAGTGTAAAAATGGACTCGCGTCTATATATTTTGCGTCTCTCTTTCATTCCCATTCGCGTATAATAAAGAAGCCATGTCGCAGATGAATAACGTCTTAATCCAGAAGCGCAAAATTAACAGCTTAACACATGTAAGATTCCTTAAAGGATGTAAAGACGGTGTTTAACTTCGCAGATGACATTGTAAATTGTTTGGATACTGTTGTAACGTGCAGGGCTAAAGACACAGAAGATCCCTTCAGCGAAAAGTATACCCAACCCTGAATGGGGTCCACTTGTCTTATATATGTAACCCTAAACTCCATCACTTCGAAACGGTGATGTAAATTTGCATATCAAATGCAACGTTTACCGAACGTTTTCGTTACACTACTTCCCACTCCGAGTCTTGGCCTGGGAAACCCATGGGTAAGGCAACTCCGGTATGGCAGTTGTGTATACTCAACCCTGAAGGGGTCCACTTGTCTTATATATGTAACCCTAAACCCCATCACTTCGAAACGGTGATGTAAATTTGCATATCAAATGCAACGTATACCGAACGTTTTCGTTACACTGTCATACAATTTCAAAATCAACTTTATATAGTAACACAATTTTGTTCCGGCTCAGGTATGGACATTTTGAATTTCTTAGATACAACAGAAATAATAGTTTTTAGCAAGGAGCTCGTTAGAGCCAATTGCTATAGTAGGCGAAATCCGAAGACACTCAACATTTTGAGACTGTAATTAAGACTAGTGTTTAACAATGTCGGCATTGAATAACTTCATTCCTGTCTTTCTTTATCAGCTCTCCGTTTCTGAACACCATCTCGGGTTCAGAGAGATGTCTTGGTGGTTGCAGATCGTATATTATGTCAATGAAAGTGGATGATCTGTGGAATAATTTTTCAAAATGAATGGACTGTTGCCAACTAATACCAATATGTCGGTCCTTTCAACCGCCAAATATTTCCTGTCCAAAAATCAAAATGCGATAACTTTGTAGGATATCGGCCGGACTATTGATTTGATTTGATATCACTACAGCAAAAGAAAGATCTCCAAAGTATTTTTGCTTTTAAATTATATGAATTACACAATTCAAAATTAAAATGTATTTCTACGCTTTCAACATACTTGATCGCGCGTAATGTTCATGGGTGATTCCTAAATATTGCAAATCGAGTGGAGTAAAAGGCAGCTTTTCGATTCCGACACAAAAAACAAATTCAAATAATCGAGTCCTAATGATAACATGTATATACTCAAAAAAATCAATTCATTATAATGATAATAAAAACAAGAGGGCCATGGGGCCCTGGAATCGCTTACCTGAGAATGGGCTATATAAGACTTAACTCTTTCAGTGCCAATGGCAATATCACCAAGACAAACTTTCTGACACAATTTCAAGCTGCTCATGTCAACAATATTGTCCTTAAATGTGGCCTTGTGACCTAGTTTTTGACCCGACGTGACCCATATTCGAACTTGACCTAGATATCACTAAGACAAATTTTCCGACATAGTTTCAACAAAAAATGTGACTTCCAGAGTGTTAACAATATTTTCCTTCAATTTGGCCTAGTGAACTAGTGACCTAGTTTTTGACCGGACATGACCCATATTCGAAATTGGCCTAGGTATCATTAAGACAAACTTTCTGACAAAGTTTCAACATGCTCAAGCCAAAAATGCGGCTTCCAGAGTGTTAACAAGATTTTCCTTAAATTTTGCTTAGTGACCTAGTTTTTGATCCGACATGACCTATATTCAAACTTATCCTAGATATCACTAAGACAAACATTCTGACAAAGTTTCAACATGCTCAAGCCAATGCGGCTTCAAGAGTGTTAACAAGATTACATTTGGCCTAGTGAATTAGTTTTTGACCCGACATGACCCATATTCGAACTTGTTCTAGCTATCATCAAAACAAATTTTCCGACAAAGTTACAACATGCTCAAGTTTAAAATGTGGCTTCCAGAGTGTTAACAAGATTTTCCTTCAATTTGGCCTAGTGACCTAGTTTTTGACCCGACATGACCTATATTCAAACTTGGCCTAGATATCACTCTAGAGTGTTAACAAGCACATGTTGACGACGAACGACGAACGACGGACAAAAGGCGATCACAAAAACTCACCTTGAGAACTTTGTGCTCCGGTGAGCTAAAAATAGTTGACAAGATATAACATAAACGGTAAATGTGTAAGTTAGCCTAGGCGTCGGAATTTCCTAAAATCCTTTCAAATTCTTTTCACGGTAACGTTAGTCAGGAATCTAAGTACTAGAGTATTTTATTCTAGATTCCTGCGTAAATACGTTAGGCAATTCTGATTTTGATATGACATGTATATGTGTTAATTGCATAAAACACCCGGCTAAAATCCATTGTATACAAGGAGATGTGCTTAGCAGAAACTATCCAGATAGCAGATGCGCATATGTATGTCAAATTTTAGTATATCTATAGACCATCATACTGTGTGTACAGTAATTTGCCTTCAACTCCTTTATCATTCAATATATGGACATAACAAAGTGCTATTGTAAAGTGTTCAAGTTAGATTTTTGGGATCGTTAAATCCATGTCCAAATGTGATCTGCAGTTAGCCCCTTGCTGTGAGCCCTTTCAGTGCTTTGATTATAAATGGCAGTCAATTACGAGCCAATGAAAAAAATTCTTTTAGATAACGAACGTGTTAAAATAACATCAAGTTATAAAAACATGAGTCTGCATTTTACACCAAATACTTGTCTTTATTATCAGCTCAACAAAAACAAGTTAATGTCGTATTGCAAGCAATACAAAAATCCCTTACCAATAATTGTGTGAAGTTGTGTGAAAATCCATTCAAGCATGTGTGACCTTGACATTTGAGGTACATGCATGGGTCTTGTGCGTGACACGCTACCTCACCATGGTGGACATGTGTGCCCAGTAACTTGAGAATCCTATGATGCATATTTGAGATGCGCGTCGGACAAGGTAGTCCTATCAAACAGTACTCATTTTGAGTGTGTAACCTTGACCTTTGAGGTACAAGTCACCTCATCATGGTAAACATGTGTGTCCAGTAACTTGAGCATCCTAAGATGCATGGTTGAGATGCGGGCCGGACAAGGTAGTTATATCAAACAGTACTCATTTTGACCATTGACCTTTAATTGTGACCTTGACCTTTGATGTACAGGTCTGTGTCTTGTGCGCGACACGCTGCCACATCATGTACATGTGTACTGAGTTACTTTCAAATCCTATAATGCATGGTTAAAATGCGGGCCGGACAAGGTAGTCCTATCAAACAGTACTCATTTTGACCTTTGACCTCTGAGTGTGACCTTGACCTTTGAGGTACAACCTAGCTCATCATGGTGAACATTTGTGTCCAGTAAATTGAGAATCCAAAGATGCATGGTTGAGATGCGGGCCGGACAAGGTAGTCCTGTCAAACAGTACTCATTTTGACCTTTGACATCTAAGTGTGACTTTGACCTATGAGGTACAGGCCTGGGTCTTGTGCGGGACACGCTGCCTCATCGTGTACTGAGTTACTTGGGAATCCTATGATGCATGCTTGAGATCTGGGCCAGACAAGGTACAGTCATATGAAACAGTACTCATTTTGACCTTTGACCTCTAAGTGTGACCTTGACATTTGAGGTACAGTAACTTGAGAATCCTAAGATGCACGGTTGAAATGTGGGCCGAACAAGGTAGAGTCCTGTCAAATAGTACTCTTTTTATCATTTGACATCTAAGTGTGACCTTGGCATTTGAGGCCAGGGTCTTTAGCATAACACGCCGCCTCATCATGGTGAACGTTTGTGCCAAGTTTCTTTCAAATCCTATGATGCATGGTTAAGATGAGGGCCGGACAAGATTAGGTGGGACTGACAGACAGACAGACAGACAGACAGACAGACAGACAGACAGACGGACTCATTTTAACCTTTGACCTCTAAGTGTGACCTTGACATTTAAGGTACAGGCATGGGTCTTGTGCGTGACACGCCGCCTCGTCATGGTAAACGTTTGTGCCAAGTTTCTTTCAAATCCTATGATGCATGGTTAAGATGCGGGTTGGACAAGGTTAATTGGGACTGACAGACAGACAGACAGACAGACAGACGGAATCGACCAAACCTATAGTCCCCAAACCGGTCTTCGACCGGTAGGGGACTAATAAGCATCCGAAGCAATGAAAGCTACTTTTTTTTATATACAGATATCAGAGATATTTTGGTTATTTTCCTTGAAAAGATATCTTTAAATCGTTTGATTCAATGATAAAATCAATTCTGTGTAAGGGCGGTTACATTTGGGTCATACTTATAATATGTACACTTTACTTTATGAAAAAATTATTTGAAGTTAAATATTTCAACAAATAATATGGTACCTTTAGGCAAAGATACCCCCTCTTTATAGATTAGTACATGTGTAGTATTAAGTATTGGTTTAGACTACTAGTAAAATTGGAATTGGAAATGCCAAATAGTAGATATCCACGCAACTGTTATTTAATCTCGAACTCTTTAAATGACGTAGGACGTAGAACATGGGCAACTTATGGGAACAACTTACGTTTCTTATATTATTTTGAAACAGGAGGTTGGAAACATGAATCAATGTATTAGGTGTTTTAAAGAACGTCTAATAGATTAATTCAAGCAAAACTGGCATGCACGTATCAACGAATCTGGTCGATGTCTTCTCTAAAAACATTATAAGTCTCTATTGAATACAAAACAATATCTACTTATAGACATTTTATTTAATCATAAGATTGCTTTATCAAAATGTTGATGTTCTAATCATAAGTTTAGAATTGTGACTGGTCGCCATAGTAAAATAACTCGGGAAAATAGGATGTGTTTGTACTCTAAATAAATCAGAGAGATATCATTCTAAACATGTTAGATAGCTATCTGTTAGAGTGATGTATCTCGTATGTATGCTTCCTCACACTGTACCAAATAACATATTAAAAAGATGTGATCGAGCGACCGAAAATAAGGAACAAGACTGTTTTGATTGAACATGGGCATTATATTAAGACAAAAATGCCATTGACATCATATTTGTCATAAACAATATACGTATCACATATCTGTGGAGATTTTATTTTGTAAAAGAGGTCATTTGATTGGTCTATAAAAATCATGTGATCTAAAACTGGTTCACTGATTGGTCCATGCTAACAACGACGACAACAAAATAGCAATACACTAATAATCCAGAATAAATCACTTCTGGTACTTAACCTATTGCAGAGAGAATTAAAGTACCTAAACCATCTCTTCAGTGGGAAAGTGGAACGTGAAGGCATAACTGTTTGTATGTATCATACAACTTGTGAGCAAAGTTAGAGCGATATATTTCTAAGTCATAGAGCTAGAGATATCTCCTTAGTTTAGCAAGATATCTTTAAATCGAACTAATCGTAAAACGTGCCATAGTACGTCAGTTACCGCACAGTAACCAGTAAATATAACATTTTAAAGTGTCGATCCAACATAACGGTAAATTAACATTCATAAACGACAACTGGAAACAGTTACACGTTTACATTTTAATGGGAAGAAATCTGACGTCGATCTCAATACATGCCATCAGTCGTCGGAATGACTGATCAATAGAGCTGCAATTCAAACTCATGACCGCAAAATCCACAGTACGAAAAGTTACCAAATGCACTATCGAAGCTCGACCTTTCGCTGTTTTAACAACAAAATTCCTTTTGTTCTGTGTAAAACATCCACGTGTGTGTTAACCCGGTTATGTATAATACGTTTGCTATATGCCCGATTGGAGTACCCATCATTATACTTTGTCTGTGGAATTGTTTTAATCTAGAATCACGGTTACTATTTATGGTAACAATGGTCTTGACATTTATCCCTTTTCCCACTGAACTCAGGCGGAAAGAACCACCACCATTACTTTTGAAAACGTTCTCACGCAATTACGGTGTAGTACTTGTAACCTATTAGGACATTATTAACGACAAATGCATACCGTGTTAAACCGCAAGGTTGTTTAAAATGATCTTGACTACACCGTTAGTAAAGGTTTTTAAAAAATTCGAACGTGTTTCATTTTTGTAAAGTCTGATTAACTTATCGGCGACAAGTTCAAAGTCTTATGGTATACAGTATTGTCGATTGTATAAAGACAGGCGACGGGAGCACGATTAGATCAGAATGCTGTGCACATTTTATTTTTACACTATGCCAATGTAAACAATTCAGAAAAGTGCCATTTTATCATACTCAATTGATACGCAAAGAGGCATCACCTACTGGCAAAGGACCAATAATGAAACACTTAGCAAGTACAGAATAATCCGTTTTAGAGGACATGAAAATCGCTATTGAACTTATAAATTAGTAAAGAAATGACATCGCTCGATCGGTCCTCAGTGCTGTGACTGCCTTCTGCCTTATATAACGGAGGTATGTTAACAATAACAGACAAGAGAAAGTTGATGCAAGGCATCAATGTCGCCGGAAAAGACTGCATTGATTTATTTATGTATTCTTGACTTTCCTTAGTCTATTCAAACATTAGGAACGTAGTAATGAAAACATTTGGTTATAAATTTTATATACATACCTATACATTAGGGTATCTATAAAAAATTAACGAAATGTGTACACATTTATCTGGCTTAAATTTAATTTTGCTGTTGTTACTTATTTAAATAATAGTATTCATTCATATAATTTCAATGTTTGTCAATCTTATTCGAATCACAAGGTAAATATCCTGGTATTGCTTTAAAGGGAGGTAATTTGAAGAAAACAAAAGTCTTCAAAAGGAGAAATATATCAGCATTACCGTCTACAGTTTAAATTGTTCTATTGTTTGTGGATTTAAAAATGTTCTTTTTTTCTTATTTCTACATGTACAACGAAATATTGCGGCTTCTCTTTGACGCTTTGCGTCAAACATTCGTCTTGTACTTGTCGAAAATAAAATAATATCACTCGCTTTTTCATATCGAAATGCGCATGCGCGAAAATCGATGTTAAAGGTCACGAAACTACACAACAGAATAGGGTCTATATTTAGCTTAGAAACAGTTCCTACTTTAGATATTCATGGATTAACATTATTAAATGAATTCTACACAAATCAAGACATCTCTTTGAACATGAAAACAACATTTAGTAAGTTAAAATTGCTATTAAAAGGAGAATCCGAAATTGACCTCAATGATGACACATAAGAGTCTGCATTAGGGGGGTGTTGGTTCACGTCTTGAAGGGACCACTTTTGTCTTCGTAAATAAGACAAAAAACTTAAATGCGAGTGAAATAAAAAAAACTGCAAACATTAAAAAATCGGAATATTTATTTCATTTTAGATGTGTCATTTATTAGTGTTCGTAAACAACCACAATTGTAATATGTTCAAATCATCTAGATTTGTTTCTTTCTAATAATAAGCCGCCCTCCCATGTGATTTCCGAAAAGCTATTAAAAATAGAAGTCGCGGGCTTCTGCCCGGCGACTAATGATGAAACCTATCTATACCATTATTTCTAAGCCCGAGCTACTTGATATTTCTGATGCAGAGAGAGTTGATGTTACTCGTCGTGCAGCAGTAAGATCGGTCGGGGAGCTCTTTGATTGAAATCAAAAGAACAAGACATCACACACAATTATTTCGGGAAAACAGACTAGGCCCCTTCTAATTTAAACTGAATGAGCCTGTATAATTGAAGGTCACTCCAAGATAAGTAAAGTCATTCACAATCTCTATAACAGATGCAATGTTTTTATTTATTTTCAGGATTAATAAATTTGTTCTTGGATTGTATGCGTTGACAACATGAAATAGACCAATTTTAATCAACTTTATTTTGTCTTATATTATATGTGCATATATTGTGCATGAAACTCAAAATAAAATCAATTCTCAATTAATTTATCATTTGACTTGAACAAAACATGTTCCTCTTCATTTCATAGGTACATGGGTTACAACATACAATACTACATATGCTGAAGAAGCCTTCCAGGAATGTTTAATAGATTTCAAGTACCAAATTAATTTCTGTCACTAAATTTGCTGTATTATAATTATTTATTTAATGAAATAATAATAATTATAAAAAAACCTACACAAAAGACTG
This sequence comes from Serripes groenlandicus, assembly GCA_031761405.1. Classification (NCBI taxonomy): domain Eukaryota; kingdom Metazoa; phylum Mollusca; class Bivalvia; order Cardiida; family Cardiidae; genus Serripes; species Serripes groenlandicus. Next base: position 91,087,421 of record JASEVX010000005.1, on the reverse strand, counting down.
AAACCGAAAAGAAAACAGTAAAAAAACACAATATATACTATGCGAAAGAAGCTTTTAATCATCAAATTAACTTCTGTCACTAAATGTATTTAACGTTAACGTTACTTTTTTAAGTTAAACAATTATATATATTTATATTTACAGATACGTGAAAAGTTAAGTGACAATATTAAATGTAAAATTGCCTTAAAAGGTAGCTGCCATCCAATTGTATATATTTACAAATGACTGAAAAGTTTATTTGCAATATTAAATATAACATGTCCTTAACAGTAAACTGCCAATCCAATTGTATATATTTAGAAATACGTGAAAAGGTAAGTCGACATTTCAAATGTAACATTGTCCTAACAGTCAGCTGCCTTTCAAGTTCATATTTTAACAACGGGAGCAGTTTAAATTTAGCTAATCCTTGTTATTATTGTAACTGTTATCAATTAATCTCTATGCATTACATCACATTTCTATACATCACGGTGTGTAAAGCTGTTTTTCCCCGAAAAATATAGTTAGTATGTTAGGTTCGATATCATTGGATAAACGATGACAAAAATATAATGTTCAAGCTAAAAAGTCAAAAGTTATAACTTACAGAATTATTCTATCCTACTTGCGCACCTCTATTTTCCCCCAATATAATATGTTAGATACGTCAGAACTCAATTGTAGTCAAAGACGTAATGAAGGGCCCAACCGACTATGCAGTCTTTAAAAACAACAATCACGTGATATAGCGCATAGATACCGTATAATACTTACAAACGATATGCGATTATTACCTCATAGGGTATTGATAAAATGTACAAATATGCAGTGCTATAATTAGAATTAACCGGATATCGTCTGCTCTGAAAACGTCTCAAAATACTTTTTTGTTTAAGTTTGAATACATCCTTTACAACAAACTTTTTCATTATATTTTACTGATATTTTCAACAACAGTTTAGTCAAATGCAGTTAAGACCAGCATGAAAGTGACACTCTGATTGGAACTTGATTGGACCGTGAGCGTGATTTGAAGAATATCGGAACGCTTTAGGATCGGAATAGAATTGTGCACGCTGATTGCAACTTTAAAAATGATTGATTGATTGATTGGGGTTTAACGCCGTTTTTAACAATTTCTTAGTTATATCACGGCGGCCAGTTCACCTACACATGCATTTCCTGGTTTTCTCACACCAGTACTCCACACAACAATCTTCCCAAGCAATTGGCTGCTTTTCCACATAGACTTAGCCCATTGGTGGAAGAGGAATGTCAATCCTCGGAAAGAAAGTTGACCGAGCCGGGATTCGAACTCACAACCCCTGAGCTACCGGGGCTCGGCTAAAAATGAATGAACAAATCGAATCATATGAAAGCTTCGCTCATTGAATGGCTGCAACAAATTGATCCATAATTTTTTTACGAAATTTATTTATCTATTTTGGGGTTTATTTTATTTACAAAGTCATTTGTTTACATCAAATATTGATTCATATTGCAGTTAAAAAAATATTAACATCAATATATGTTCATATTGAAGAAATGAGTATATAACAAGTGTATTCGATAGAGCAATCGAGTGAGAAGTACGGCGCTTGTTAAAACCACTGAAACGTCGATCAAAACGACAATTTCGGAAAAGCGAGCAAGATACGGGATACGATACCAAGAAATTCAACAAACAAAAGAATCGATGAGTGAATTTAAAAAATGTTTTCAAAATTCATCTTCTGCAGAGTTGTCAGAAAGCCCCTGTTTGTGGGAAAGGGTAAAGACATGTGTTTATAACATATATGTCAAAGGATTATTGACAAACTCGATGTTTTAAAACAGTGAAATTATCTAGTGATACTTTTCACTATATATATATTTGTCTTTAGATAGTATCCCACACAGGGTTAAAGGGTTAACGCATTCCCATTTATGGACGCAACTGCAAAAGACAACTTAAGAAAACATTGTGGTAAAAGAATAACTTGCTCATTATGAACAATTCCTCAACTATATTAAAAAAATATATCTTTCATTTAAAGAGATTTCTCATAAGTTAACTTAAATTGTCACTGTTGAAGAAAATGAGTATATGGGAATAGGTTAAAACATGACAAAACAGAACAATTGAAACAAACAGCTATCTTCAATATCAACAAGAGCTAATTCAGCTTTTATAAGCATATCTTCAAGTCATCGGCTACAACTTTGTCATGATGTAAGGAATTTACCTTGCATGATTGAAAGGATTGTAAAGGTCATTTTTGAAATATGAAGGATATAATTATGTGTCAAGAGCGATAGACACTATCTGAAAAGAAGACAATGAAGAATGTCAGCAAAATTATATTTTTTCCCACATTGTTACAATATCTTTCTTTGCCGGCCTTCTTCTTTTGACCAAACGCTTGTAGGTAACTCTGTATTTGTGTTGAAAAGGGAAAGTAAATATATTCTCTTTTCAATAAGCTGTTTTGCTAAAATTGGTAAGTAAAACATAAAGTCAACCCAGAGTATACCTTAGATACGATTCTTTATTCAACATGCGATATATGTGCCATATACTCGTATTTCAGATTAATACTACTATACAGATTTCACAAACAAACCGATATAACGCCGCAAAGACGACTCCATATATCTGGGAGACCGGAGCAGTCTTGTCTTTATATGCCAAGCCCCGGTAGCTCAGTCGGTTGCGATGCGGGCTTCAATACAGTGGTTGTGAGTTCGAACCACAGCTTGGCCAACATTTTTCCCGACGTTTGACAAAAGACACTGTGACAAGCGTCATCCACCAATGTACTTATAGTCGTAGGTGTTACCATAGTACGGCCCCTCTATCAACGGGCGTATCAAAATGGTCGGAAAGGTACACACAGTGGGATGAAAACGCATGCTAGAATTATGGCCAGTGTGTACTTTACACCTGTACATCTGCTGAATGCAAGCTATCAACACGTTAAGTCTGAAACTAATACATTTGGAAATAAGCGAGAAATTTGCTGAACAATAAAACAGGAAACAAAGAGATAACTCTAAAAATAGGCATATTTGAATGATTACAATCATCTGACAACTCCAACAAAAGGCGTGCTAACGTTATTGTGCACTACACTTGATTGAGCTTGAAGGCACGCAGTCCACATGTATATGAGCCGCTCCAAGAGAAAACCAACAATATGGACTCTGCGTAATGTATCGACATATATAATATGTTATCTATTATATGAGTTAGACAATTTCAATATGGTATCTTTGAACACTATTGAATATAGAAATGCACTTTCTTGAGCATACCATACAAACACCGACGTCAGTGACATTTCTATAAAATTTAATTGTACACACAATACATAGAAACATAGAAACATAGAAATACATTTTCTTAAGCACACCATACAAACGAATACGTCCGTGACATTTCTATATAGTTTTTTTTCTAGCATACAAACATACGAAAACATGAGATTTGAATGAAAGCTTGAATGTTCCCTACTTGCTGCTCTTTAATTTCCAATTTATGCTCGCCGAAAATTAAACAAGGCGTGTTTCACAAATAAATAATTACAGATGCATTCAACTGGCTATTATTTGTCTTTTTCTGATGACAACATTATGACAGCGTACCGAGTTAACTTTAGCATACCATATCTGATACCGCCACTTTTTATAACTAAAATTGACAAGACCATGTCGTTGTTAAAGCAAACCTTCTGTCCAGTCTGGATTACTTGACCCTACCACTTTGTTACGGCACTTTTTGAATATATAGTAGTCCTACTCGGAGAACCAGGCTAACCTTTTGTTCAGTGTTCACAAATACAGTGTAGTTTTCGTAGCAGGTGCAATTTTCTCTGTTTGTAACGCAAAGTGCAGATATAGAGATTGGACCTGGTATGTGTTTATATTTCCTATTCAGTTTTATTCTGATTTTCAAATGACATGCCAGGATAGTCAAACAGCTATCTGCATTAGATACATGTATACCTAATACCTTGATACGTGATAACTTAAAAAGCCGTTGTTATAAGTATATACTAATTATAAAACAAATAAAGATCACTGGAATGCAAAACAATTGTTTGCATCTGAATTCCTTGAACCTCCAAATTTTATTTTACAGGTAAACGTGTGTACTAGGTTCTTCTCTGCACGCATATGAAATTGACTCCAACTCTTCAGGCGCGACGCAATTTGATCCTCTGATGACGTAAGTAATAGGAATGGGGAAGTTCTGTTCCGCTTGACTTGTAGCAGGGCCAATATATATATATATATACATCCCTGCTTGTAGTAAACGCGATATCGCACCAAACTCTTAACTGTACGTAAATGCAATTTGGCCCATCTGACGTGGCTCAATAGCATTCGCTGGTGATCTACTGTAGGAATGAGGAAGTTCTGTGCTGGTTAAATTGTAATCAACACGATAAAGCACTAGAGTCCTAACTGTACGTCAATGCAATTCGGACGTCTGACTTGATTCAATATGAGCCGTTCCACGAGAAAACCAACATAATCGACTCTGCGTAATGTATCGACACATTCCATCTCAGGGTGATAGAGGTATAGAGTAATGATTCGTGAAACAGAAAATCCACCGGAGGCGAAAAAAGTCTGCCCGGGTTAGCCTACGCGGCATGCTTAGGCTGATCCGAGTCGATACTTTTCGCAGAGTCCACACTGTTGGTTTTCTCATGGAACGGCTCTTATCATTCGCTGGTGATCTTCTTTAGAACTGAGAAAGTTCTAACTGACTTGAGATGTAAAATAGCATATATCAAATTATGTTTGAAATTAAATGATGGAAAGAGATTTTAACGCATGTTTCGCCTGCAGGAAGTTGCAAAATAAGTACGAAAATAGCCTGACAAATCCACAAAAGGGGAAAACATCAAACATATTCAAGCTGAAATAATAGTTCTAACGCACAGTACTTCTGCAGCTACCTACACACATGAGTTTGATACATTGGTAAATATGTGAGGAAAATGGGAGATCAAGAAATAATAAAATGTTAGAAAACTGTACAAATAGAATCCATGGTCACATTTCTTTTATACTGCAAACCGGCAGATCGCTAGCTATCTAAAGACCAAGTTTGAAGTTAATACATGGGAGAAAAGAAGGAAAATGACAAAACTTGAAAAAAAAGAAAATAACTATAACAATAGTTATAGTTGAAATTTGTTTAAGAAGCATGCTGGAATTTGTTTCCTTGTATTGCTCTATTTATCTGATCGGAAAGATTTATTAGTACGAAGTAATTCCACCAAACAGAAACAAAGTTATGACAAGTTCATGCAAAGTGGACAGATAGCCGACGGGGAAGTAATCCCTTAGTGTTTTCTTGTCTTACGGGCAGGCGAAAAAAAACATGTGTACCTGAATATGTGTACGTGTAAACTCTTAAATCCCTTTCTTCTGATTACTGTGTAAAAAGCCTAGGGCACAGTGGATCGTACGAAATTTGGTCGTAGTAGACACATAAAATATTTGTCGTGGCCAGATCTTGCAACATGCCCCAAATATATTTGGAGTGGTCACAAGGGCTACGACACATTAAATATAGTTTGGCGATGGGGACGCGACAGAGAAAAAAAGATATATCGTGGTTATGTCGTGGGTGTATCGCAAGTCAGTCGTGCGACAGTCGTCGGGCATTGTCAGGGAGGGGGGGGGGGGGGGGGGGGGTTACTGCTTTTCACGTGATCAGATTGTTGTTTATTTGTGGTATGCGCGTGCGACAGTCGTGCGACTGTTGCAAGAATGTCACACAACATTCGTTGGTCACTCGTGGGACGCTCGCGCGTCCGTCTCCCGACTACATAAAGAGGTCCGGTCTGCTGCCTGCCATTTGCTCTCGAGACTTTTCAGTGGAAACATCTACCCGAATTTGACATTTGTCACCTTATCTTATTCAACTGTTTGCAAATGTAATCAAAGTGTGTAACCAGGATGCCTACCAAGAAGAAAAACAAGAAGAGAAAGTTGGTTTCAAATGTATAGATTCACCGGAACCATCCATACATAATAAGGTAATGACGCCACGGAAAATTACAAAACATCATCCAGAAATGATGTGTTGAAGATAAATAAGACTTCACCGGAAACTCTCATACCTTATTTAGAATGCATGTATAATCACATCGAGAAATTACGAGACGTCATACACACGTCATCGTGATAAGATTGAAACATTGTTTAAAACGGTGTTACAGCCTTAAATCCAACACTCGTTGGCAATGTAAGCTATCTTAATGGTAGACCTCATTATTACTATTATATGTTTTCAGTTTGTTTATCACATAGACCAACTATACGGCAGTTGAAAAAATAAGGCAAACATATTGATTCCCCGAGTTAATGAAAGTATTGACTAGTGTTGAAAACATTGTAGAAAAAGGCGAAATTGCTTATGAAGTAGAAATAATATTTTTTTAACAATTGCTCGATTCCCCCAAATAATTCAAAATCTTTCGTTATTATCAAGTAATTGATTTACAGGGTTGAAGACGCATTTAGACGCATACAGACTGTATAGAAAAACGATTGCTTATTGGAGCAATGATTTCAATACTTATATATAGATATTTCCGTGTATGCGGGAAAGGATTAAGCTCATATACAGTTTTCCCACATACTTGTTGACGCTTTTTATGAACAGACGGCGATGTACGCGTCTTGAGTTGACTAAAACGTATAGGGTAAAGGTGGCATTTTGAACGAAAAGTATTGAACGATATAAAATACGTAAATCAGAAAGTTTGTCGTCACAGTTTTGTTTTTTAAATCCGGTGTTTTATTAGTCGCCGGGCAGAAGCCCGCGACTTCTATTTTTAATAGGTTTTCGGAAATCACATGGGAGGGGGGATTATTATTAGAAAGAAACACATTTAGATGTCTTGAACATATTACAATTGTGTTTGTTTAAAAACACTAAGTAATGACACATCTAAAATGAAATAAATATTCCGATGTTTTAGGTATTTTCAGTTTCTTTATTTTGACTCGCATTTATGTTTTTTTGTTTTATTTACGAAGACAAAACAGTCCCTATTTGCTAGAATGAAATACTGTATTTTACACTATATACTACATGTAATCAAAAGGCTATAACTACAAACCTTTACGTCGTACAGTCGGAGTAGTGTCGTTTCGTAACCTGTCCGTTTAGTAACCGAAAAAGAATAGCTGCTTCGTAACCGAACCGTTTTGTACCCAGAAAACGTTCGGCTGTTTCGTACCCTTCAATAAATTGGATGTTTCTTACCCGAAATAAAAATCGGCTGTTTCTTACCCGAAATAAAAATCGGCTGTTTCAGCTGCTTCGTAACCGAATCATTTCGTACCCAGAAAATGTTTGGCTGTTTCGTAAAGTTCTGTTACTGTTTCGTACCCGAAAATTAATCGGCTGTTTTGTACCCCTAAATAAATTGTTTGTTTCGTACCCGAAAAAAAAATCGGCTGTTTCGTACCCGAACATATATCGGCTGTTTCGTAACGGAAAATTGTAATTGAAAATTTGGATGGCAGGCAGCATGTTATTAAAAATCAAACTTTTGTTATGATGAATGGTATGTTGTATCTAGAAGATGCTGAATCAGGTCTCCTTTGTCAAATTTTGAAGATCAAGATTAACTTCCACATATCTGTTTACTAATAATGTTAGTCCTCATTGTCACTTAATCCACAAAGTTAAAAAAAATCTAAGAAACTGCTTATCATGTCTTATTAGCCCTACCGGTCAAAGACTGGTTTGGGGACTATAGGTTTGGTTGATTCGGTCTGCCTGTCTGTCAGTCCCACAAAACCTTGTCAAGCCCGCATCTTAACCATGCATCATAGTATTTGAAAGAAACTTGGCACCAATGTTCACCATGATGAGGCAGCGTGTTGCGCACGAGACCCAGGCCTCTACCTCAAATAGCAAGGTCCCACTATGAGATCAAAGGTCAAAAGGACTCCTGCTCTGGGTTGAATTTTTCTTTCGCCACCACTTTCGCCACATTGAAATAAAGTTCGCCACTTTTAAATTTTAGGAGCCACTTTTAATTTTTAGGTGCCATTCATTTTCGCCAATCTCATCAATGGGTCCAATAATTGTTTGTACTCGCCAATAATTCGAAACTTGCTTCAAAAAGCGTGTTGATATATTTAATGCATCTATAATTGCCAATTATTGCCAATTATCATATGTACGGCCTTTAATGTATCAAATCAATATCGCTCAGAGTTGTTGGTCAGTCGGATTAAAAGGCTGAATTAACACTTCACAACAATAACACAGGTGTGAAATACACAAGCTGTCAAAATGATAAAAACAGGTGTCGTAAAAATGTCGTAAAGTGGTCACTGGTTCCCGACATTGAATCAAATGGCAGTGCATTATCTTAGATTAACGGAAACAGTCACTGTATGTCGTAAACTGATATCCAAAACATGTAAATGTTGATGATAAAAACCTTTCGCCACTTACATTCGCCACACATGAAATAACTTCGCCACTTTAAAATAATCTTCGCATTTGGCGAAAGTGGCGAACGACAGCGCGGGCCGATTACCTTGTCCGGCCCGCATCTCAACCATGCATCATAGGATTTCAAGAAACTTGGCACAAACGTCCACCATGATGAGGCGGCAGGTCATGCTCAAAACCCAGGTCTGTACCTCAAATGTCAAGGTCACACTTAGATGTCAAAGGTTAAAATGAGTACTATTTGATAGGACTGTGCCTTGTCCGGCCCACATTTCAACCATGCATCATAGGATTTCAAAGAAACTTGGCACACATGTTCACCATAATGAGGCGGAGTGTTGCAGACCCAGGCCTGTACCTCAAATGTTAAAGTCACACTAAGAGGTCAAAGGTCAAAATGATTACTGTTTGATAGGATTCCCTTGTCCGGACCGCATCTCAACCATGCATCATAGGATTCCCAAGTTATTGGCACACAGTCATGTTCACCTCAAATGTCAGGGTCAAAGGTCAAAATGAGTACTGTTTGATATAACTGTAGTACCTTGTCTGACCCTCATCTCAACCATGCATCATAGGATTTCAATGAAATTTGGCACAAACATTCACTATGATGAGGAAGAGTGTCACTCTCAAGACCCTGGCCTGTACCTCAAATGTCAAGGTCAAACTTACGAGGTCAAAATGAGTACTCTTTGATAGGACTGTATCTTGTCCGGCCTGCATCTCAACCATGCATCATAGTATTACCAAGTTATTAGGCACACATGTTCACCATCATAAGGTGGCGTGTCGTGCACGAGACCCAGGCCTGTACATCAAATGGCAAGGTCACACTTAGAGGTCAAAAGTCAAAATGAGAACTGTTTGATAAGACTGTACATTGTCCGGCACGCAACTCAACAATGCATCATAGGATTCCCAAGTTACTAGGCACACATGTTCACCATGATAAGGTGGCATGTCGCGCACAATACCCAGGCATGTACCTCAAATGTCAAGGTCAAATGACTTAGAGGTCAAAAGACACAATGTGCTGTCCTCGTCCGGTAGGGAACTTGTTAACATTAACTTGTTAATCAAGCCCTTAAACCGATAAAGTAACTATTTGAGAATAAACACAGTGAAAATACCTCTAAAATGGTATATCATTTCATATTTGTCACACTATATTTTTTCATTCTAAAAAAATATCCCAAAAAAGTTTATCCTTCTCAATCATGTTTGCGAAACTATTGATACATTGTTGGAGAAAGGGGCATCGCAGATGTCATTAACTAGATAATTGGGGTCAAATTAACAACAGTATGTCACATGTGCGGTCTGATTTCTAAGAGATATCAATACAATTTGCAATATCTTGATTGGATGAACTCTGCATCAGCAATGAAATAACAAAATGAGCATACAATCATATATATTCGTAGATTCATATTAATCCATATTATTCTTATATGGGCTTCTAATACTTATTGGGGGGATAGTTAATTCCCTCTTAAAAACAAAATGATTTTCAATTTTAGTGTTTAAGGCAGAGGCTACTCATCGAAATGTTTCATTTTCAAACCTTATTTTGCCTATATAGATAACATGATCATTCTCTTCATATGGCTATGCTTCGCCAATTTTCTTTTTGCTGAAGAAGTTTGCATACAGTTGCATTGTTTCATAGCGATGACACGTTTATTAGTTCGGATGTAGCAAATATTAGAAAAAAAGTACATGTATATATACATATGACTGAGTATTGTAAGATTATTGGCCTTAGTTAACCCTTTCCCTCATACAACAATTCTGCAGCAGACGACTTTGAACATATTTTGTCAAAAAGTAGAAAATCTCTATAATTGAATGGATAACCTATGACTAAAAGTGGAAAACATTGTGTCAAAAGGAGAAATTGCTCATTTTGAGCAATTTCTTCTTTTGTCACTATGTTTTCAAAATGCTGTCTGCTGCAGAGGCGTAAGAAAGTGTCTATATGAGGGAAAGGGTTAAAAGAGAAAATAACAATTTTTCTTTTAAAAAGTTTCATTTTATTTAGGGGAAAAAATATACGTAGTTAGTTTAAATCCAAGGCTATCAATAATCAAGACCGAATTGTTTTGAATTTTATTTTATCACATACATCTTGTAATACCCCTTTCACAGAGAAAAAAATATGCCGCAGAGAACTTTACATACATCTGGGAAAAAAATATGGAAAATCTCTAAAAATACAAGAGAAAGTTGATGCAAGGCATCAATGTCGCCGGAAAAGACTGCATTGATTTATATATGTATTTTTGACCTTCCTTAGTCTATTCAAACATTAGGATCGTAGTTATGAAAACATTTGGTTATAAATTTTATATACATACCTATACATTAGGGTATCTATAAAAAATTAACGAAATGTGTACACATTTATCTGGCTTAAATTTAATTTTGCTGTTGTTACTTATTTAAATAATAGTATTCATTCATATAATTTCAATGTTTGTCAATCTTATTCGAATCACAAGGTAAATATCCTGGTATTGCTTTAAAGGGAGGTAATTTGAAGAAAACAAAAGTCTTCAAAAGGAGAAATATATCAGCATTACCGTCTACAGTTTAAATTGTTCTATTGTTTGTGGATTTAAAAATGTTCTTTTTTTCTTATTTCTACATGTACATCGAAATATTGCGGCTTCTCTTTGACGCTTCAAACATTCGTCTTGTACTTGTCTTAAATAAAATAATATCACTCGCTTTTTCATATCGAAATGCGCATGCGCGAAAATCGATGTTAAAGGTCAAGAAACTACACAACAGAATAGGGTCTATATTTAGCTTAGAAACAGTTCCTACTTTAGATATTCATGGATTAACATTATTAAATGAATTCTACACAAATCAAGACATCTCTTTGAACATGAAAACAACATTTAGTAAGTTAAAATTGCTATTAAAAGGAGAATCCGAAATTGACCTCAATGATGACACATAAGAGTCTGCATTAGGGGGTGTTGGTTCACGTCTTGAAGGGACCACTTTTGTCTTCGTAAATAAGACAAAAAACTTAAATGCGAGTGAAATAAAAAAAAATGCAAACATTAAAAAATCGGAATATTTATTTCATTTTAGATGTGTCATTTATTAGTGTTCGTAAACAACCACAATTGTAATATGTTCAAATCATCTAGATTTGTTTCTTTCTAATAATAAGCCGCCCTCCCATGTGATTTCCGAAAAGCTATTAAAAATAGAAGTCGCGGGCTTCTGCCCGGCGACTAATAAGTATCAAAATTGAACAGAATAGTAAACATTGTGACAAACAGAGAATTGCTCGTTATAAGAAATGTCTTCTTTTGCCAATATGTTTCTCTCAAGTCGTCTGCTACAAATGCGTAAACATGCGTATACAAGTCGGAAAGAGTCCTCGCTATGCTGAGAACAAGTTTTGCTATCGCTATCTTTGGACTATTTTCAAAATGGTTGAAAACGGTGTTTGAGCCCAATTAATCAATTAATTTTGTTCCCCCGTTATTCTCTGATCATTTGACGCATAATTAAACATCTGCAATTAATAAACATCTGCAAGGCATAAAGGGTCTAAAATATGTTAAATATCACCATCGTCCTAAAATATATGACGCTAAACTAATCGTGATGTTACTTGATCCGCGGTACATATTGCTTGTCGAATAGCTTCTGTAGATTTATGATTTAATGATTTAACCCTTCCCGCATACAGATGCCTCTGCAGCAGACAAAGTTTGACAATGGTGGCAAAAGAAAAAAATGCTCATAAAAACTTTCATTTAAAGAGAGTTTTCATAGTTTTGAATAAAAGTTTTCGACGTCGTCTGCAGCTGATTTGTCATATGTGGAAATAATTGAAATCTAGTCTATTGGTTTAGCTGAGAAAGTGGATTGACAAATGTGGACCCAACACCTTTTCGTATAGAGAAGTAATTTATTACCAAACGGAGACACCTTCATGGAAATATTCATCTTCCTATATTAACATTTGAAAAACAAGGCCAACACAATGAAAGAAGAAAACTGGAAAGTGATCTAATTTATCTATTTACCCTTAACTCTTAAAGCGCTGATCGTTCAGCAATAAGCGCCAGTTTTAAAGTTTTCTGTATGACCCGGTGGGGATCGATCCTGCACCGAGGCGGAGAGAGGTCTCGGGCATATAGTGCACATTAATATGACATAGCGTGGCAGTGCATATTTAGTCATTATGTACACTGATGTTCGTACAGCACGGTCCGTTATGGTCGCTATGTGGGTTTCACTACCATAAAACATTTCACATTTCATAATTATATACGATATCTGATTTCAACACACTTTCAAAGTTCTTTTGGTCTGTTTCTCCTTTACATTTATTCTGCAGCAGACGACTTCAAAATATCGTCTTGGCAAAAACATTAAAAATGATTTTAAATAATAGCATTATCATTTAATAGGATTTGAAAATATTGTAGCAAATGGAGAAAGTGCTCATTATGAGCAATTTTTCCTTTCAAATGTCGTCTGATGCGGTTACGTGTACACCAAATTGTGTCTTCAGGTGGGAAATGGTTATTCAGAGTATCATTGTATAATCATAAATAACTCTTTTCATTTGTGTATAAAGGTTCACAAAGGGAACCATAATATATACAATTTTCTTTTCTGATCTTACCATGTCTCTTTTTCTAATTGTGTTCAAGTGGAGAAAGCTAACTGCAGTTATGCAAGCTGTTATCAAACGGGTTTAAACTCGACATATCAGTAAATCCATCCATCCTTTTTCTTGGGGATTCAATTTTCTAGTGACCATTCATTTCTTAGATATGTGTATACATAGTCCAACATATTTAACTTGTGTTTTAGGGAAAAGAGTTTCTTTTCAGTGAAATGAGTTTTAGTGATGAATTCACCATGCTATGAATAAATCAAATTTTCTAAAGATGCATACATTTTACCATTTTGATTTATAAAATGTTTATGAATTCAAAAGGTTTTAGATATTTTAACCCTTTCAGCGCAAATGGCAATAAGGAAGTTTTTGCGAACAACACAGAATTAGGTCAGTCAGCTCGTAATGAGCTGTCTCACATGAAAACAGCATAGAGTTATCAAAATATTCCAAATCTCTTAAAACATGAAAATTTGAGTCGCCCGATCTTGAACATGGACTAGTCGATTAGCTCTTTGGAAAGACGCTGCTGAAAGAGTTAAAACGTACATTTGTGGATAAATCTGTATTTATCCTGTCGTTTTATCATGTTAACGGTTGAGTAGGAAAGTTTTAGTTGAATTGTGTAACTAAGGGAAAATGAATTTATAAATTTTACATTACTGTGCGATCAGTGAAAATGACCTATGGCTAACACTTTTGCCCAGCATTTCAAACAGGTATACAAACGAAATCATAATATTATTAAAGGACATTCTGAAAAGCATATACTAGAAAGCCTTGATTTAGATCAACGTCAATCTAAATCCCAAACTCACAACCTTGTAATGGACAGCACTTTTGAAACACTAGAAATCACAAAGCAAATAAAAACCCTTAAGAAGGAAAAATCGCCAGGTAATGAAAAAAGTCCAGTAAAACCAGAAGCAAAATGGCCGAAAAAAAAGTCCTATGGGGTTGAGATTTGATATGTGAAAAACAGTAAGATTGTACTGAATTCTCTTTTTTTTTTTATCTCTTTATGATGTGTTCGTATGTGTAACCTATAAAGCTTTCATACGTATAAGGAGCTCAATAAGATATAGGTTACGAAACGAAAGGGTTACAATGTTTAAAGCAGATTTGAGGAATGAGTGCGTCCCATATCTTATCATGTTACGTTTTCGACTGACAATCAAAGGTGTTCTTTGTCTAAATAAAAAAAAACTTGTTCAAGATAGCACCTAGCTATTAAAAGATAGTGCACTGTTGCAAATTATATTGAGCAATATTAGGAGCTCAATAAGATATAGGTTACAAAACGCTAAAAACACTTTCGGGTACGAAACAGCCGATATATTTTCGGGTACGAAACGGCCGATATATTTTCGGGTACGAAACAACCAATTTATTTTCGGGTACGAAACAGTCAAATTGTTTTCGGGTAAAAACAGTATCAGTTACCAAACAGCCAAACATTTTCCAGTAACGAAACGGTTCGGTTACCAAACGGCCATGTTTTTCCTGTTACGAAACAGAGAGGTTACGAATCGTCTGGACCCCAAGGGCATTACATGCTGATATATATGTAAGATAACGCAATATACACAGTCTGCACAGCGGGGGTAATAAATAGATTATTACCCCATCATAAATCGTCCGGCAATGGTCGGTAATTATCGGAAGCTTTCGCTAGTAATCACGGAAACGTAAATGTTACCCTAAAACGTTAGTAGTACTTGTAGAAAATGGTAAAAAGGACCAAAATTTTATTACTTTATTTTAATAAAATATATGTCAAATAAAAGGTAAATGAATTTACTACATTAAGTCGTAAGTGCCCTGTTAATTTTTTATTTCTAAAAAAAGATATTTACTAAAGAACGTGTGAAAATTAGCGGAAAAATACCGTTTTCTTACCGGTTTATATGCAATAAAGAGGGAATTTAGGGTGACTGTATTCAAAGTTAAAAAGGACCAAAATATTATAAATATAAATCAAATAAAAAAATATATTTATATTCGGGAGATATTTGTCTTGAAAACTTGATAAGTGCCTTTTTAAATTTTTGCAAAATAAAATTGTTATTGAGTAAAAACTAAAAAGTTGCTCTATAATCCCATGTAATTCAAGTTATCGATTTTTATAGTCGCTGATTCTCATAGTTGGATATGAAAGCGATTGGGTCGTTTAGTGTCACGTGCAAACCTTTGAGTTACGTTATCGTCGTCATCGTCATTTGAGCCGCTTCGCGAGAAAACGCGAGAAAACGCGAGAAAACCAACATTGTGGACTCTACATAAGGTACCGACCGGATCAGCCTAAAGCATGCCGCACAGGCTTTACGCGGTTAAACACTTTTCGCCTCCTGTGGATTTTCTGTTTCAGGAATCATTACTCTATATCTCTATCGCCCTGACTGCGCAGGCTGAACCGGGTCGATACATTACGCAGAGGCCATAATGTTGGTTTTCTCGCTGGACGGCTCATTTATGTTATTTCCGACCGGGCGTCCAGCGTTCGTCTCCCACTCGCGGTAGCCGTGGCGAAATGTTCAAGGTCAAATCGCATTTCATAGCCTGGCTATATATATAACGAACTTGAAAGAATGGCATTACTGTGCTTTTGCCAAAAATGATGTAACTCGTGTATCTATTTAGGTCAAGGTATTACAAATGAATTCCTTCTGTATTGCTATGTAAATCAAAAAAGTAATGCCATTAAAGAATAACACTTTAATCTGTTTTTACCCAGGTGACTTGCACATGTATCTGAAATAGGTCACCTGTAGGCTTCTAATATCAAATACAAAAAAAGGGGAGGGGGCATGTAATTAATAAGAAAACACACGTGACTTAAACATGGACACCCATTTTAACAAGCCGTCAGAACGCGGCCAAACTTAGTTGTACAGTAAACTTCTTTCATATACACAGTCAATGCAGCCAGCTGGAGCATACACGCATTGCAAGTCAAAAACATAATTGAGCCGCCCCACGAGAAAACCAACAGTATGGCCTCTGCGTAATGTATCGACACAGACCAGCCTGCTGAGTCTGTGCATACTGATTCGGGTCGACACATTTCGTCATAGGCGGATAGAGGTATAGAGTAATGAGAAAATCCACAGGAGGCGAAAAGTGTCTTTTCGGATAAGCCTTTGCGGCATGCTTTAGCTTATCTGGGTCGATACTTTACGCAGAGGCCATTATGTTGGTTTTATCGCGGGAAGGCTTGTACCTATCCAGACGCTTTGAGACACATCTGCAGCATACGACTTGGGAATGCACTGTGAAGGAGAAAGTGCTCAACACGGGCAATTTCTAATTTGGCCACAATGTTTTCTTTCAACTTTATTCAACAATCATACTTTCATGTATAGAGATGTTTCATATGTTTGCATAAATGTTGTCAAAGTTGGCTGCTGCAAATTTGATGTATGTGGAAAAGGGTTAAGGACTATCAAGCATCGAAGTCGCGGACGTGTATGGTCCTTTGGTATCCCTACCTGCTGTCCTAACCGACGACTTATAAAAGAGCAAACACGATGGGTGATATATTGAGCCCATCAATAATAAAATGTTTGTAAGAAGTGTTTATCCAAAACAGCATGTACTTCCGCATAGTCTGAGCAAGATAAACACTCCACATGCATTACTAGCACAAGTTTGACAGATATGCCTCTGTCAACATGTGAACGTTTTAATTAGATGCCTGATGGAGCAGGTGTACCAGGGTGACCTGAAATTACGCTGTTCAGAAATGTCAACTTGTACCTTTTCTCATGAACAGACTCATATGAGCCGTTGCGTGAGAAAACCAATATTATGTACTCTGCGTAAAGTATCGACCCGGATCAGCCTAAACATGCCGCGCAGGCTTGCCCGAACAGACACATTCGCCTCCTGTGGATTTTCTGTTTCAGGAATTATTATTTTATACCTCTATTTCCTTGTGACGGAATGCGTCGGCCGGATCAGTCTGTGCGGACTGCGGAGGCTGATCTGGATCGATACAGTACGCAGAGGCCATAATGTTGGTTTTCTCGCGGGACAGCTCAAATACACAGTTTCTTGTTTCGACAGTAATGCTACGATTTCATATCGTGTCCATCAACATACGAGATAAACAATTCATAATCGAAGATTATATAAGACTGAGATTTTTTTTGTCAGTTGAATTCATGATGCGCCATGTCTACCTTTAACGAAATATGTTTACTATTTCTTAAATATTCAATATTCTGTTTTACAATAGGAAACATGCGAAAGATTAAGTAAGATAAGAGTTAACCCTTTTCCTCACATAGACGCTTTCTGACGCCTCTGAAGCAGACGACTTTTGAGAACATTGTTGATGAGCAATTTCTCCTTTTGCAACAATAGTTTCCACTTTTAGTCATTGGTTATCCATTCAATTATGGAGATTTTCCATTTTTTGACAAAATATGTTCAAAGTCGTCTGCTGCAGATTTGCTGTATGTGGGAAAGGGTTAAACGTTTGTATGATGAGACATTTTTAAGCTCTGAAAACATCTGAGGAATAAAAGTGGATTTTTTGGAAGTTGGCTATCATTTCGGTGAAGAGTTGAAATCATTGTGGGAAGAAGAGAATTCACTCGTTTAGAGTGATGTCTTTATTTTCAACAATGTTTTCAAAATTCGAATGTGGCATTACGCAACATATTTCGTATTAATACGTAACCCTTTCCCACATACAGCACATCAGCAGCAGACGACTTTGAAAACATCTTGACCAAGATATGGAAAATCTTTATAAGAGAAAGGTTATTAATTGAAAAGCTTTGTGGCAGCAGGATTAATTAATCATTATGTGCAGTATTTCCTTTTTCGGCAATGATTTCAAAAAGACAGTAGCATCAGGAAGAGTCAGCATGTGGGAAAGACTTTTAAAAGTATCAAATGTCAGCTAATAAATCAACCGACGGACGATAAGTAGGTGTTTGAGTAAATTTAACTCCCACTTACGCTGATGGAGGTCTCTGGATGTTACCTAAAGTTTACACAACAGCCATATAACTTAAAAGTCACCGAACTCTTATGAAGTTAGATTTACAAGGAAAAGTGATGTCAACTTGTTTGTTCAACACCCTCTCAAATAAAACCTCTCCTTACGCTAACATTTTCCAACAGACAGACGCATTTTGAGGCGCCTTCATAAAATAACTTTTAAAACCCATGTGGCAAGCGGAGAAACTGCTCTCAATGGGAACATCCTCCTTTTGTCGTTCTATTTGAGACTTTATTCAAAAATCATATACGTGTGTTTTTTGACGCCGCGTGGAAGCGCGGTGTCAGTATGGGATAGGTTTTAATTTTGTACCATGGGGTGACGTAATCGAAAAGGGAGCAACCAACATTATTATTGTAAAGCTGAGATTTTTAAATAAATGGGTAATCTTTAAAAAATCAATGATGATTCATTTTAATTACTACATATTACAGTATAATTCTAGAAACTGTAAAAACAACGTTAACCCAACTATGCAATACGCATGGCCGTAACGTGACCAGTTCTATTATTTGTAAATGCAGCATGTCATCGCTTGGCGATTTTGGTCATTCTTATTTAATAGACGACAATGTGTCATCGGTTCCCATATAGTAATTAAGTTGTCTCTGCTTCCATCTGCTATGAATACTTCGCTGTTTTCACGATTTCATCCGATTTCTAATTCATTGGATTCGTACCCGGGTTTTCATGTTTCGTTCGAGATGAACGATTCGTACCAACTGGTTTTCGCTCTTTGCTCTTGGGGAACTGACTTGACCATTTTCTTTTGTTTATTTTTCAGTTTTCTACTGGCATGTTCAAAACGATTAAAGTGACATTACAAACAAACAAAACAGACTTAATAATTATTGCTATATGTTGACTATACATGTGAACTTTCATAATGCTCAATGTTGATCATACATATCTTTCTTTTCTTTTTTAATTACTTCGTATATTTTGTTTATATACTCCCGTTTTTGCTATCATACTTATGCTAAACTGGAAAGAGAATAGACTTCTCCTTCCTAAGCTTGTGTCACACTTAACTTATAACTAGAGGCAATACACCTTAATATATGTTAATATTTAAGCACCTGTGTTTTTTTTATCTAATGGATCTAGTTAGAGGATTTAAAACAGTTTATTGGTAAACAAAAAATTGAGAACTTCAGCTTGTATGACACATTATAGTTGCAGTGAATGTTAAGCAAACCGTAAACCAAATGGTGTCAGGACTAAACTTGTCATTTCACGACTTAACTTCACATGCTGAATATCACATAGATCGTAGCATGTAAAACGTCAATATTGACCCTTTCTGCTCTTGGTAACCTTTTTATATAGGGTATGGTAGAGAAATAGGCACATCTTGGCCTTCTTGTATGTCTCTGGTATTAAGTTTTCTGAATACCCACTTGCTTGTAGATATAACACTGAACAACCCTTTCCAACATTCAACACATTTACAAAAGGAAGAGCTGCTCCTATTGGTACAGTATTCTATAATGTGTTTCCTAGCTTTCTCACACCAGTACTGACTACTCCACAAAACATTATTTCCAGGCAACTGGCTGCTTTACGACAAAGACTGTTAGCCCATTGGTTGAAGACGAATGCCGCTTGTAACAGTAACATTTGTCAAACGTCGGAAAGAATATTAGCCGTGCTAGGGTTCGAACTGACAACCTCTGGATTGGGTTAGGAGTGCTTCAGTTAGAGATCAGACAAATCATATCAAACTAAATTTCACTAATTAAGGGGATATAGCTCTGGCATAACTGGAGAAAAATGACTTAAAAGTGAGTCTGTCCCTAAAATTATCTTATACAGTCAAACCTGTGCAACCTTTGTTTAGCAATACCCTGTCTATAGCAACCAACTTTTTATTTCCCAATTACTCATTTTCTCCACAATTGACCCTGTAATTAACCCTTTCCCACATACAGACGCTTTCTGATGCCTCTGCAGCAGACAACTTATGAAAACGAGCAATTTCTTCTTTTGCCACAATGTTTTCAATTCTCTTTGGTAATTACCTACATTTATAGAGCTTTTCCGTGTTTTTGCATGGATATCTGCTGCAGATGTGTTGAATGTGGAAAAGGGTTAAAGACCACCTGATTGTTCTCTTCCCATGGATGGTCTTTAAAAACAGGTCTGCTCAAGTAAGAAAGGAACATGTTAAGTGGAACTTCTCATTCTTAAACCTTCCCCACATACAGACGCTATCTGACGAGAAGCCGGTTTATTACTTTTGTTAGAAGGTTTAAATGTATAAGAATTTCGACACAATCTTTCACAGGCAGGTGATGCATGCTTCTTCTTCTCAAAAGTATGGGCCGAGCATGTTGTCATGATTTTACAAGATGCAAGCTGAAATGAAAAGCTTCTTTTTATTGTCACGTAGTATTTTATTTAGTTATTTTCAATGAAATAAACTATTTTAAGAAAACATCTCAGCAAGTCTATATTACCTCCGATTGAATAAAAATATTTTCGATCTATCTCCAACTCTGTTACAAAATACATCATTATAGTAGGATTTTACTTCGAAAAGTGTTAAATAAATGTATTTGTAATATATTCAACATAGAATCTAAGAATAATGTAATGATTTCTGAATTACCTCCATTTATATCAAAGTCATTTAAACCAGTCTTATTATCTAGACGCTTTCATATACAACAATTACAAAATAAAGTGTTTATAATAATGAGATTAAAAATTTATCGAAAACCAGTCTGGCAAGCTATTTATATATTTTTTGGAATTTCCAGTCGTACTTTGAATGGCTGAAAAAACGCGCAATGATATGAATTATCTGCCCAAACATGAAGAGTGCTAATATTTACATCTTTTAACTCAATGTAGATCGTAAGCTCGATACATCTTAAATCTTAATATCAATCCGGTACCAAAATAGCAATGACGGGATTATTGTTATCACCTAACGGGCACCTGCTTACTACGTCACTCCTCAATGGGGGTATGTCTCGTGCAATAATATTCTCTGTCTCCAAACACGAAGAAGGCTAATGTTTACAGTTTTTAACTCAATTACATCTTAGTTCGATAGTTCTAAAATCTAAGTATCAATCTTGTACCAAAATAGCACTGACATTATTATTGTAAACCATGTATCTGCAGAAATGATGGAACTATTTGGCGGTAAACATTCTGCATTAAGCATTTCTGACGTACTGCCGAAATCTCCCTATATATTGTTCTTCTTGTGTCATAGTACAGTTGCTATTGTTACCACAATCGCCACAAAAACTACTGGTACAATTTTATTCTTTGCCCCTTGTTGTTCCCCAATGGTTGTTCCGTTCCGCTCCGTTTCGTTCCGCAAAGTATAGTTAGCCAAATATTCCACATAACTCCTCTTTCGAAGTTTGACAAAAGAAAACAATCATTTATGTATTTTTTGCAAGTTTTTTGGTACAGTTGTCGTTGGCTTTTATATAATAAAATGGCAAACAACAATTCAATGAAGCCTTTCCCACATACAGAAGCTTTCTGAAGTTTCTGCAGCTGACTGCATTGCAAACATTGATGCAATAGAATAAACTGCTCATCATGATTAATTTCGCCTTTTGGTATACTGTTTTAGCTCTATTCAATAATTAAACTTTCATGTTTAGAGGTTTATCCAAAGTTTAACAAAATTCAAACTTATCCTTATATGTTTATTGTGTAAAAGTTTAAAAAATCATCTTCAAAAGCTGGGACCACTAATACGTATTATATAACTTGTAACTTTTTTCCTTCATTCTATTGCACATTTGTAGTACTTTTCCTTCATTCTATTGCACATATTGTAGTGGTCCCAGTCAAAAGTAATTTTTCTAAAATAGTTTGGCACAAATATAGCTTGAGTGACTCTATACCAAGATTGTTCACATTGTTCTGATCTTTTGAAAATCTTCAATCCAAAGGGGGCGTGTTTTTTTGTGTGTAATATATGTATATATATTACAGTCAAACTGTGTAACTAGGAATTTCACGAAATTCCTGAAAAAAATAAGGAAATTCGTGAAACGACCAATTCACTTAGGTATTTCGTGTAAAGCCTAAAAAGTTCAGGAATTTCGCGAAGTTACTGAAAAATTACTTCAGTTATTTCACGAAATCCCTGAATTATACCCCCAATAAAAATAGTCAAAACAGTTCTGTTAAATATTAACTTTATTCATAATTGTGTACATTCACAACATAATATATATCAGCTACCTTATTTAATTATTGGAGGCTTTTGAAATGTAAACTCAGATGATAGCCTCAGAAAAAGCTGCTCACCTCGCATTAAATCAACAAAACAAGATAGATATTGTCCAACATTAAAATGACTAAATTTTAATTTTTACAAGTTAGGCTGCTGTGACACCTGCTATTACCAAGTCTCTGTGCCGTAAAACACTTGCATCTGTTTGTCTGACACTGTCTCTTGCCTCGACTACAGTCACAACGAAAGAATCCTTGTCCACCAGAAGCTGCTTTCTTGAGAGCTTGATGAAGTGTTACAGTACATTCTGTGTTGACATCGGAGTTGTTTAGGAGACGTTGTGGACAGAGATCAAATTGATTCCTGGAATACTTTGTATTTATAATCCCTGACTTCACAGCAATTCTGTACTTGTTCTGTTCATCGTGATAGAGAATAACTCCAAGTATGTTTCTAGGGTCACCTCTACCCCTATCAACCATAGGCATTGGAATAGCAACATTATCTCCTGTCTCACCTGACTTTAGTTCAACACGGGATCGCTTTATCATTCTTTCTGCTTGCGAACGCTGTGACTCTCGTGATATTTTACGCTGAATGGAGATGGCTTGAAGTCGCTGGTCTAGCTGTGAAGAACCGGATGATATAGGTTGTTGGCTGGCGTTAGAAGTAGCTAGTGGTGACTGGTTGGTAACAGGTGTAGGTTGTTGGCTGGCGGTAGTAGTAGCTGGAAGTAGCTGGTTTGTAGCAGGTGTATTAGTAACTGGTAGTGACTGGTTGGTAAAAGGTGTAGGTTGTTGGCTGGCGGTAGTAGTAGCTGGAAGTGGCTGGTTTGTAGCAGGTGTATTATTGACAGTATTAGTAACTGGTAGTGGCTGGCTGGTAAAAGGTGTAGATTGTTGGCTGGCGGTATTAGTAGCTGGAAGTGGCTGGTTTGTAGCAGGTGTATTAGTAACTGGTAGTGGCTGGCTGGTAAAAGGTGTAGGTTGTTGGCTAGCGGTATTAGAAGCTGGAAGTGGCTAGTTGGTAAAAGGTGTAGGTTGTTGGCTGGCGGTAGTAGTAGCTGGAAGTGGCTGGTTTGTAGCAGGTGTATTAGTAACTGGTAGTGGCTGGCTGGTAAAAGGTGTAGGTTGTTGGCTAGCGGTATTAGAAGCTGGAAGTGGCTAGTTGGTAAAAGGTGTAGGTTTTTGGCTGGCGGTAGTAGTAGCTGGAAGTGACTGGTTGGTAGCAGGTGTATTAGTAATTGGTGATGACTGGTTGGTAGCAGGTATAGGTTGTTGGCTGGCGGTAGTAGTAGCTGGTAGTGGCTGGTTGGTAGCACATAGGTCTCGATTTAATAAGAATAATTCATGATTGTGCCTTGTCAGGTATTCCCGACACTACCCAATATGTCACCCACAGACTCGTCCGTTTCGATATAATCTGTGCTTAAATCATCAGAATTGAATCGACCTTGTATCATTCATTGGTTGATACAAATGACATTGGATAGGACCTTGATCATATCGCACATACTTATATGTTATTGAACCTAGATTCATCGATTACCGAATTGACCGAGGATTTCGCCATGGCCTAGTGGTTAGCGCCGGGGATTTGGATCTGGAAATCCCGGGTTCGATCCCAAGTCACGGCGATCAAGTTGGAGTGCCTTTGGGCAAGGCATATTTTCTAGCCTAGTACTGGTTTGTTTACCCAGGGATCATGAATGAGTAAACTGTCGCCGTAATATAACTGAAATAATGTTCAAAACGGCATAAAACCCCAACATAACAAATAAAACCGCTATCATCTCAATTGTTTTTTAAAAAGTGCAGGTCACTCCCGATTTAACTGCATCAAAAATTAGCTTCCAGAATGGGACGGTGCGAGATATCGATAAATCACATAACTTTAATCGTCTATAACATCTCTCGCAGTGGGAATATTTTGGATGCGACTGAAGCATCAGTTTCTGTATAATATTAATATGAACTTCTTAGTGATATAATTTTGTTGAAATTTGGCAAACACCCCACGAAACCTATTATCAAATTATGAGAATACTTGTTATTGGAATGCTATTATGCTCACGACAAAGGTCTTCATAATCTGAGAGTATTTGTTTTTTTGTTTTATTGGAGTTTTACGCCGCTTTGAACAATATTTCCAGTTATATCACGGCGACAGTTCACTTATTCATGATCCCTGGGTAAACAAACCAGTACTAGGCTAGAAAACGTGCCTTGCCCAAAGGGCACTCCACCATGACCGTCGTGCCGCGACTGGAGATCGAACCCGGAACACCCGGTTTCAAATTCCCGACGTTAACCACTCGACCACAGAGGATTCCTCTCTGAGAGTAGGCTTGCGACAACCAACCTTGGCGTAATCATTACACGCGTGTAATGGATACTTATTTACATAAGTTGCTTGGGGGTCCAGACGTTTCGTAACCTCTCCGTTTCGTAACAGAAAACAAATGGCCGTTTGGTAACCGAACCGTTTCGTACCCGGAAAATGTTTGGCTGTTTGGTAACTGATACTGTTTTGTACCCGAAAACAAATTGACGAAGCAGTTATTTTGTTTCGGTTACTAAACGGACAGGTTACGAAACGACACTACTTCGCTTGGGGGTCCAGACGTTTCGTAACCTCTCCGTTTCGTAACAGAAAACAAATGGCCGTTTGGTAACCGAACCGTTTCGTACCCGGAAAATGTTTGGCTGTTTGGTAACTGATACTGTTTTGTACCCGAAAACAAATTGGCTGTTTCGTACCCGAAAATAAATTGGTTGTTTCGTACCCGAAAATAAATCGGCCGTTTGGTAACCTAACCGTTTCGTACCCGGAAAATGTCTGGCTGTTGGTAACTGATACTGTTTTGTACCCGAAAACAAATTGGTTGTTTCGTACCCGAAAATAAATCGGCCGTTTGGTAACCGAACTGTTTCGTCGTACTGGGTCCAGACGTTTCGTAACCTCTCCCTTTCGATATTTGCTTTGTGATTTGTATTGTTTCAAAAGTGCTGTCCATTACTAGGTTGGGAGTTTGGGATGTAGATTGACGTTGATCTAAATCAAGGCTCTCTATGTAGTATATGCTTTTTAGAATGTCCTTCAATAATATTATGACTTCGAGTGTATACCTGTTTGAAATGCTGGGCAAATGCGTTGGCCATAGGTCATTTTCACTGATCGCACAGTAATGTAAAACTTATAAATGCATTTTCTTTGGTTACACAATTCAACTAAAACTTTCCTATTCAACGTTTTACATGATAAAACGACAGGATAAATACAGATATATCCATAAATGTACGTTTAACTCTTTCAGTGGCGTCTTTCCAAAGAGCTAATGGACTAGTCCGTGTTCAAGATCGGGCGACTCATTTTTTCATGTTATAAGAGATTTGGAATATTTTGATAACTCAATGCTGATTTCATGTGAGAAAGCTCATTACCAGCTGACTAACCCGATTCTGTGTTGTTCGCAAAAAAATCCTTATTGCCATTTGCGCTGAAAGAGTTAAAAAAACTAAAAACTTTTAAATTAAAAAAACATACCGCTTTTATAAAATAAAATGATAAAATGTATGCATCTTTAGAAAATTTGATTCATTCATAGCATGGTGAATTCATCACTAAAGAATAATTTAAAACCATCTGTTGTCATTTAAATCACCCATTAACCCATGTCACTGAAAAGAAACTCTGTTCCCTAAAACACAAGTTAAATATGTTGGACTATGTATACACATATATCTAAGAAATGAATGGTCACTAGAAAATTAAATCCCCAAGAGAAAAGAATGAATGGTCACTAGAAAATTAAATCCCCAAGAGAAAAGAATGGATGGATTCACTGATATGTCGAGTTTAAACCCGTTTGATAACATCTTGCATAACTGCAGTTAGCATTCTCCACTTGAACATAATTAGAAAAAGAGACATGGTAAGATGAGATAAGAAAATTGTATATATTATGGTTCCCTTTGTGAACCTTTATACACGAATGAAAAGAGTTATTTATGATTATGCAATGATACTCTGAATAACCATTTCCCACCTGTCGACACAATTTGATGTACAGGTAACCGCATCAGACGACATTTGAAAACCATGTATCTAAAGGTAAAATTGCTCATAATGAGCACTTTCTCCATTTGCTATAATATTTTCAAATCTTATTTCCTATTAAATTATTATGCTATTATTTAAAATCAATTTAAATGTATTTGCCAAGACGCTTTGGAAATCGTCTGCTGCAGAATAAATATAAGTGAGAAATAGACCAAAAGAACTTTGAAAGTGTGTTGAAATCAGATATCGTATATAATTATAAAATTTGCAATGTTTTATGTTTGTGAAACCAACGTAGCGACCATAACGGGCCGTGCTGTACGAACATCAGTGTACATTATGAATAAATATGTACTGCCATGCTATGTCATATAAATATGAACTATATGCTCGAGACCTCTCTCCGCCTCGGTGCAGGTTCGATCCCCGCCGGGTCATACAGAGAACTTTAAAACTGGTGATTTGTACTGAACAATCAGCGCTTAAAGAGTTAAGGGCAAATAGATCTATCAGATCACTTTCCAGTTTTCTTCTTTCATTGTGTTAGCCTTGTTATTCAAATGTTAATATATGAAGATGAATATTTTCAAGAAGGTGTCTCCGTTTGGAAATAAATTACTTCTCTATACGAAAAGGGTTGAACCAATAGACTAGATTTCAATTATTTCCACATATGACAAATAAGCAGCAGACGACGTCGAAAACTTTTATTCAAAACTATGGAAACTCTCTTTAAATGAAAGTTGTTATGAGCATTTTTCTTTTGCCACCATTGTCAAACTGTGTCTGTTGCAGCTTGTATGTGGGAAGGGTTAAATCATGAAATCATAAAACTACAGAAGCTATTCGACAAGCAATATGTACCACGGATCAAGTAAAATCGGGATGACATCCGAAGCGTCCCGATTAGTTTAGCGTCATATATTATATTTTAACATATTTTAGACCCTTTATGCCTTGCAGATGTTTATTAATTGCAGTTTTAATTGGGCTTAAACACTGTTTTCAACAATTTTCATGAATTATTCTTATTAAATCGAGACCTATGTGCTACCAACCAGCCACTACCAGCTACTACTACCGCCAGCCAACAACCTATACCTGCTACCAACCAGTCATCACCAATTACTAATACACCTGCTACCAACCAGTCACTTCCAGCTACTACTACCGCCAGCCAAAAACCTACACCTTTTACCAACTAGCCACTTCCAGCTTCTAATACCGCTAGCCAACAACCTACACCTTTTACCAGCCAGCCACTACCAGTTACTAATACACCTGCTACAAACCAGCCACTTCCAGCTACTACTACCGCCAGCCAACAACCTACACCTTTTACCAACTAGCCACTTCCAGCTTCTAATACCGCTAGCCAACAACCTACACCTTTTACCAGCCAGCCACTACCAGTTACTAATACACCTGCTACAAACCAGCCACTTCCAGCTACTAATACCGCCAGCCAACAATCTACACCTTTTACCAGCCAGCCACTACCAGTTACTAATACTGTCAATAATACACCTGCTACAAACCAGCCACTTCCAGCTACTACTACCGCCAGCCAACAACCTACACCTTTTACCAACCAGTCACTACCAGTTACTAATACACCTGCTACAAACCAGCTACTTCCAGCTACTACTACCGCCAGCCAACAACCTACACCTGTTACCAACCAGTCACCACTAGCTACTTCTAACGCCAGCCAACAACCTATATCATCCGGTTCTTCACAGCTAGACCAGCGACTTCAAGCCATCTCCATTCAGCGTAAAATATCACGAGAGTCACAGCGTTCGCAAGCAGAAAGAATGATAAAGCGATCCCGTGTTGAACTAAAGTCAGGTGAGACAGGAGATAATGTTGCTATTCCAATGCCTATGGTTGATAGGGGTAGAGGTGACCCTAGAAACATACTTGGAGTTATTCTCGATCACGATGAACAGAACAAGTACAGAATTGCTGTGAAGTCAGGGATTATAAATACAAAGTATTCCAGGAATCAATTTGATCTCTGTCCACAACGTCTCCTAAACAACTCCGATGTCAACACAGAATGTACTGTAACACTTCATCAAGCTCTCAAGAAAGCAGCTTCTGGTGGACAAGGATTCTTTCGTTGTGACTGTAGTCGAGGCAAGAGACAGTGTCAGACAAACAGATGCAAGTGTTTTACGGCACAGAGACTTGGTAATAGCAGGTGTCACAGCAGCCTAACTTGTAAAAATTAAAATTTAGTCATTTTAATGTTGGACAATATCTATCTTGTTTTGTTGATTTAATGCGAGGTGAGCAGCTTTTTCTGAGGCTATCATCTGAGTTTACATTTCAAAAGCCTCCAATAATTAAATAAGGTAGCTGATATATATTATGTTGTGAATGTACACAATTATGAATAAAGTTAATATTTAACAGAACTGTTTTGACTATTTTTATTGGGGGTATAATTCAGGGATTTCGTGAAATAACTGAAGTAATTTTTCAGTAACTTCGCGAAATTCCTGAACTTTTTAGGCTTTACACGAAATACCTAAGTGAATTGGTCGTTTCACGAATTTCCTTATTTTTTTCAGGAATTTCGTGAAATTCCTAGTTACACAGTTTGACTGTAATATATATACATATATTACACACAAAAAAACACGCCCCCTTTGGATTGAAGATTTTCAAAAGATCAGAACAATGTGAACAATCTTGGTATAGAGTCACTCAAGCTATATTTGTGCCAAACTATTTTAGAAAAATTACTTTTGACTGGGACCACTACAATATGTGCAATAGAATGAAGGAAAAGTACTACAAATGTGCAATAGAATGAAGGAAAAAAGTTACAAGTTATATAATACGTATTAGTGGTCCCAGCTTTTGAAGATGATTTTTTAAACTTTTACACAATAAACATATAAGGATAAGTTTGAATTTTGTTAAACTTTGGATAAACCTCTAAACATGAAAGTTTAATTATTGAATAGAGCTAAAACAGTATACCAAAAGGCGAAATTAATCATGATGAGCAGTTTATTCTATTGCATCAATGTTTGCAATGCAGTCAGCTGCAGAAACTTCAGAAAGCTTCTGTATGTGGGAAAGGCTTCATTGAATTGTTGTTTGCCATTTTATTATATAAAAGCCAACGACAACTGTACCAAAAAACTTGCAAAAAATACATAAATGATTGTTTTCTTTTGTCAAACTTCGAAAGAGGAGTTATGTGGAATATTTGGCTAACTATACTTTGCGGAACGAAACGGAGCGGAACGGAACAACCATTGGGGAACAACAAGGGGCAAAGAATAAAATTGTACCAGTAGTTTTTGTGGCGATTGTGGTAACAATAGCAACTGTACTATGACACAAGAAGAACAATATATAGGGAGATTTCGGCAGTACGTCAGAAATGCTTAATGCAGAATGTTTACCGCCAAATAGTTCCATCATTTCTGCAGATACATGGTTTACAATAATAATGTCAGTGCTATTTTGGTACAAGATTGATACTTAGATTTTAGAACTATCGAACTAAGATGTAATTGAGTTAAAAACTGTAAACATTAGCCTTCTTCGTGTTTGGAGACAGAGAATATTATTGCACGAGACATACCCCCATTGAGGAGTGACGTAGTAAGCAGGTGCCCGTTAGGTGATAACAATAATCCCGTCATTGCTATTTTGGTACCGGATTGATATTAAGATTTAAGATGTATCGAGCTTACGATCTACATTGAGTTAAAAGATGTAAATATTAGCACTCTTCATGTTTGGGCAGATAATTCATATCATTGCGCGTTTTTTCAGCCATTCAAAGTACGACTGGAAATTCCAAAAAATATATAAATAGCTTGCCAGACTGGTTTTCGATAAATTTTTAATCTCATTATTATAAACACTTTATTTTGTAATTGTTGTATATGAAAGCGTCTAGATAATAAGACTGGTTTAAATGACTTTGATATAAATGGAGGTAATTCAGAAATCATTACATTATTCTTAGATTCTATGTTGAATATATTACAAATACATTTATTTAACACTTTTCGAAGTAAAATCCTACTATAATGATGTATTTTGTAACAGAGTTGGAGATAGATCGAAAATATTTTTATTCAATCGGAGGTAATATAGACTTGCTGAGATGTTTTCTTAAAATAGTTTATTTCATTGAAAATAACTAAATAAAATACTACGTGACAATAAAAAGAAGCTTTTCATTTCAGCTTGCATCTTGTAAAATCATGACAACATGCTCGGCCCATACTTTTGAGAAGAAGAAGCATGCATCACCTGCCTGTGAAAGATTGTGTCGAAATTCTTATACATTTAAACCTTCTAACAAAAGTAATAAACCGGCTTCTCGTCAGATAGCGTCTGTATGTGGGGAAGGTTTAAGAATGAGAAGTTCCACTTAACATGTTCCTTTCTTACTTGAGCAGACCTGTTTTTAAAGACCATCCATGGGAAGAGAACAATCAGGTGGTCTTTAACCCTTTTCCACATTCAACACATCTGCAGCAGATATCCATGCAAAAACACGGAAAAGCTCTATAAATGTAGGTAATTACCAAAGAGAATTGAAAACATTGTGGCAAAAGAAGAAATTGCTCGTTTTCATAAGTTGTCTGCTGCAGAGGCATCAGAAAGCGTCTGTATGTGGGAAAGGGTTAATTACAGGGTCAATTGTGGAGAAAATGAGTAATTGGGAAATAAAAAGTTGGTTGCTATAGACAGGGTATTGCTAAACAAAGGTTGCACAGGTTTGACTGTATAAGATAATTTTAGGGACAGACTCACTTTTAAGTCATTTTTCTCCAGTTATGCCAGAGCTATATCCCCTTAATTAGTGAAATTTAGTTTGATATGATTTGTCTGATCTCTAACTGAAGCACTCCTAACCCAATCCAGAGGTTGTCAGTTCGAACCCTAGCACGGCTAATATTCTTTCCGACGTTTGACAAATGTTACTGTTACAAGCGGCATTCGTCTTCAACCAATGGGCTAACAGTCTTTGTCGTAAAGCAGCCAGTTGCCTGGAAATAATGTTTTGTGGAGTAGTCAGTACTGGTGTGAGAAAGCTAGGAAACACATTATAGAATACTGTACCAATAGGAGCAGCTCTTCCTTTTGTAAATGTGTTGAATGTTGGAAAGGGTTGTTCAGTGTTATATCTACAAGCAAGTGGGTATTCAGAAAACTTAATACCAGAGACATACAAGAAGGCCAAGATGTGCCTATTTCTCTACCATACCCTATATAAAAAGGTTACCAAGAGCAGAAAGGGTCAATATTGACGTTTTACATGCTACGATCTATGTGATATTCAGCATGTGAAGTTAAGTCGTGAAATGACAAGTTTAGTCCTGACACCATTTGGTTTACGGTTTGCTTAACATTCACTGCAACTATAATGTGTCATACAAGCTGAAGTTCTCAATTTTTTGTTTACCAATAAACTGTTTTAAATCCTCTAACTAGATCCATTAGATAAAAAAAACACAGGTGCTTAAATATTAACATATATTAAGGTGTATTGCCTCTAGTTATAAGTTAAGTGTGACACAAGCTTAGGAAGGAGAAGTCTATTCTCTTTCCAGTTTAGCATAAGTATGATAGCAAAAACGGGAGTATATAAACAAAATATACGAAGTAATTAAAAAAGAAAAGAAAGATATGTATGATCAACATTGAGCATTATGAAAGTTCACATGTATAGTCAACATATAGCAATAATTATTAAGTCTGTTTTGTTTGTTTGTAATGTCACTTTAATCGTTTTGAACATGCCAGTAGAAAACTGAAAAATAAACAAAAGAAAATGGTCAAGTCAGTTCCCCAAGAGCAAAGAGCGAAAACCAGTTGGTACGAATCGTTCATCTCGAACGAAACATGAAAACCCGGGTACGAATCCAATGAATTAGAAATCGGATGAAATCGTGAAAACAGCGAAGTATTCATAGCAGATGGAAGCAGAGACAACTTAATTACTATATGGGAACCGATGACACATTGTCGTCTATTAAATAAGAATGACCAAAATCGCCAAGCGATGACATGCTGCATTTACAAATAATAGAACTGGTCACGTTACGGCCATGCGTATTGCATAGTTGGGTTAACGTTGTTTTTACAGTTTCTAGAATTATACTGTAATATGTAGTAATTAAAATGAATCATCATTGATTTTTTAAAGATTACCCATTTATTTAAAAATCTCAGCTTTACAATAATAATGTTGGTTGCTCCCTTTTCGATTACGTCACCCCATGGTACAAAATTAAAACCTATCCCATACTGACACCGCGCTTCCACGCGGCGTCAAAAAACACACGTATATGATTTTTGAATAAAGTCTCAAATAGAACGACAAAAGGAGGATGTTCCCATTGAGAGCAGTTTCTCCGCTTGCCACATGGGTTTTAAAAGTTATTTTATGAAGGCGCCTCAAAATGCGTCTGTCTGTTGGAAAATGTTAGCGTAAGGAGAGGTTTTATTTGAGAGGGTGTTGAACAAACAAGTTGACATCACTTTTCCTTGTAAATCTAACTTCATAAGAGTTCGGTGACTTTTAAGTTATATGGCTGTTGTGTAAACTTTAGGTAACATCCAGAGACCTCCATCAGCGTAAGTGGGAGTTAAATTTACTCAAACACCTACTTATCGTCCGTCGGTTGATTTATTAGCTGACATTTGATACTTTTAAAAGTCTTTCCCACATGCTGACTCTTCCTGATGCTACTGTCTTTTTGAAATCATTGCCGAAAAAGGAAATACTGCACATAATGATTAATTAATCCTGCTGCCACAAAGCTTTTCAATTAATAACCTTTCTCTTATAAAGATTTTCCATATCTTGGTCAAGATGTTTTCAAAGTCGTCTGCTGCTGATGTGCTGTATGTGGGAAAGGGTTACGTATTAATACGAAATATGTTGCGTAATGCCACATTCGAATTTTGAAAACATTGTTGAAAATAAAGACATCACTCTAAACGAGTGAATTCTCTTCTTCCCACAATGATTTCAACTCTTCACCGAAATGATAGCCAACTTCCAAAAAATCCACTTTTATTCCTCAGATGTTTTCAGAGCTTAAAAATGTCTCATCATACAAACGTTTAACCCTTTCCCACATACAGCAAATCTGCAGCAGACGACTTTGAACATATTTTGTCAAAAAATGGAAAATCTCCATAATTGAATGGATAACCAATGACTAAAAGTGGAAACTATTGTTGCAAAAGGAGAAATTGCTCATCAACAATGTTCTCAAAAGTCGTCTGCTTCAGAGGCGTCAGAAAGCGTCTATGTGAGGAAAAGGGTTAACTCTTATCTTACTTAATCTTTCGCATGTTTCCTATTGTAAAACAGAATATTGAATATTTAAGAAATAGTAAACATATTTCGTTAAAGGTAGACATGGCGCATCATGAATTCAACTGACAAAAAAAATCTCAGTCTTATATAATCTTCGATTATGAATTGTTTATCTCGTATGTTGATGGACACGATATGAAATCGTAGCATTACTGTCGAAACAAGAAACTGTGTATTTGAGCTGTCCCGCGAGAAAACCAACATTATGGCCTCTGCGTACTGTATCGATCCAGATCAGCCTCCGCAGTCCGCACAGACTGATCCGGCCGACGCATTCCGTCACAAGGAAATAGAGGTATAAAATAATAATTCCTGAAACAGAAAATCCACAGGAGGCGAATGTGTCTGTTCGGGCAAGCCTGCGCGGCATGTTTAGGCTGATCCGGGTCGATACTTTACGCAGAGTACATAATATTGGTTTTCTCACGCAACGGCTCATATGAGTCTGTTCATGAGAAAAGGTACAAGTTGACATTTCTGAACAGCGTAATTTCAGGTCACCCTGGTACACCTGCTCCATCAGGCATCTAATTAAAACGTTCACATGTTGACAGAGGCATATCTGTCAAACTTGTGCTAGTAATGCATGTGGAGTGTTTATCTTGCTCAGACTATGCGGAAGTACATGCTGTTTTGGATAAACACTTCTTACAAACATTTTATTATTGATGGGCTCAATATATCACCCATCGTGTTTGCTCTTTTATAAGTCGTCGGTTAGGACAGCAGGTAGGGATACCAAAGGACCATACACGTCCGCGACTTCGATGCTTGATAGTCCTTAACCCTTTTCCACATACATCAAATTTGCAGCAGCCAACTTTGACAACATTTATGCAAACATATGAAACATCTCTATACATGAAAGTATGATTGTTGAATAAAGTTGAAAGAAAACATTGTGGCCAAATTAGAAATTGCCCGTGTTGAGCACTTTCTCCTTCACAGTGCATTCCCAAGTCGTATGCTGCAGATGTGTCTCAAAGCGTCTGGATAGGTACAAGCCTTCCCGCGATAAAACCAACATAATGGCCTCTGCGTAAAGTATCGACCCAGATAAGCTAAAGCATGCCGCAAAGGCTTATCCGAAAAGACACTTTTCGCCTCCTGTGGATTTTCTCATTACTCTATACCTCTATCCGCCTATGACGAAATGTGTCGACCCGAATCAGTATGCACAGACTCAGCAGGCTGGTCTGTGTCGATACATTACGCAGAGGCCATACTGTTGGTTTTCTCGTGGGGCGGCTCAATTATGTTTTTGACTTGCAATGCGTGTATGCTCCAGCTGGCTGCATTGACTGTGTATATGAAAGAAGTTTACTGTACAACTAAGTTTGGCCGCGTTCTGACGGCTTGTTAAAATGGGTGTCCATGTTTAAGTCACGTGTGTTTTCTTATTAATTACATGCCCCCTCCCCTTTTTTTGTATTTGATATTAGAAGCCTACAGGTGACCTATTTCAGATACATGTGCAAGTCACCTGGGTAAAAACAGATTAAAGTGTTATTCTTTAATGGCATTACTTTTTTGATTTACATAGCAATACAGAAGGAATTCATTTGTAATACCTTGACCTAAATAGATACACGAGTTACATCATTTTTGGCAAAAGCACAGTAATGCCATTCTTTCAAGTTCGTTATATATATAGCCAGGCTATGAAATGCGATTTGACCTTGAACATTTCGCCACGGCTACCGCGAGTGGGAGACGAACGCTGGACGCCCGGTCGGAAATAACATAAATGAGCCGTCCAGCGAGAAAACCAACATTATGGCCTCTGCGTAATGTATCGACCCGGTTCAGCCTGCGCAGTCAGGGCGATAGAGATATAGAGTAATGATTCCTGAAACAGAAAATCCACAGGAGGCGAAAAGTGTTTAACCGCGTAAAGCCTGTGCGGCATGCTTTAGGCTGATCCGGTCGGTACCTTATGTAGAGTCCACAATGTTGGTTTTCTCGCGTTTTCTCGCGTTTTCTCGCGAAGCGGCTCAAATGACGATGACGACGATAACGTAACTCAAAGGTTTGCACGTGACACTAAACGACCCAATCGCTTTCATATCCAACTATGAGAATCAGCGACTATAAAAATCGATAACTTGAATTACATGGGATTATAGAGCAACTTTTTAGTTTTTACTCAATAACAATTTTATTTTGCAAAAATTTAAAAAGGCACTTATCAAGTTTTCAAGACAAATATCTCCCGAATATAAATATATTTTTTTATTTGATTTATATTTATAATATTTTGGTCCTTTTTAACTTTGAATACAGTCACCCTAAATTCCCTCTTTATTGCATATAAACCGGTAAGAAAACGGTATTTTTCCGCTAATTTTCACACGTTCTTTAGTAAATATCTTTTTTTAGAAATAAAAAATTAACAGGGCACTTACGACTTAATGTAGTAAATTCATTTACCTTTTATTTGACATATATTTTATTAAAATAAAGTAATAAAATTTTGGTCCTTTTTACCATTTTCTACAAGTACTACTAACGTTTTAGGGTAACATTTACGTTTCCGTGATTACTAGCGAAAGCTTCCGATAATTACCGACCATTGCCGGACGATTTATGATGGGGTAATAATCTATTTATTACCCCCGCTGTGCAGACTGTGTATATTGCGTTATCTTACATATATATCAGCATGTAATGCCCTTGGGGTCCAGACGATTCGTAACCTCTCTGTTTCGTAACAGGAAAAACATGGCCGTTTGGTAACCGAACCGTTTCGTTACTGGAAAATGTTTGGCTGTTTGGTAACTGATACTGTTTTTACCCGAAAACAATTTGACTGTTTCGTACCCGAAAATAAATTGGTTGTTTCGTACCCGAAAATATATCGGCCGTTTCGTACCCGAAAATATATCGGCTGTTTCGTACCCGAAAGTGTTTTTAGCGTTTTGTAACCTATATCTTATTGAGCTCCTAATATTGCTCAATATAATTTGCAACAGTGCACTATCTTTTAATAGCTAGGTGCTATCTTGAACAAGTTTTTTTTTATTTAGACAAAGAACACCTTTGATTGTCAGTCGAAAACGTAACATGATAAGATATGGGACGCACTCATTCCTCAAATCTGCTTTAAACATTGTAACCCTTTCGTTTCGTAACCTATATCTTATTGAGCTCCTTATACGTATGAAAGCTTTATAGGTTACACATACGAACACATCATAAAGAGATAAAAAAAAAAAGAGAATTCAGTACAATCTTACTGTTTTTCACATATCAAATCTCAACCCCATAGGACTTTTTTTTCGGCCATTTTGCTTCTGGTTTTACTGGACTTTTTTCATTACCTGGCGATTTTTCCTTCTTAAGGGTTTTTATTTGCTTTGTGATTTCTAGTGTTTCAAAAGTGCTGTCCATTACAAGGTTGTGAGTTTGGGATTTAGATTGACGTTGATCTAAATCAAGGCTTTCTAGTATATGCTTTTCAGAATGTCCTTTAATAATATTATGATTTCGTTTGTATACCTGTTTGAAATGCTGGGCAAAAGTGTTAGCCATAGGTCATTTTCACTGATCGCACAGTAATGTAAAATTTATAAATTCATTTTCCCTTAGTTACACAATTCAACTAAAACTTTCCTACTCAACCGTTAACATGATAAAACGACAGGATAAATACAGATTTATCCACAAATGTACGTTTTAACTCTTTCAGCAGCGTCTTTCCAAAGAGCTAATCGACTAGTCCATGTTCAAGATCGGGCGACTCAAATTTTCATGTTTTAAGAGATTTGGAATATTTTGATAACTCTATGCTGTTTTCATGTGAGACAGCTCATTACGAGCTGACTGACCTAATTCTGTGTTGTTCGCAAAAACTTCCTTATTGCCATTTGCGCTGAAAGGGTTAAAATATCTAAAACCTTTTGAATTCATAAACATTTTATAAATCAAAATGGTAAAATGTATGCATCTTTAGAAAATTTGATTTATTCATAGCATGGTGAATTCATCACTAAAACTCATTTCACTGAAAAGAAACTCTTTTCCCTAAAACACAAGTTAAATATGTTGGACTATGTATACACATATCTAAGAAATGAATGGTCACTAGAAAATTGAATCCCCAAGAAAAAGGATGGATGGATTTACTGATATGTCGAGTTTAAACCCGTTTGATAACAGCTTGCATAACTGCAGTTAGCTTTCTCCACTTGAACACAATTAGAAAAAGAGACATGGTAAGATCAGAAAAGAAAATTGTATATATTATGGTTCCCTTTGTGAACCTTTATACACAAATGAAAAGAGTTATTTATGATTATACAATGATACTCTGAATAACCATTTCCCACCTGAAGACACAATTTGGTGTACACGTAACCGCATCAGACGACATTTGAAAGGAAAAATTGCTCATAATGAGCACTTTCTCCATTTGCTACAATATTTTCAAATCCTATTAAATGATAATGCTATTATTTAAAATCATTTTTAATGTTTTTGCCAAGACGATATTTTGAAGTCGTCTGCTGCAGAATAAATGTAAAGGAGAAACAGACCAAAAGAACTTTGAAAGTGTGTTGAAATCAGATATCGTATATAATTATGAAATGTGAAATGTTTTATGGTAGTGAAACCCACATAGCGACCATAACGGACCGTGCTGTACGAACATCAGTGTACATAATGACTAAATATGCACTGCCACGCTATGTCATATTAATGTGCACTATATGCCCGAGACCTCTCTCCGCCTCGGTGCAGGATCGATCCCCACCGGGTCATACAGAAAACTTTAAAACTGGCGCTTATTGCTGAACGATCAGCGCTTTAAGAGTTAAGGGTAAATAGATAAATTAGATCACTTTCCAGTTTTCTTCTTTCATTGTGTTGGCCTTGTTTTTCAAATGTTAATATAGGAAGATGAATATTTCCATGAAGGTGTCTCCGTTTGGTAATAAATTACTTCTCTATACGAAAAGGTGTTGGGTCCACATTTGTCAATCCACTTTCTCAGCTAAACCAATAGACTAGATTTCAATTATTTCCACATATGACAAATCAGCTGCAGACGACGTCGAAAACTTTTATTCAAAACTATGAAAACTCTCTTTAAATGAAAGTTTTTATGAGCATTTTTTTCTTTTGCCACCATTGTCAAACTTTGTCTGCTGCAGAGGCATCTGTATGCGGGAAGGGTTAAATCATTAAATCATAAATCTACAGAAGCTATTCGACAAGCAATATGTACCGCGGATCAAGTAACATCACGATTAGTTTAGCGTCATATATTTTAGGACGATGGTGATATTTAACATATTTTAGACCCTTTATGCCTTGCAGATGTTTATTAATTGCAGATGTTTAATTATGCGTCAAATGATCAGAGAATAACGGGGGAACAAAATTAATTGATTAATTGGGCTCAAACACCGTTTTCAACCATTTTGAAAATAGTCCAAAGATAGCGATAGCAAAACTTGTTCTCAGCATAGCGAGGACTCTTTCCGACTTGTATACGCATGTTTACGCATTTGTAGCAGACGACTTGAGAGAAACATATTGGCAAAAGAAGACATTTCTTATAACGAGCAATTCTCTGTTTGTCACAATGTTTACTATTCTGTTCAATTTTGATACTTATTAGTCGCCGGGCAGAAGCCCGCGACTTCTATTTTTAATAGCTTTTCGGAAATCACATGGGAGGGCGGCTTATTATTAGAAAGAAACAAATCTAGATGATTTGAACATATTACAATTGTGGTTGTTTACGAACACTAATAAATGACACATCTAAAATGAAATAAATATTCCGATTTTTTAATGTTTGCATTTTTTTTTATTTCACTCGCATTTAAGTTTTTTGTCTTATTTACGAAGACAAAAGTGGTCCCTTCAAGACGTGAACCAACACCCCCTAATGCAGACTCTTATGTGTCATC
Organism: Serripes groenlandicus; assembly: GCA_031761405.1. Taxonomy (NCBI): domain Eukaryota; kingdom Metazoa; phylum Mollusca; class Bivalvia; order Cardiida; family Cardiidae; genus Serripes; species Serripes groenlandicus. The sequence continues at coordinate 91,047,727 of JASEVX010000005.1, read as the reverse complement.
ATTGAGGTCAATTTCGGATTCTCCTTTTAATAGCAATTTTAACTTACTAAATGTTGTTTTCATGTTCAAAGAGATGTCTTGATTTGTGTAGAATTCATTTAATAATGTTAATCCATGAATATCTAAAGTAGGAACTGTTTCTAAGCTAAATATAGACCCTATTCTGTTGTGTAGTTTCTTGACCTTTAACATCGATTTTCGCGCATGCGCATTTCGATATGAAAAAGCGAGTGATATTATTTTATTTAAGACAAGTACAAGACGAATGTTTGAAGCGTCAAAGAGAAGCCGCAATATTTCGATGTACATGTAGAAATAAGAAAAAAAGAACATTTTTAAATCCACAAACAATAGAACAATTTAAACTGTAGACGGTAATGCTGATATATTTCTCCTTTTGAAGACTTTTGTTTTCTTCAAATTACCTCCCTTTAAAGCAATACCAGGATATTTACCTTGTGATTCGAATAAGATTGACAAACATTGAAATTATATGATTGAATACTATTATTTAAATAAGTAACAACAGCAAAATTAAATTTAAGCCAGATAAATGTGTACACATTTCGTTAATTTTTTATAGATACCCTAATGTATAGGTATGTATATAAAATTTATAACCAAATGTTTTCATAACTACGATCCTAATGTTTGAATAGACTAAGGAAGGTCAAGAATACATATATAAATCAATGCAGTCTTTTCCGGCGACATTGATGCCTTGCATCAACTTTCTCTTGTATTTTTAGAGATTTTCCATATTTTTTTCCCAGATGTATGTAAAGTTCTCTGCGGCATATTTTTTTCTCTGTGAAAGGGGTATTACAAGATGTATGTGATAAAATAAAATTCAAAACAATTCGGTCTTGATTATTGATAGCCTTGGATTTAAACTAACTACGTATATTTTTTCCCCTAAATAAAATGAAACTTTTTAAAAGAAAAATTGTTATTTTCTCTTTTAACCCTTTCCCTCATATAGACACTTTCTTACGCCTCTGCAGCAGACAGCATTTTGAAAACATAGTGACAAAAGAAGAAATTGCTCAAAATGAGCAATTTCTCCTTTTGACACAATGTTTTCCACTTTTAGTCATAGGTTATCCATTCAATTATAGAGATTTTCTACTTTTTGACAAAATATGTTCAAAGTCGTCTGCTGCAGAATTGTTGTATGAGGGAAAGGGTTAACTAAGGCCAATAATCTTACAATACTCAGTCATATGTATATATACATGTACTTTTTTTCTAATATTTGCTACATCCGAACTAATAAACGTGTCATCGCTATGAAACAATGCAACTGTATGCAAACTTCTTCAGCAAAAAGAAAATTGGCGAAGCATAGCCATATGAAGAGAATGATCATGTTATCTATATAGGCAAAATAAGGTTTGAAAATGAAACATTTCGATGAGTAGCCTCTGCCTTAAACACTAAAATTGAAAATCATTTTGTTTTTAAGAGGGAATTAACTATCCCCCCAATAAGTATTAGAAGCCCATATAAGAATAATATGGATTAATATGAATCTACGAATATATATGATTGTATGCTCATTTTGTTATTTCATTGCTGATGCAGAGTTCATCCAATCAAGATATTGCAAATTGTATTGATATCTCTTAGAAATCAGACCGCACATGTGACATACTGTTGTTAATTTGACCCCAATTATCTAGTTAATGACATCTGCGATGCCCCTTTCTCCAACAATGTATCAATAGTTTCGCAAACATGATTGAGAAGGATAAACTTTTTTGGGATATTTTTTTAGAATGAAAAAATATAGTGTGACAAATATGAAATGATATACCATTTTAGAGGTATTTTCACTGTGTTTATTCTCAAATAGTTACTTTATCGGTTTAAGGGCTTGATTAACAAGTTAATGTTAACAAGTTCCCTACCGGACGAGGACAGCACATTGTGTCTTTTGACCTCTAAGTCATTTGACCTTGACATTTGAGGTACATGCCTGGGTATTGTGCGCGACATGCCACCTTATCATGGTGAACATGTGTGCCTAGTAACTTGGGAATCCTATGATGCATTGTTGAGTTGCGTGCCGGACAATGTACAGTCTTATCAAACAGTTCTCATTTTGACTTTTGACCTCTAAGTGTGACCTTGCCATTTGATGTACAGGCCTGGGTCTCGTGCACGACACGCCACCTTATGATGGTGAACATGTGTGCCTAATAACTTGGTAATACTATGATGCATGGTTGAGATGCAGGCCGGACAAGATACAGTCCTATCAAAGAGTACTCATTTTGACCTCGTAAGTTTGACCTTGACATTTGAGGTACAGGCCAGGGTCTTGAGAGTGACACTCTTCCTCATCATAGTGAATGTTTGTGCCAAATTTCATTGAAATCCTATGATGCATGGTTGAGATGAGGGTCAGACAAGGTACTACAGTTATATCAAACAGTACTCATTTTGACCTTTGACCCTGACATTTGAGGTGAACATGACTGTGTGCCAATAACTTGGGAATCCTATGATGCATGGTTGAGATGCGGTCCGGACAAGGGAATCCTATCAAACAGTAATCATTTTGACCTTTGACCTCTTAGTGTGACTTTAACATTTGAGGTACAGGCCTGGGTCTGCAACACTCCGCCTCATTATGGTGAACATGTGTGCCAAGTTTCTTTGAAATCCTATGATGCATGGTTGAAATGTGGGCCGGACAAGGCACAGTCCTATCAAATAGTACTCATTTTAACCTTTGACATCTAAGTGTGACCTTGACATTTGAGGTACAGACCTGGGTTTTGAGCATGACCTGCCGCCTCATCATGGTGGACGTTTGTGCCAAGTTTCTTGAAATCCTATGATGCATGGTTGAGATGCGGGCCGGACAAGGTAATCGGCCCGCGCTGTCGTTCGCCACTTTCGCCAAATGCGAAGATTATTTTAAAGTGGCGAAGTTATTTCATGTGTGGCGAATGTAAGTGGCGAAAGGTTTTTATCATCAACATTTACATGTTTTGGATATCAGTTTACGACATACAGTGACTGTTTCCGTTAATCTAAGATAATGCACTGCCATTTGATTCAATGTCGGGAACCAGTGACCACTTTACGACATTTTTACGACACCTGTTTTTATCATTTTGACAGCTTGTGTATTTCACACCTGTGTTATTGTTGTGAAGTGTTAATTCAGCCTTTTAATCCGACTGACCAACAACTCTGAGCGATATTGATTTGATACATTAAAGGCCGTACATATGATAATTGGCAATAATTGGCAATTATAGATGCATTAAATATATCAACACGCTTTTTGAAGCAAGTTTCGAATTATTGGCGAGTACAAACAATTATTGGACCCATTGATGAGATTGGCGAAAATGAATGGCACCTAAAAATTAAAAGTGGCTCCTAAAATTTAAAAGTGGCGAACTTTATTTCAATGTGGCGAAAGTGGTGGCGAAAGAAAAATTCAACCCAGAGCAGGAGTCCTTTTGACCTTTGATCTCATAGTGGGACCTTGCTATTTGAGGTAGAGGCCTGGGTCTCGTGCGCAACACGCTGCCTCATCATGGTGAACATTGGTGCCAAGTTTCTTTCAAATACTATGATGCATGGTTAAGATGCGGGCTTGACAAGGTTTTGTGGGACTGACAGACAGGCAGACCGAATCAACCAAACCTATAGTCCCCAAACCAGTCTTTGACCGGTAGGGCTAATAAGACATGATAAGCAGTTTCTTAGATTTTTTTTAACTTTGTGGATTAAGTGACAATGAGGACTAACATTATTAGTAAACAGATATGTGGAAGTTAATCTTGATCTTCAAAATTTGACAAAGGAGACCTGATTCAGCATCTTCTAGATACAACATACCATTCATCATAACAAAAGTTTGATTTTTAATAACATGCTGCCTGCCATCCAAATTTTCAATTACAATTTTCCGTTACGAAACAGCCGATATATGTTCGGGTACGAAACAGCCGATTTTTTTTTCGGGTACGAAACAAACAATTTATTTAGGGGTACAAAACAGCCGATTAATTTTCGGGTACGAAACAGTAACAGAACTTTACGAAACAGCCAAACATTTTCTGGGTACGAAATGATTCGGTTACGAAGCAGCTGAAACAGCCGATTTTTATTTCGGGTAAGAAACAGCCGATTTTTATTTCGGGTAAGAAACATCCAATTTATTGAAGGGTACGAAACAGCCGAACGTTTTCTGGGTACAAAACGGTTCGGTTACGAAGCAGCTATTCTTTTTCGGTTACTAAACGGACAGGTTACGAAACGACACTACTCCATGCCCTTTACCTAAATTCGATGCTTGTATAGTCAGAACGGATAAATTTCAACATTTGTTAATATTATCTTATCTAAATAAAATGGATGATTGTTATAATTATTCAATTGTTAAATAAAACCATAAGGTGATCGGTATCCATGCATATTGTATGACTTGTCCAAATTCATGAATGAAATTAAAACGTTTAATAATTTGTCATAACTCATTGTATATGTAAGAATTCTATCAAAGTTTGTTTGTCAAACTGTTCAATTTGATATGTTTAAAATTGCATTTAACGTTGTTTAATAATTTGTCATACCTCATTTTAAGTTTAAGGATTCTATCAAAGTTTGTTTGTCAAACTGTTCAATTTGATATGTTTAAAATTGGTTTAATTCGTATAACTAATTTCATCAAAGGGACGTTGATTGGCGCTAATCAACGTTATGTATATAACGCGATAATTGACATTAATCCGGATGATGTGTTAACGGTGATAATTACCAAAACAACTGTGAATACAACTATACCGTGAGGTGTAAACTACTCATTGAATTTCGGACAAATGCTCAGGAAGTGAGATTTTGTTTTAATCTGCATTGAATTACAGATTGTTGAAGAAATCACCGCCAAAGAATCGAGAAGATACAGTGAAGAATCTGTTTTCACTACGGTGCATAAGTTTATTACGCAGTTTTTGGAAATTGGACAGAACAAACGAGAAGGCTATCACCCAAAAAACATAACGCCTTACTTGCACGTGCTATTGTACCACATTCCCTTCTTCATTAGCCGTTATGGAACTTTAGCCAATTTTTCAGGCCAAGGTGTAGAAAAAACAAATGACATTATTAAACAAATTCACCAGACAAAAACCAATAAACATGATGCAACCAAAGATGCCCTTTTAGTCAGAAAAAGAATGGAAATCGGACATTTATCGAAAATATCACGAAACAAAAGAAGGTACAATAAACGCGATTCCAATTACTGGACTGTTCAGACTGCGGAAATGAATAAAAACAAAAAACGGAAAATTCAGGATGAACTTAAACAGGCAGAAGTCGATTACCGCGGAGTACAGGATAATCAGGACAGTTCTGGGAAAAGCCTCAACGAATCAAGCATCCCTGAGCTCAAGCTCAAGCTCATATTAAAAAAATTAGGAGTTAGTACAAAATTGCGTAAAAAAGAAAAAATCATTGAACTGATCCATTGCACGAAAAAAAAGTAGACTTTTATTAACTAAACTTTAATAGGCATTACCCCCACTCAAATAATAAGGTTGTGTAATTGCCCTAAACAAATATACTAAAAAATATATATTTATCATATAGATCTACACCTAGTTTTTAATGATATTTTTACGGTATTAAATTTAATTTCTATAAGTCTAGTTTTTCCGAATTATTTTTCATATTTTCTAGAACGGGAAGTTAATTCTATTAGGCTCAGCTATATTTACAAATGGACTAAACACACGAGTTCACACATATTTGAAAACGGTGTTAGAATAATTGAGATTGCTCGTTACGAGATATTTGAATTATTTTTGCAATATTTTCGACTTTTTTTTTAACAAAATAAAACCATAATTGATGGATCTAATTTGTTAATTGATGCTCTCTATTGCACTCCATGTCTGTAACAATGTACATGTATTATATGAAATTGATAATGATGAAAAAACCCGGCTCGACTATTTATTGGTAAATTGAATAAAAATATCGATATCATAACACCCTAGTTTTATTACCCTATAATCCCATGTTGAAGTACCCTGTGTATCTCTCTACTGCCCTCCGGCCGCACTATCGATGTATACATACCGAATGTACACAAATGTCCGGTAATTTCCGCCAATTAGCAAAATGATAACAAGAGCAGATAACAATCAAATTAGTCAACAATTAGTACGGCTTAAACAGTGGTACATTGTCTCCCCTGTCTCTCCTGTTTTTTTGCATGAGGACCATTGTGCCATATGCCAGAAATAGAGAATAATAGGTTGGTGCCGTGGATTGAGAAAGTTTATCTGGCAAGGCGGAGTAATTTATCGGGTGAGCCGAAGGCGAATCCGATAAATTACGGTGCCGAGCCAGATAAACTTTCTCAATCCACGGCACCAACCTATTATTCTATTTATCCTGTTGCATTTAATTTTTATTTTTATGGCAGCTTTAAAAATATCTAACATAATACAACACAAAAAATAGCTATCTTCATGAATGTTGCATTCACAAATGAGAAATTTATCGAAGATATATGCTGTCTTTATCGATTGAAGTTGGAATTTACAGCGACGCTTGCTAAAAAAAAAGTAGACCCGGTTAGCAGGTGCCCGCCAGCTTATCACGTGATCAACTGACGTATATCAAAATAAATATACGGCACCCTGTTATCGGGTCGAAATTGCTACACGTGACAGGATAAATGTCAAAATGTAAGCACTTCAGAATGATAGGAAACTAATCATGCTGATAATGAATAGTACTTACGCCATATAAGGATTTCGATATTTATTGTCACCTTGACCTTTTTTATGTGGAAAAATGGCATTGCATGTGACATAGCATGGTTAGTAAAAATTCATTTGTGCTCACACTGCAATAATTCAACATGCAAACATTGATCTTGATCTGTGAGCCAGGAACATATGTCTTACAAACAACTTTATGTCTAGCTTATATATCAAACAATGGAGAATACTATTAAAGGTTGCCTTTTGAATGATTAAAATAACCTTACAAGCAAATTATGATGTTTTGAAATATTTATAACCTTTTCTCAAAATATGCAGCAGACGACTTTTAAAAATCTAGACAAAAATATGGAAACTCTCTACAAATCAAAAAGCAATTATTTAAAAAAGTTGAAAACATTGTGGCAATAGGATTTATTGCTCACTATGAGCAATTTCTCATTTTGCCACACTGTTTTCATAACTCGTCTGTTGCAATGGCGTAAGAAAGCGTCTGTATGTAGGAATGTGTTAGGACTATATGAAGCCGTCCATGGTTAAAGCGACTGAACTCCAGATACCCAACTGTCGAAAAAAAAAAATCCAATTTTAAGAAAATAAGTGTTATTTTTGTATTTGGGGCATTAAAATATGATAACTGACATATTACATACCCCTATAATCGGTGAGATTTTCTTGTTTTCGATACTTTTTCCAACGCAAATTCTACCCTGTCAGTAACGGGGTAAGTATTTTTAAATAGGAACAACATAAACATGGATAACATAAAGAATAACATTTAGGGCGAATTCGATTTTTTTTTTTTCGTGCCATCTGGATTTCAGTCGCTTTAATGTCACAATTTGTGTTTAGGGGAACAGTTCCGATTCAGATGAGCATGCGTATCTGGACAATGTGATTAAATTCTACACTGTTTACATATATCATACACATTTTTTTTACAAGTCTCTGTCAACTTGTGTATATCCTGATAATAATGAGATGATCTGAACCTATGTGTACTGTTCATAAATGCCAAAGTGAACCCCATTGACGCGCCTGTATAAGAAGAATAGCAATCGCACAGTAACATCAGGTTTCGCTTAGCTTCAAGTACTGATCTGCGGTTACGTATAGCTTATTACATGTAATACAGGAGAAGATAACTTCATGTACAACACACTGTACTTTGACATTGGTTGTAATGGATGTCCCTCATTGGCGCTGAGGAGTGTAGGTTTAGCATTGCAACTGACCTCCATGGGCCCCGTTTTATCAACGGTCCTAAGCCGGTCTTGAGGAGTGTAGGTTTAGCATTGCAACTGACCTCCATGGGCCCCGTTTTATCAACGGTCCTAAGCCGGTCTTAGCCTAACACCGGTCCTACCACCAAAGTTAGGACCGCGTTGATAAAACGGTGTTAATGTCGGTCGTAAGTGCCGTCGTAAATCTCGGTGTTAGTTAAGACGGTGTTAGTTAGGACAATATTGATAAAACGGGGCCCTGTGTGTCAGAATGAACGGACCAGTAGTACTGGAAACTTTCTCATACAACGCCGTGATGTAACTGAACAATTGATGAAAGCGGCGTAAAACACAATGCAAACTAGAGTGGAGTGCTCCCCGGAGCACGTGTGTCACCTGCCGGCGCCTTGTCAGAAATTTTTAATTTTTGACCGAAAAGGGGCAATAACGCTGATATAAAAATATTTGGATTATCCCCCTTTTGTGAACCCATCACAAAGATTGATATAAACATTTGTCAGAAGTTTCAATCCAATCCTTTGAGTAGAACAAAAGTTATTTGAAAACGTGACGGAAAAGTGTGACGGACAGACAGACGGACGGACGGACGGACAGACAGACGGACGGACGGACAGACAGACGCCGGACAAAACAAAAAGTAATCCCTAAGTGCCTACGCAGGGTAACAAAAGCAAAATTTCAAACACCTTATTGCTGTTATCATTTCTGATTCTATCTTTTCTATCATTAACTCTTTCAGCGCCACAGGCAATAATGAGGTTTTTGCAAACAATGCAGATTCAGGTGAGTCAGCTCGTAACGAGCTGTCTCTCCTGAAATCAGCATTGTTTGCCTTTTAGTTACCAAAATAGTCCAAAACTTTCAAAAATTGAGAAATGGACACACCCGATTTTGAACATGGAAGAGTCTACTTAAAACAATTCGGCGCTGAAAGAGTTAAAGCATGAAATAGAAGTCAGTGTCTTTCAAATATATAAACACAAAACGCAGACAAAGGAACACTGGCACTATTTTAGGAAATACAAAATAAAAGTTATTAATCTATTATGCCACGTCACAAGATAACTGACCATTTGGACTTTCAACCAGATTACAACGCAGGCTTATTAAGAGTATCCTTATTCGAAATAGAGCCTAATAGGCATTCTTATAGCTGCGGGAACAAATTTTCTGACAAAACCATGACAATACTGTACGTAATTTGTTCGTATGTGCCATATATGTTAACCCTTTCCCACATACAATCAATCTGCAGCAGACGACTTTAAAATTATCAAGTCCAAAATACAGAAAATCTCCATCAATGATAGTATGATTATTGAATGGAGTTGACATCATTGTGGCAAATAGTGAAATCGCTCATCATGAGCAATTTCTCCTTTTGCTACAATGCTTTCAAAAGTCGTCTGCCGCTGAGGCGTCAGAAAGCGTCTATATGAGGGAAAGGGTTTCATCCTCCCTAGGTCGGTGACGAATTGGGCCGTGGTCTTGAGATAAACATATTTGACTTGTCTCACAGCTTCCTTGGCTACACATAGTTCAATTTCGTTATCAGGGACACATGCCGTTTCTCTCATAAACTTGGCGTTATATTATTAAATACGGCGTAATTCCTTTTTTCTTCCTTGCGACGCAATTACACATAGGGAAGGTAATTACAAGGTATTTCATGGATGTGAACTCTGACCAGAATCGACATTGGTCTCACAGCACTTTCGGCTGTGATTAAGCAAACTATAAATTCAGTGCTAAATATAAAACATACAACGTACAAATCTGTCTTTTTAACCCTATGATTGCGGGAAACGATTATGTGTCCAGCAATTATATTTGAGGACAGAGTGCCATACACATGTTCGGTGTAAAGAAGTATGTACATGTACCCTGCAGCAGCAGTACTTTTTTTTCTTTTACTTGTTTTTAATTAGAATCGCTGGTATCCTTCCCTATCCTTCGTTTCCTTGTGTGGAAAAAAATGGTCACGTTTTATTTTAGAAAAAACTAAATTAAAATTAGATAGAATTATTTATTTCTATTTTCGATTAAGTTAATTTCAAACAGGACAAGCGACAAGTTATCTATCATTTCGATCGTAATATGTGTGGAGGTAAGTTGTCAAGCTTGATCATTTTGACGTTTTAAACTTCTGTATTGTTCCTGTATTCGCTACACCCTCGAATTTAAAAAGTCCATATACATATAGTAATAGGCCTATCTCAAATTATATGCATAACTTACATTCCATCACCAGAACGAGGCTAACTAAGCAAGATGTAAACAATGGCTGAACAAATGATAAGCCCAGGCATCAAAACTTGGTGTAAAATCTGTCTTACATTGTTTTGTTCCACTATGTAATTCATTCAGATTCAAAATATGATAATTTATTCAATGGCATCAAAATATATTGCTTTAAAACAAAATACAGCAAGAAATGATTATGAACAAAGAAGGGATAAAGGAGAACACACCAATGTAATTTTCTTCTTTTTATTAACATAATGCTATTTATTCCATAAACTTACAAAATATTTTTCAACAATTTCCTTTCGTAGATGATTGCAATTTTTTTTATTTAGCTTTTACATATTAGAATTGAACTATCAGAATACATTTCAAGTGTTTAATAAGGTAGAATGTTCCGTGTTATAAAGGCCACTACACCAGTTTGACCAATACAGTTACCGTATTTATGCTAAGCAGCTCTGACTTGCACCTTCAGACTTTATTTTGAATTGTGACAAACTTATTAGTAACCAAGGCGAGCAATACACTAAGGAACATAAACACAATGTTTTTAAAATGTAATTTTCAGAAAGGTTTAACGGTTTTATTTGGGATTTTTACCATTTTCAGCAATAGTTCAGTTATATCGCGAGGACAGTTCACTTATTCATGATCCCTGGCCAAACAAACTAGGCATGACCTGTCGACCATGACCGCCCCGACTTAAGGTGTAACTAACAATTTGATGTATACTATTTTATCAAATAGATCTGTACACACATTCAAAATGAAAATTCGTATTTCAGTAAATCTGAAGACACCTTTCATTGCTACACCTATTGACATTATGTGCAATACACATGGAAAGAAAAAAATCACAGCAAAAAGAAAACATACACCACTCTACAGAAACTAATTTGCAATTAAAATTCCTCATAGCAAAAATGGATTCCGCCATAGTCAGGTGGTTAGCACCGGGGACTTGAACTCGGATGTCAGGGTTTGATCTGCAGTCACGACGGTCATGTTGGAGTGCCCTTGGGCAAGGCATATTTCATAGCCTGGTACTAGTTTGTTTACCATAGGAATATAAATAAATGAATGGTTGTCATGATATAACTGAAATAATGTTGAAAACTGCATTAAACCCCAATTAAACTAAACAAAACGAAATTGAACGTTGTTGAACAAACAGCTTTTGGAATGCTGACAGTTGCATATCCTATTTTACAGGATGTTCATCTTATCTGTCTTTTCTTAAATTGTTCTATATTCAAATCTCAGCCTTGCCTTGAATGTAGACATCAGTGAGTAAATGGATTGTTTGAGGACAACTTTTTAAACATCTTCTGCAAGTATATTGTGTCCAATAGCTTTGTAATTTGCAAGCTGGTACAGGACACAAACATCATGACATTTAGCCTAGACATACCAATTGGACATGAGCAAAACCCTAGAAATGTGTTAGCGTCCTCTTTAGACTTAAATGCTATCTGTAATCGAAAATGAGATGAACACAGATTATCTATTTGAATCATGTTCTGATATCTAGCTTTAACTTTCCTATGTTTCCCTTTTCCACATACAAAACAGATGACTTTGAAAACATCTGGGCAAAATTAAGTAAAATATCTATAAACCGACGTTTGATATTGAATTGAGTTAAACAAATTTTTGCAAACGGAGACATTGCCCTACTGTTGCCACAATGTTTTAACAAAATTGAGGCATCATGAAAGTGTCTATATGTATAACATTTATCCACCTACAATCACCACTACTTTGCTCTTCCGAAAATTGTAGGTTTTCCTTTACGAAATTCATGTCTTTGTGTTAAACTGTATTTGCTTTAAACATGTATGTATGTATGTACGGCGGCCAGTTCACCTACTCATGCATTTCCTGGTTTTCTTACACCAGTACTCCACACAACAATCTTCCCAAGCAACTGGCTGCTTTTCCACATAGACTTAGCCCATTGGTGGAAGACAAATGACGCATGTCGCATTGACTTTTGTCAATCGTCGGAAAGAAAGTTGGCCGAGCCGGGATTCGAACTCACAACCCCTGGATTGACAATAGAAACAGACATGCATTGTATTTAGATTAAATACGGTACACTATATAAATGCAGATTAAAACTCTCGACACCCAATTAGTTGGGGTTATCAATTTATACTTTAAGATGGATGAGAAAGTATAGTGTTTCTTCTTTTGAAGAGCAATGAAATACTGATAAGAAGAGAAATGTCTCAAATACTGACCTGGCTAAGTAAGTAAGAAGGATATGTCTGTCTCTATAATAGTTTTCGCTTTTTTTTTTATTGATCTATCCACAGAAGACTTTGTTGTATTTCATGAAGCTTTCAACAAAATAAAATAAACAAATGGTACAAGTTCAAGATCTCTATTACTGCAAAATATTGCAATAGTGTGTAGTATTTACATGTAGCTGTTTGGGAGCTTGCTTAGTTAGCCTCGTTCTGAGAAATACATACATATACATGAGGCTATATTTAGAAGGGCCTATCTCAAATTATATGCATAACTTACATTCCATCACCAGAACGAGGCTAACTAAGCAAGATGTAAACAATGGCTGAACAAATGATAAGCCCAGACATCAAAACTTGGTGTAAAATCTGTCTTACATTGTTTTGTTCCACTATGTAATTCATTCAGATTCAAAATATGATAATTTATTCAATGGCATCAAAATATATTGCTTTAAAACAAAATACAGCAAGAAATGATTATGAACAAAGAAGGGATAAAGGAGAACACACCAATGTAATTTTCTTCTTTTTATTAACATAATGCTATTTATTCCATAAACTTACAAAATATTTTTCAACAATTTCCTTTCGTAGATGATTGCAATTTTTTTTATTTAGCTTTTACATATTAGAATTGAACTATCAGAATACATTCCAAGTGTTTAATAAGGTAGAATGTTCCGTGTTATAAAGGCCACTACACCAGTTTGACCAATACAGTTACCGTATTTATGCTAAGCAGCTCTGACTTGCACCTTCAGACTTTATTTTGAATTGTGACAAACTTATTAGTAACCAAGGCGAGCAATACACTAAGGAACATAAACACAATGTTTTTAAAATGTAATTTTCAGAAAGGTTTAACGGTTTTATTTGGGATTTTTACCATTTTCAGCAATAGTTCAGTTATATCGCGAGGACAGTTCACTTATTCATGATCCCTGGCCAAACAAACTAGGCATGACCTGTCGACCATGACCGCCCCAACTTAAGGTGTAACTAACAATTTGATGTATACTATTTTATCAAATAGATCTGTACACACATTCAAAATGAAAATTCGTATTTCAGTAAATCTGAAGACACCTTTCATTGCTACACCTATTGACATTATGTGCAATACACATGGAAAGAAAAAAATCACAGCAAAAAGAAAACATACACCACTCTACAGAAACTAATTTGCAATTAAAATTCCTCATAGCAAAAATGGATTCCGCCATAGTCAGGTGGTTAGCACCGGGGACTTGAACTCGGATGTCAGGGTTTGATCTGCAGTCACGACGGTCATGTTGGAGTGCCCTTGGGCAAGGCATATTTCATAGCCTGGTACTAGTTTGTTTACCATAGGAATATAAATAAATGAATGGTTGTCATGATATAACTGAAATAATGTTGAAAACTGCATTAAACCCCAATTAAACTAAACAAAACGAAATTGAACGTTGTTGAACAAACAGCTTTTGGAATGCTGACAGTTGCATATCCTATTTTACAGGATGTTCATCTTATCTGTCTTTTCTTAAATTGTTCTATATTCAAATCTCAGCCTTGCCTTGAATGTAGACATCAGTGAGTAAATGATTTGTTTGAGGACAACTTTTTAAACATCTTCTGCAAGTATATTGTGTCCAATAGCTTTGTAATTTGCAAGCTGGTACAGGACACAAACATCATGACATTTAGCCTAGACATACCAATTGGACATGAGCAAAACCCTAGAAATGTGTTAGCGTCCTCTTTAGACTTAAATGCTATCTGTAATCGAAAATGAGATGAACACAGATTATCTATTTGAATCATGTTCTGATATCTAGCTTTAACTTTCCTATGTTTCCCTTTTCCACATACAAAACAGATGACTTTGAAAACATCTGGGCAAAATTAAGTAAAATATCTATAAACCGACGTTTGATATTGAATTGAGTTAAACACATTTTTGCAAACGGAGACATTGCCCTACTGTTGCCACAATGTTTTAACAAAATTGAGGCATCATGAAAGTGTCTATATATATAACATTTATCCACCTACAATCACCACTACTTTGCTCTTCCGAAAATTGTAGGTTTTCCTTTACGAAATTCATGTCTTTGTGTTAAACTGTATTTGCTTTAAACATGTATGTATGTAGGTACGGCGGCCAGTTCACCTACTCATGCATTTCCTGGTTTTCTTACACCAGTACTCCACACAACAATCTTCCCAAGCAACTGGCTGCTTTTCCACATAGACTTAGCCCATTGGTGGAAGACGAATGACGCATGTCGCATTGACTTTTGTCAATCGTCGGAAAGAAAGTTGGCCGAGCCGGGATTCGAACTCACAACCCCTGGATTGACAATAGAAACAGACATGCATTGTATTTAGATTAAATACGGTACACTATATAAATGCAGATTAAAACTCTCGACACCCAATTAGTTGGGGTTATCAATTTATACTTTAAGATGGATGAGAAAGTATAGTGTTTCTTCTTTTGAAGAGCAATGAAATACTGATAAGAAGAGAAATGTCTCAAATACTGACCTGGCTAAGTAAGTAAGAAGGATATGTCTGTCTCTATAATAGTTTTCGCTTTTTTTTTATTGATCTATCCACAGAAGACTTTGTTGTATTTCATGAAGCTTTCAACAAAATAAAATAAACAAATGGTACAAGTTCAAGATCTCTATTACTGCAAAATATTGCAATAGTGTGTAGTATTTACATGTAGCTGTTTGGGAGCTTGCTTAGTTAGCCTCGTTCTGAGAAATACATACATATGCATGAGGCTATATTAAGAAGGGCCTATGCGATTGTACTAAATAGTGTACAGATCTTGGCATTCGTTAGTCTCAAAGATTGGTGAAAATCGCTAAAAGCACGAACAGGTAATGTTAACAAAAATTGAACACGGTGTTTAATGCCGAGTTCGGTTTTATGGAAAAACAGATCAACCGTTGATGCACTGTTTTTTTTATTACTTACATGTAACTTAGTGCAACACTTCTTAAATAGAAACAAGAAGAATTTTGATGCAAAGCATCAAAGACGCCGCGCATGATTTTGAAGCATGACTTTAAGAAAGCAGATGCAGTTCAGTACATTTAAATAACCTATGCAAGCAGACAAGATGTAAATATTTCGAACAAGTAGGCCAAATGTCCCTTTATTTTAAACAAGAAGGCCAATATGTGCCTATATTGCTCACCTGGCTACCATAGCCTATATAAAAAGGTTACCAAGAGCAGAAAGGGTCAATATTGACGTAGGGATTAAACGTTTTATATGCTACGATCTATGTGATATTCAGCATGTGAAGTTTAGTCGTGAAATGACAAGTTTAGTCCTGAAACCATTTGGTTTACGGTTTGCTTAACATTCACTACAACTATAATGTGTCATACACGCTGAAGTTTTAAATCCTCTAACTAGATCCATTAGATAAAAAGAAACACCATAGGTGCTTAAATATTAACATTATTTAAGATTTATTACCTCTAGTTATATGTTAAGCACAAGCTTTGGAAGGAGAGGGGGAACTATATTCTCCTTCCAGTTTAGCAGAAGTATGATAGCAAAAACGGGAGTATATAAACAAAAAATACGATGTAATTAAAAAAAAAGAAGATATTTATGATCAAGATTGAGCATTATGAAATTTCACATGCATAGTCAACATATAGCAAGAATTATCAAGTCTGTTTTGTTTGTTTGTAGTGTCACTTTAATCGTTTTGAACATGCCAGTAGAAAACTGAAAAATAAACAAAAGGAAATGGTCAAGTCAGTCCCATGAGCAAAGAGCGAAAACCAGTTGGTACAAATCGTTCATCTCGAACGAAACATGAAAAACTGGGTACGAATGCAATAAATTTTAGAATTTGGATGAAATCGTGAAAACAGCGAAGTGTTCATAACGGGAGGAAGCAGAGACAACTTAATTACTCTAAGGGAACCGATGACACCTTGTCGTCTATTAAATAAGAATGACAAAACATGCTGCATTTACAAATAATAGAACGGATCACGTTACGGCAATGCCTATTGAATAGTTGGGTTAACGGTTTTTTTACAGTTTCTAGAATTATACTGTAATATGTAGTAATTAAAACGAATCATCATCGATTTTTTTTTAAGATTACCCATTTATTTAAAAATCTCAATATTGTAAATAGGCAAAAACATCGCCAGAAACTTTGTTCTGAGATTTGATGAATCGGGTCGTAAACCAAACTATAAAAAAAGCGTCGCCTAGGAGTTTAGGGGAAAGTTATTAAATACCCATTACATGTGTCTAAAGTTTTGTAATAACGGTAGAAAACATACGTATTTTGTATCTTGCTGTTTCTTAAATCATTTTATACAATTTATTTATTCATAAAGGTTGTATTTTTTCAAACATATAACAGAATTTTTCTTAACAATAATAATGTTGGTTGCTCCCTTTTCGATTACGTCACCCCATGGTACAACATTAAAACCTATCCCATACTGACGCCGCGCTTCCACGCGGCGTCAATAAACACGTGTGTATATGTCTCTGTTAAAACATACGACAATCACAACGATGTTTTCTGTTCTATTACATTTTATTAGAGAAAAACAAACCATAAATTAAAGGCAGTGTATTTGTCTTATAAATTATGTCAAATTGCACGACAAAACACCACTGGAAACAGTCTGTGTGTGGCTTCAAGTATGTTAAATGACATGTCAATTATCCGTTGCTATGCATTGGCTAACAACATATGGGCGACAAATTCATTCCATTTGAACAGCATTTTCTTACGTTTCATTTCTATAATGTAGTTGTTAAAATACAGATTATGTAAGTGTTAAATTTGAGGATAACGGTCAATAAACGATTACAACATATTGTTCCGTTCCGTTCCGTAAAGTATAATTATCCCCTAGGATAATATTTTGCGGTACGGAACGGAACAAGATTTTATTCTTTTCAATCTGATTCTTTTCATTAATTACGGGGCGTGTATATTTATAAATCGAGATGAAAGTGTTATATCTACAAGAAAGTGGGTATTCAGAAAACTCAATACATACGACAGTCACAAAGTCTTTTTTATGAGATTATATTATATTAATTTGTATCATTATATTAGTTTTTAAATTTCAGGATTACGGTCAATATACGTTTACAAAATGTTGTTCCGTTCCGCAAAGTATATATATCCGTATGTACTGATACTTTGCGGAACGGAACGGAACATAACAGGAATTCTTTTCTTTTCGGTATCCTTCTTTTCATAAATGTATATTGAAGCATGTTTATCACTGTACGCATGATACACATCGTTGTCGATGCTTAAATAAAAATAAAAGCACTGCAGTGCTGACGGCCTGGGGCTGCAGGAAAGTTGGATTTTTCGACGCACGGGCCCTACGGCCCCCGGTTAATCCACCACTGTATATTTCACGTGACTCTTTGTGTGTGGTGGGGGAGTCGGGCACGGGCCCTGTGGGCCCCCACTAAATCCGCCACTTCATTTGCGACGCTTTTTCTTTGTTTACCATTAATCTTTCGACGCACGGGCCCTACGCCCCCCCCCCCCTCCCCCGGTTAATCCGCCACTGTATTTTTCAAGTGACTTCTTTCTTTTTTTCCGTTCCTCTTCGCGAATGTTAATAATGTTAACAAGCGTCTATATTTGACCTCTCGGTGCATTAATTTCTAAAGCATTTCTTAAACTTATATTGGAGTACTTACGCCTTAAGTTTCTCACTGATGTTCCAACAACATTAAAATGATATTTATGGGGAGAGATCCTAACCTTTTAAATGCAGTTTTGTTGAATCCATGATGAACTATTTTTCTCGCGCAGTTGCTCGTGCGTTGTTAAGTGCTAACAACAATTGGAAGGCTGCCAAATCAAAGCGCCAATGGCACTGTAGTGGCGATCGTATGGAAAATCCTGCAAAGTAACAAGCAGTATATCGGTGTAGGGCTTGCGCTTTTCAATAATAGTGCACTCTGGTGCGGATCAATTTGAGAATGTATCAACCCTGCATCTTTTGACAGTAGAATACTGTTAGTTTGCCAGAATGTTGTCTTGGTGATTGTTTAGTTACGTTCTGAAACTGGTCATGATGTGTTCAAATTAGGCCATTCCAAATGTATGAAAGATCTAGTTGGTACTCGATAGACTAGCTACCGTTTTAGCTCATTAGAATGGCTATTTGTAATCTCATATTGTTCGGGTAATCACATGTTCATCATCAGGTCGCTAGGCCATATTAAGATAAAATAGTGTGTACACTTTAGAAATGACAAAATTATCAAGAAAGGAGAGAAAACAGTATCCATTAGTTTGGTGTTTGTTTAAATGATGTCCAATATTAAACAGGTCTGTTTAATTTAGTCCCATCACATTGCATGATTGAGGGTTTATATGTAGGGTATTTATATGTCTCTGAGGTTGTTAAACTGCTTCGAAAAATTTGAGTGCAAGAACAAACACAAAACATGCACAAAAAGCACAATTTCACTATTTGCCAACTGTTCAATTTATAAAAAATATTGGCATATATTATAATGCTCGATCTCCAAACTAAATAAGGCTACACTTTCAGCATTGATTGCTAATTGACTCTAGAACGTGCAGACGTGTATACATAACGTGTGTCCTTTAAACCGTTGTAAACCAGTCTTATCATCTAGACGCTTTCATATATTTAAACAACTACAAAATGAAGCGTTTATAATATTGAGCAGTCTCGCGAGCTATTTATAGAAACTTTTGGAATTTCCAGATTTGAGTATCATCACAGTTATTTGCCGTTATTTGCAAGGAAGAACGCGCAATGATATTTATTATCTGCCAAATCATGACGAAGATAATATTTACATATTTTAACTCTATGTAGATAATGTCTCGATAAAACTCAAATATTAGTAACAATCCGGTACCAAAGTAGCACTGATATAATTATTATTAATCGCGTATCTGCATCAATGATGGAAATTTAACGGATGTGAGTAAATTAGTTTGCAGTAAGGAAAATAAATATCAACCGATTGTTTCAAAACCGACTATGTAAATATTGTTCGTTGTTGTTGTTTCTGTTAGCATTGTGGCGATTGTCAAACCAATCGCCACAAAAATGGTATTACTACTATGACCAGGGGCTAAAGCCCCAGGCCAATAATGTGCGGACGACCTTTTCCCAGAACATGACTTTATATACATTTTAAACTTTTAATCAATGTATAATCACACAGGCACTCGTTGTAACATTCTTCCGAGATATTGAAAACAGCACAATCTGACGACCTTTATTTTAGTTTCCATCCCTTGAACTACAGCACGGAAGATTGATTTCAAAAGTTATGCAACTCTGTTATCCGACCAATACAAACAAATGGTATGTCGCATGTACGATTCAGGAATCAAGTTATCTATCATTGTCGTAAGTATTATATACAGAGCGATACGCTTAGGTTAAGGTGTCGGCGGTTCTACCAAACTGTTGCTGGTTCCAGCCTAATAACGACCTCCATCGTAACTTCTCTTATGACATTAGTACCGGGTTTTAGGAAGCGCACTGTAAGTGACTGCAAGTGACTCTATAATCTTCACTAATTACTTTTTTTTTTTTTCTTTCTTTTCAATACCATTCTGTTCATCAAATACTATGGATACTTCATGATAATCATTAAATACAATACGAAAACTTTATTGCTGCCGCCGTTCTACCAAGAGGTTGCGGCTACCAACCCAACAACGATCACCACCGTAACTTCTCTTGACATGGTTTTTCTAGGAAGCGGACTGAAAGTGACTCGATAATCTCAGGAACCAAGGTAACTGTTTGTCTCTTTCGTATTACTGTATACAGATCGATACGCTTACCCAAGAATTTCGATCATCAAATATCGATATTCCTCGGAAGCAATGTATTCGTTAAACTGTGTAAGCTTCCGTGATTTACCGATAATTGATCACACGCTGAGAAGAGAATTGTAAAACAATAAACGCCTAGGGGATAGTCGTGTCGGACAACGAGCCAGTACACGAGGTTAAGCTTTAAATGGTTAGAATAATAAAGATCGTAATTAAGTGACACACTCTCCAAAAACTTTATTTGCACATATGTCAACCAAACATTTGTAGATGAAAATGCATCATATATTGAATCGTACAAGAGAAAGTTGATGCAAGGCATTAATGTCGCCGGAAAAGACTTACTACATTGATTTATTTTTTAACATACATGTATTCTTGACTTTCATTAGTCTAAACATACACAAAATGTTTCATTAATGACTAATTCCAGGATTTTTGAAATTCCACATACAAATTTCAGGATTTAATTTGGTCTGCAGGATTTTGAATTTGCTATAAAAAACTATTAAACCTTTCCATGTCTGAAGCAACAATGAAAACCTTTAAAAACATTGAGAAAACGGTTAAATTGCTGAAGACATTTAATAATAATTATATATAATAAGTATTTCACAGATGTTAAAATTTATCCTCATATGTTTAAAAAGTAGACCACACTTGAAACACCATATAAGCTAAATTGTTTATTTAAATCATTGATGCATGCAATATATGTATGACACAAGAGAAATGCCAGTTGCGAGTCCCATTACTATTTAAAAGGTGGCAAGTATGAAATTAATTGGGTGCGACAGACCAGATTTCTTTTTATTTCTAAAATTATATTTCTCAGAGTTTGTTCTTTTCTTTATTTGTTTTAAGCCAAATAAGCATTCAATATCACATGTATTTAATCATTTGAGTGTGTAATATTAGCTATCTATCTGTAATATTAGGTGTTTGATCATTCTTTCGAAATGTTGACCTCATGTCAAGATCGAGTCGTTGTGACATCGAAGAAAGTGAATAAATAAGTGCATGTTTTATTCCACTGCATTCGAGTGAAAAAAAAAGCATTTCAATATGTCTGAACACCTTCCCAAATACAAAACAACAACACCTTTCTTGCAACGGCCCAGACGAGCGCTTTATTGTTAGACAGAGAACCCAATACGCGCATGCATATATACATACCTTTACATGTATTAAAGTTATAAGTAATTTTCGTTTTGCAAGCTTCACATACATATATCTCCCATCAAAAGGGTCCTGGCCGCCAACGTAAAAAATAATTTTTGTTAAAGAGGAACCGTGCATCCGTGGCATGCGCGAAACAACCAGTGTTTCTCAGAAACCCCTAGGGAAATCAGGGTGTCGGAACTCAACCTAGTTTAATGTGTGAAGCAATATAACCTTCACAATAATCGAATAGCATTCTGTGTAAGCAGTCTAACGAGCGAAGTCTAGCGTGGAACTGACAAACACGCCCTATAACTACCTTATATATACTCATACCCGAGCGCACATCCCGTGCAACTACAATACACAATAACCTTTTGTGTGTCTACCGTGTTAAGACAAGCATTCTCTGCTTTAATACGTACCACAGAGAATGTGTAAGTCTGAACACCTTCCCAAATACAAAACAACAACATATTTCTTGCAACGGCCCAGACGAGCGCTTGAACGCTACAAATTATAGTGCGCTGAATGTTATTCGAATTCTAAAATCAAAGAACAATATTACAATTTTAACTGTTTTGTGACAAATAATTTCTTTTCTACAGAAGCTTCAATATACCCATCCTTCGCCATGTCCGTTTTCCAACGCTCGTGGCGCTTTAAACAACGATCAGAAACGCAGCTGGCGTTAGCTGCAACAGTGGCTCCACTGGCTCTCAGGAAATTAGTTCCTTGATGCAAATCTGGAGCAACCAATTTGAACCGAGAGACATTACATACTCTATAACGAGAATAATCAGTTTTTTTGTTCTGTTTTAAAAGAAAGCACTTGGAACCGGATCTACAAGCCGCCCGAAAAAGATATAATTCGGAATCAACAAGCATTCCCGAGCACTGTAAATACCTTTGCAACATTACAATCGGACAAGCGCTAGTTTCGCCTTTCGCGATAAATACTTCTCTACCAGACATATATACATCTTTTTTACTTTTCTTAATATACAAAACAAAATGATCTGTACTAAATCGTAGATCGCAACATCTTAAATCTACTCTTTCATTAAACCGTAAAACCCCAGTAAATCCTAATAAGATCATAGATAAGTCCCGCAAAACGATGATATCTCGTGACTCTGAATACATACTGCAAAGTTCAATCAAGTTCTGTAAGCTGATTACATCCGTCTTTACTATGGGTTTGGAATTCAAACGCTTGGCACTTTCAACAAACATTAAAACAGTTGAGATTATCGCTGGATCGGGTTAATAATTCATTCGATGAAGCCACTTAATAGCGTAAAGAGATGATGAAATCACTTTATCCAATTTTCCTGCATCGATCATATGTGATAAATACATTGCAACGTATATGGAGCACGCTGCTGCCTCGAAGAAATACCTTTTTCCTCACAGAAATCGTCAAACGCTCTGATTTGATAGCAGTATTTGATCACAGTAGTATCAGCCCTTGCCGACACCATTTGTATAGCTATTGTGTCTACAATCCGATTTTGATCGACAATGTGTACGTCTCCCTCATCGAAATTGGGCTTTAAAAACGCTCTTATGCCAATACCAACACAAGAAAACACAAGAAAACGTTAATAACATCTTTTCCTCCATTGTTTTCCTTCAAAAACGCAATGTAATGCGACCATGCTGAATGATAAAACATTCTCACCGAACATTCCGTTGTTTTCCTTGCCTTTGTACACATCTCCCGATTTTGCAATTCGAGTGCAGCTTTTACAAAATATATTTATATTCGTTTTGCAAATCAGTAATAAACGGCAAAAATGAGGCTGACTGCCATTTTGGAATAATCAAAGTACCTCGAGCATTTTCCGATGCTAATTTCCCCCAGACAGCTCATTATATGCTTTGGAGGCGGAACTAACCATTTCAGTTCACCGCACCAAGTCTGATCAAATGCGTCTATGGCTTCCGTACCAGGCACCCACTACCTAGAGTTAAACCTCCTACATTTATTATTATAATGTGTTGAAAACCTATCTACATCATGAGGACCCAACAATTTATCCAAATTTCTATAAATATCATCGGAAATAGACCAATCATCACTATCCAGACACCTACTCAAGTGATCAGCAAGAAGGTTATCACCCCTTTGTATCCAGACTGATGTGATCCTGTTCTGCTCACAAACTGAATTTATCGATAATGATAAATTATGGAGATCATTAACTCTGCTACCAGCGTGTAAAATACGCTCAACATTTTGATTATCTGAAAATATCTTAATATGACGATTTTTCAAAATCTTCAAGTTACTCATAACAACCCGATGTACAGCCTCTAGCTCCCTCCATGTGGAACTTTTGAGCGACTCATCACTCGTCCATGATCCGAATATTTCGGAATTGGAAAAATGGCTTCCACTATTTAGATCGCTTACCGCACAAACATCCCTATCCTTCATTAACAAATCATTTCTATCAAGCATGGGATGAATTTTAACATATCTCATGCCAACCACAGTAATTAACATCTCTCTTACGGGATATAATTTTCGCAAACCAAATCTACCAGACAACTCTCTCCGTGGAATTGTGATCCTCAAAGAATCGACAATCACTATTGATCACAATTTCCGATGAACAATAACAACTCTCTTCCGGGAGTTTTACGAATCCGCCAACACGCGAAATACTAGTATCTATCGATCTATCAAAACCGACTAGCGCACTCGCTTCCGGGAGTCGCCCATCATTAAATATATAACGATCAAAGGAATTACCTCTGTCCACCTCTAACTCGTGGCTCCCTTGCCTTAACAACGGTATTTTCTGCCGGTGCACGGATTCCGATCCGTCTCCTGACAAACATGCGCTACACATTTCAACAAATCCACCATAACCATGGGAACTTGCGTCAGCAAAAACGTTTGCTTTTACGACCCGATGTTGCCTATACAAACATCCTAAATCATTGAGACGCCTGGCATTTATACGCCAATAATTCAATTCTCCTATAGCCTCCTTATTCACACCTGAACCGGCGAATTCCAACTACAGCGATTAGTTGTTTCTAGTGTGCAAACTAACGCGTTTACCAGGTACACTCTGCAGTGATATAATTTGACTCCCCTATACCCTCATCGAGAAACATAACAATATCGATGCACAACGATCACCAATATTTCAGTGACTGTCTGAGTACTTTGGTGAATATGTGTCCGGCTGTAGACAAACCGAAAGGAAGGCAATTAAAAACGTAATAACAGTCAATACGTTCGTCGGACCTTGAGAACCCCAAAGATGTGGCATGAACAAAGATCAATGTGATGATAAGCGCTTTTCAACTAAAAGCCTGAAAAATCGATTGTGCGTCTTTAACGTCCTCAAATTTGACCTTAAACAAGTGTAAGCCAGATTGATATGTCTACAGTCAAGAATTAATCTAGGCTTGCCAGACCTACCGTATGCAACCGTTATTGGGTTGACTATCAATGTTTTTTCTTGAACAACTGAAATAATACCCTTTTCTACCAAACGGCTATTTACGAACTTTACATAAATCGGATTATCCCTGGCGGATCTATTACTATTTAACTGAACTATCGCCGGAGTCTCAGCAAACGGTAACTTTATAAATGACATCCTAAATGTAAGCATTATTGGTATAAACTACCCCTCTGCTATGGCTCCGTTTTGAGTTTACCAACAGGTGACAAAACGGTTAAACCCGTTAGCTCTGAATGTTTACCAGAGTCGATAGAACCTCCTTTTCCCAAAATATTACAAGACGAATTTAGATGCAGAGCATCAAAGGACGCCGTGCATGATTTTGAAGCATGACTTAAAGGAAGCAGATGTAGTTCAGTACATTTAAATAACGTGTGAAAACAGACAGGATGTAAATATTTCGAACAAGAAGGCCAAATGTCCCTTTATCATAACCAAAAAGGCCAAGATGTGCCTATATTGCTCACCTGGCTACCATAGCCTATAATAAAAGGTTACCATACAACATGAAGTTTCTTAATTTTTTACCAATACACGGCTTCAAATCTGCTCTAACTAGATCAATTAGATAAAAAAACCATCACATAGGTGCTTAAATATTAACATGTAATGTCTCTAGTTATAAATTAAGTGTGACACAAGCTTTGAAGGAGAGGGTGAAGTATATTCTCCTTCGTGTTTATCAGAAGTATGATAACAACAAGAGGCCCAAGAGGGCCAGTATCGCTCCACTGCCAATTAAATCCTCAAACAGCCCCGCGCCCTGGTTGCCATGTTTTTTACCAATCAACATGGCTTGAAGGAATCTGATAGAGGGTCATATATATATATATAAAAGATTTTTTAAGTTTTCACTATAACCATATTATAAGGCAAAAATAGCTCTGCCCTCTGGCGGCCATAGTTTTCGACCAATCAACTTGGCTCGAAAAAATCTGAAAGAAGGTCACCCAAGCAACATTTCTACACAATTATTTGAAAATCGGCCTGATACCTACGGAGGAGAAGAAGATTTTTTAATTCTTCATTGTTTTTTCTTTCGGAAACCAGAATTTTGCATGGATCCCAAACAGTTTGAGGAACTAAGGAGAGATCATTGAGAGGATACTTCCTATGAAGTTTCATCCTAATTGGTCCAGTGGTTAGGTAGGAGAAACAGTTTGAAGCAAAACGTTTACGGACGGACGGACGCACGCATGCACGCACGTACGTCCAAAAGGCGTTTGTTGGGTGTTTTCCTTTGATGTTCTCTTGTTGGGTATACCCAACAAGCCCATGGTTTATTCCGTAATTATCCCCCCTTTACGGAATAAATAGCAATAATATGTTAATTAGATACCCATAACACAATTGTATAACAAAAAAACACTTATCAAAGTGTCTTATAATGGTGGTGGCTGGGGTTTACGAAAAAACACTATCCAACAAGATTACTCTCGTACGCACTCACGCACGGACGCACTCACGCACGCACGAACGCAGGACGGACGATTCCCCATGACATAAGCTCGACTGGCTTTCAGCCAGTGGAGTTAAAAACGGAAGTATATAAACAAAAAATACGATATCGCAAATTTCCGAGATAACGAGAAAAAAAAAATATAAAAAAAAATAATCGAGAAATCGAAATGTTCGAACATATTGATGTCTTTCTTTTTTTTTTTTTTTTTTTTTTTTTCCGATATCTCGAACTTTTCGAAAAAGATTTTTTTTTTTTTTTTTCGATATCTCGAACTTTCCGATATCTCGAACTTACCAATTTTTCCCCATATTTTTTTCGATATCTCGAACTTTCCGATATCTCGAAATTTTCGGTATCTCGAACTTGTCGATATCTCGTACTTGTCGATATCTCGAACTTTTCCGATAAAGTTCGAGATATCGAGAAAAAAAAAATTAAAGATACCGAAAAGTTATTGGAAAGTTCGAGATATCGAGAAGGAAAAAAAAAAAAAAAAAAGAGATATCGGAAAGTTCGAGATATCGAAAATTCGAGATATTGGAAAGTTCGAGATATCGATATGTTCGATTTGTCAATAAATGTTCAAGTTAAAAACATTCGTTTTATCAATGTATTCGATATATCGATGTGTTCGAGTCATCGGTATGTTCGAGATATCGATATGTTCAAGTTATTTGACCAATAAGACATTCGTTTTTTGCGTGTACAATGACCTCAGACAAATTTCGTACCTAAACCTCTTAATTTGCGAATGTCTAATCGAATGTCTAATGTCTAACTGATCAATTAGACATTCGTTTTGTTAATGTACATTGATCTCTGATTAATTTGGTACCTAAATCTCTTAATTTGCGAATGTCTAATCGAATGTCTAATGTCTAACTGATCAATTAGACATTCGTTTTTTGCATGTATAATGACCTCCGACGAATTTGGTACCTAAATCCCTTAATTTGCGAATGTCTAATGTCTAACTGACCAATTAGACATTCGTTTTTTTAATGTGCAATGACCTCAGACGAATTTGGGTTATAGATCTTGTAATTTGCGAATGTCTAATCGAATGTCTAATGTCTAACTGACCAATTAGACATTCGTTTTTTGAATGTACAATGATCTCTGACGAATTTGGAACATAAGTATAGTAATTTGCGAATGTCTAATCGAATGTCTAACTGACCAATTAGACATTCGTTTTTTTAATGTACAATGACCTCCGACGAATTTGGGTTATAGATCTTGTAATTTGCGAATGTCTAATCGAATGTCTAATGTCTAACTGACCAATTAGACATTCGTTTTTTGAATATACAATGATCTCTGACGAATTTCGAACCTAAGTATAGTAATTTGCGAATGTCTAATCGAATGTCTAATGTCTAACTGACCAATTAGACATTCGTTTTTTGCACGTACAGTGACCTCCGACGAATTTGGTACCTAAATCTCTTAATTTGCGAATGTCTAATCGAATGTCTAACTGACTAATTAGACATTCGTTTTTTGAATGTAGAATGACCTCCGAGGAATTTGGTACCTAAATCTCTTAATTTGCGAATGTCTAATCGAATGTCTAATGTCTAACTGACCAATTAGACATTCGTTTTTTGAATGTAGAATGACCTTCGAGGAATTTGGTACCTAAATCTCTTAATTTGCGAATGTCTAATCGAATGTCTAATGTCTAACTGACCAATTAGACATTCGTTTTTTTAATGTACAATGACCTCCGACGAATTTGGGTTATAGATCTTGTAATTTGCGAATGTCTAATCGAATGTCTAATGTCTAACTGACCAATTAGACATTCGTTTTTTGAATGTACAATGATCTCTGACGAATTTGGAACCTAAGTATAGTAATTTGCGAATGTCTAATCGAATGTCTAATGTCTAACTGACCAATTAGACATTCGTTTGTTGCACGTACAATGACCTCCGACGAATTTGGTACCTAAATCTCTTAATTTGCGAATGTCTAACTGACCAATTAGACATTCGTTTTTTGATTGTACGTTGACCTACGACGAATTTGGAACCTAAATATCGTATCTCGCGAATGTCTAATGTCTAACTGACCAATTAGACATTCGTTTTTTGCATGTACAATGACCTCCGACGAATTTGGTACCTAAATCCCTTAATTTGCGAATGTCTAATCGAATGTCTAATGTCTAACTGACCAATTAGACATTCGTTTTTTGAATGTACAATGACCTCCGACGAATTTGGGTTATAGATCTTGTAATTTGCGAATGTCTAATTGAATGTCTAATGTCGAATTAGACATTCGATATTTAACATTTGCGATTTTTCTGAATGTCTAATTGAATGTCTAATGTCTAATTAGACATTCGATAATCAAAATTAGCGAATGTCTAATCGAATGTCTAACGTCTAATTAGACATTCTAATATTGTTTTTGAATGTCTAATGTCTAACGTCTAATGCTCTGCCAACTTCACACACTTTTATAAATAGGCAAAAACATCCGGCGAATTTTGGGCCCGTAAACTAAACAATTAAAAACGCGTAGCCTAGAAAGTTTGGGAAAAGTGAACTTTTTCTCTGAGCTTTGATGAATTGGGTCAGGGCCGTAAACCAAACAATCAAAAACAGCGTAGCCTAGACAGTTGGGGAAAAGTTATTAAATACAAATTAAATGTGTATAAAGTTTTGTAATAACGGTAGAAGACAAACGTATTTTGTATCTTGTTGTTTCTTAAATCAGTTAATACAATTTATTGATTCATAAAGGTTGTTTTTTTCAATCAAACAACAGAGGTTTTTTTAACAATAATAACATTGGTTTCTCCCTTTTCGATTACGTCACCCCATGGTACAAAATTAAAACCTATCCCATACTGACGCCGCGCTCCCACGCGGCGTCAATGATTTGAACTATAATTATCATCTAAACCAGTACATGCTCATTTTTCCTTAATGTTGAAAGACTGATTTATTACGTCTCATTATTACTTATGCTGGAATATTCAATTTTTTCCTTTTCCTCATTGTATTTACCCAGATTTTGGCCACCTGATTTGAACTTGATATTCGAACCGGCTCCGTGCCCCGTTTCTATGTAATTAATGCCAACAATATTTGTTATACCCTTCAAGTTTCCGCAAAATATAATTGTTCTCTATCGGTATTCGTTTTAGCCAAAACCTTTGAAAGGCGACCAACAATAAAACTACTCATCTTGTTATTGTAATTCTGGAGTGAGCATTCATTATTCCAGTGCCCCGCCTTTCCACAGATAAAACATAAACCTGGTTTCTTCGCCGAACCAACATGAGAATACGGCTGTCACGTTCCTTGAGATGATGAGTCTCCTCTAGACTGTCCCCGTCAGTAAGGGGTTGACCTTGACCTGCCTCTATTTGTCTTTTCTCCTTTAGCCTTTCTCGAAGCCCGATATTCTGCCTTATGAATACGCTTTTCATCCTCACAGTCGCTGGCTATAGTATTGCTCTCATATTCTGCAACCATTCTCCATCCCAATTCGGAGGTATCAGCAAGCTGAATTAATTTCTGACGCCGCTTTAGAATATCTTTCGCTGCAATGAAAAAGAAAGATGCAACGAAAATAGCCTGTGCTTTGTTTGCTACTTTGATAAACAAGACTTTAACAATCCCATTAAACTCGAAAACCTTTACATATAAAACGTGCTATCATTTTTAGCCTCCGTAATCCTCTGGGAATCCATGTTTAACTCTGCATGTTCCAACCTGGCGATAACCTTGGAATTATGTTTGAACTTTAACGCTTGAATTTCGGAGCGTCTAAAAATGATTTACTACTAGAGGAGACAGAAGATGTTGAGCTTGGATAACTTATCTTGTCTATAAGTCCACCTATTTCCCGCAACAAGTTGCCATGTGACTCCTTAATAACGTCTTTTACTCTGTTGTTCACCAAAGCGTTGATATCTTCTTCCTCCATGTTGTCTCTGTGTAAGCAGACTAACGAGCGAAGTCTAGCGTGGAACTGACAAACACGCCATATAACTACCTTATATATACTCATACCCAAGCGCACATCCCGTGCAACTACAATACACAATAACCCTTTGTGTGTTTTGTTTACCGTGTTAAGACAAGCATTCTCTGCTTTACTACGTACCACAGAGAATGTGTAATATCTTTCTTTCTCCTACATTCGGCCCATGCACTCGTTTCGTGACGTATAAGAAATCAACTTTTCGAGCGACATTTTTTGTCTGCATAACTCGTCACTTTTCTAACTTTACATTTTACTTCAGGTTACTTCCCTTTATATTTCGTTAAACAGGCATATATTTGAGACATATTTTCACAAAATATTTCTTATTTTTGTTTATGTTACCCGTTTATGTTTATACTTTTCTAAAATAAAATAATATTTTGACCACTCGGTTCTTCATATCGAAATGTGCACGCGCGAATATCGATGTTAAAGTTCCCTATATTTAGTTTAGAAACAGTTCCTGTTTTAGATATACATGGATTAACAATATTAAATGAATTCTACACAAATCAAGACATCTCTTTGAACATGAAAATAACATTCAGTAAGTTAAAATTGCTATTAAAAGGAGAATTCGACGTGATTGTTATCTCGATATTGACACATAACAGTGTTCGGCAAGTCTAGCAGGGACTGTTTTGTCTTCGTAAACAAGACAAAAAAACATAAATGCGAGTCAAAATAAAGAAAATGCAAATACTTAAAACATCGGATTATTTATTTCATTTAAAATGTTTCATAACTAAGTGTTTTTAGACAAATTGTAATATGTTCAAGACATTTAAATTTGGATTTATTTCTAATAATAACTCTCCTCCCATGTCATTAACGAAAAGCTATTAAAAATATAAGTCGCGGGCTTCTGCCCGGCGACTAATAAATACATCTGAACGAGCTTTAATAAGTCTGATAGTTGTTAAATCACTACAGGTACATTCATGTAGTACGTTTGATGTTAACATATTTATTTATTTATGTATTGGGTTTTACGCCGCTTTCAACATTAGTTCAGTTATATCACGGCGACAATTCACTTATTCATGATCCCTGGGTAAACAAACCAGTACTAGGCTAGCAATGTGCCTTGCCCAAGGGCACTCCACCATGACCGTGGTGCCGCGACTGGGGATCGAACCCGGGACACCCGGTTTCGAAATCCCCGACGCTAACCACTTGACCACAGCGGATTCCACTTGATGTTAAAAAAACGAAGTCGGCAAATAGATCTCAGTTATTCACATGCATGATGTAAGTATTTCAAGAAATTCACCTTGGTTGCGTAGCCAAGCTCTGTAACCTCTCCCACGTACAGACGCTTTCTGACACATCTGAAGCACATGTTTTTTGACAACATTGTGGCAAAAGGTAAAATTTCTCGTAATAAGGAATTTCTCTTTTCGCCACAATGTTTTCAAACCTAATTCAATAATTTAATTTCAGATATAGAGATTTTTCATATTTTCGCCTAGAAGCGTTGAAAGTCGTCGGCTGCGGATTTGTTGTATGTGGGAAAGTATTGTAGGATAAAACAGAAACCGGATAAAAAATAACAGGACAAAAAGCAACGGACAAAAAGAAACAGCTTAAAAAGCAACACATTTTCACAAATACAATGAAAATCGATACGTTTAAGTCTACACATATGAAAGAGACACACACTAGCAGAGGATTAATGTATCTTCTTGGGGTACTCATCTTCTTGATATTGTAACGATTTATTTTTTCATACATTGTTTTGTTATATACCTTAATATACCGCAGTGCATTGTTCAAAGAGGTAACTCAAAGTTCTAATATTTCTTTCCCTTTGCAATGTTATTTTATATATCATGCATGTCTGTGTCAGAATGTTTAAACAAAGTTGAAGAAAACATTATAGGAAAGGGAGAAATTGCTTGCCTTTGCACGCAATTTTATTTTCATGATGGATCAAACCGGCAAACGGTGAAAACAACCTTGTTCGACTTGGTGACCATAAGACCAGCCACCATCCCTACATCGGGGATCAAACCCGGATCACAGAGGTGAAAAGCCAGTGTTCTAACCACGGCGCTAGCCTAACAAAGTTAATCAAATGCATTTGCTATGTAAAAGTTAAACGGTTTATAGATGTATACATTTTAAATTGTCAAGGCTGCAAAAGTGTTGTCCCGTTTCCTTTCCGCAAAGTAAAATGTCCCCTAAGATAAGGATACTTTGCGGAAAGGAACGGAACAAGAATTTGTTTCTGTTCATCAGATTACATGATAGCGTTTCTATTTATCAACGTATCAAATATCATTCTCGCAATTATTGTATACAGATCGATATGCTTTATATAGAATCGACACCGTTCAAGGGGATCAGTGGGTTCAAATCCCGTGATGAGCGGGTTCCGCCTTCGGGATTTTTCCACACAAACGGCGCGAGTACTAGTTAAGTATCCAGGAAACAGATATCGAGCGTGAATAATATAAGCTTAAAGCTTGTTTCGCAATCGATATGAAATAAAAAAAGTTTAAACTAAAGCTTTAATCGAAATGCAACGATGCGGACGCATTTTTAACAACTTTGTACACTGGACTTTTACCGCTACGATCCAGATTCGATCCCCGATGTTATGTGGGCTGTCTTGTGGTCACCATGTCGGACTAGGTGGTTTTCACCGTGTGCCGGTTTGCTCCATTATGAAAGAAAACAACGACGCTTCCATCTGTACCAGCGAACTTACTGAAATATCTTGGATAATAATCTTTGTAAAATAAAGGGGTGTTTAACTAACATTTAAGAAAGGTAATCGATATGCTTGTGAATACCAGTAATTTCTGAAATGTATATGGTACTTTTATAAAGTAATGTTCAAATCCAACGAGTTCCAAAACGTTCGAGTTAATCATGAATGTGTTGTTGTATTCAATGATTAACATGAATTATCAATATTATTTGATGAACCGAATGGCATTGAAAAGAAATCTGTCTGTCCGGGTTATCCTGCACGGCATGCTTAGGCTGATCCGGGTCGATACTTTACGCAGAGACACACATATTGTTGGTTTTCTCGCGAGATGGCTCATTTAATGATTCTTGCGTAATGTGCTATATACATAGAGTATCGAATAAGATCGCCATTCACACCAGTCGAGCAGGTTGATGGACTTAATTTTTAAAATGCGTTTAAAAACTTTCAAGTGTATACGTTCTACTTCTTTAATTAGAGTTAGAGAAGCCCACCGACTTCCGACCCGTAACATAAATTGACACGATAAAATAATCAAATAATTGACATTAAGTTTTAGGTTTCAACGGATATTTATAACATTTGTTTAGCAAACAGTGGAAAGCTTTTAATGATTTACCCACAAGATATTCGTTATTATTTGCATACTTGTACTTGTATAGTGAACACAGTTCGAGAAAACTCGGGGAAACCCAAACAAGACCGTGATACTATAAATAGACTAACCCTAACCCTATATAAAAATATAATAAT